>JAWNPI010000109.1:13487500-13987500 GCA_035047625.1 Drosophila mettleri
GGATGATAGGATTTTATATGATTCGCGTAATTGAATTTTCCATTTTTAATAATGCTTGATTGTCGTACACCTGAAAGATATATCGTTTGTAAGTTTATTGTAAAGAGAATAACGGATAAATACACGCACATACCTGACCATGTATGGCCCCCCCGACTCAGACATCCTTCAAGAAGGCTCTTATCTAAATAAACTTACACAGTTAATGGTTTAATAAGCAGAAACCAATATATTTATTTATCTACGGCAGTTTATTCATTTGTTTTATCAGCATAATCTATTATTATGCAGAAAACTAAAAATGGACATTGAGATAAGCCGCAGGCGGGCGAATGGAACCTTGATAAAGGTTCTGCCATATATAATTTATATATAAATATAAATATATATAAAGAGAGAGAGAGAGAGAGAGCAAGCTTGAAACTATGTGGACAATATTCAAGTGGCATTTAGATATGTACATTAGTTAAGGTCATGTGACAGCTGCTAACTGGCGGATTGATGGATCAGCCAAGTAGCTTGCAAAAGAAAGTGTAGTTAATTGATAAGTCTTTACTTATCATTTTATATCAACATATCCCAGCTGGGCTATGTATGTCACAGACACACACACACACACACACACACATAAGAGCTGAGTTAAATTGAGTAATTACTTAAGCAACGGCAACACTGTGATAAACCTTATCAGTTGGATCAACGTTGCAAGAGTCAACATACACATACATACATATACATATGTAGGATACAAGTGAGAAATGGACTGAGTGAAAGACAATTAAGTAATAACTTTGAAACGGCCAAAGTCAAGAATAAATAGAGCCCAAAACCTCCAAGTGGCATGCAAATTCAGCTGAGTTCAGCTACGCAATGACCTCATCCAATTGGCATGCGTTTTGTGGGCAAGCAACAGGAGCAACATCAGCGATAGCAGCAGGAGCAGCAGCAACAACAACAACAACAACAACAACAACAACTGCGACAGCAATCGACCAAATAACAGCGCTCCCTCGCCCTCTCCAGAAAGCTCTCGAAACAATGCTTCGAATGCTTCGTAAATAGCTGAATATCACTTAACTGTTCACACAAAAAATAAAGTTTAAGACAACAGCTCAAATTGATGATCATTATATAGTTATTGTATAATTATATTAATTATATAATTAAGAAATACATATATTATTTTATAGAACCCAAACGGTTTACGATTGGCTGTATCAAATGTTGACATTGGACAGCTGTTATTATAACGGCTGCTCCCTAAGCAAATCAATAATTGAGCGGCAAGTGCAGTGTCACCCACCCATATACACGCATGTAATGTATATATACACATATATGTGTGTTTGTGTAGCTGACCTTCGCACTGGCTTTTGAGGGGCGAGCGGCAACTGTGATGCCGGGCTGGAAAATGTTATTAGCGAAGTGGAGAGAGAGAGAGAGAGAGCAAGAGAAATTCTATTGCCTTGCCATTTTACACCTTTGGCCACAATGTTTTTTAATTTTGAAGCGCAATTAAAATTCTATCCGTCACCACAATGACACCACCAACAATCGCTCTCACTGCCGGCATTGTCTTATTGTTATTGTACTTTTTGACGTTTTGCTATGCAGACAGACATTTTTAATAACAGAGATGCTCAGGAATACTCGACATTTAAATATATTGTGTAGCTACGCACACAGCGAAACAAATGCATATGTATAAAAGTGTGTCGATGTATTCATGTCATGTAGATAACTGACTAATCACGCACACAAAGATACATAACACAATATATGTGGTGCATGCATATGTATTGCACGTACATAAATATATACATATACATATATATATATATAATTGTACATACATATTTATGTCTGATTCGTATTAGTATATTTACCTGTTGATTTTGATTTGCTTTTGCACTTTGTAGTCGCCGTTGCTGTCGTCTTTCGTTTAATTAAAAAATAAAACTAACAACGGATACAAATAATGTATGTAAATATAAAGAAATATGTTGACACACGCGCACCCAATTGTCTTTTTGTTTTGTTTTTTTTTTTTTTTCGCGTTATTGTTGTTTAATATTTATTTGTATATATTATTATGTGCCAACAACAAATGCCGCATTGCCAACAAATGCGTTCAATGTTTCGTCAGTAAAAAAAAAATCTTCCGAACGAGGACAAGAAACAACGCAGTGTTGACAAAAACTAAGCGCAACAGAAATCGGATGTTAATTAACAGCTTCAATAACACCGAGAATCCGTTGAAAACTGAAAATAAAATTGTGTTAACAAGCTGTTAAGTAGCATATAGATATTTCAGGCCGTCACACCATAATTTTACGATAGCTATATATCGATCCCTTACTTCCTTTCATAAAAAATTATGAAATTATTTCGAGCCAAAGATAACCATTCAAAAGTGTTTACAATAATTCAAGATTAGCATGATTAATATAATATTTAGAATGATGAAATGGGAACAAAAATACTTTTGAAGAATCTATACTAATTTTTAATCTCATAGAAATACGTTGGATGTGTACTTTAGAAGAAATCGAATCGAGCTAGACGGATTTGCAACTCTGGTTTTTGTACATACATGTATATCGATTACAAATGAGTCGCTAAACGCTTACTACTTTCGGACGTGTATCTTTTTCAATAGAGTAAATTTTGATTTATATTTCTTACAGTCAAGTTTATTGCGTGTTTATCACAGCGCAGAGGCCTTAAAATTCAAGTTGATCTAATAGTTGTTTAAAACTAACTTCTATTTTCAAAATTTGTTCAATTCTTACATTTATTTGTAGTGGTAATAAGTAAGTATGCCTGACAAAGACAATATACGCAATTGTGTGAAAAAAAACTAATTGAGCGCCGCAAGCACAAGAATTGTGCAGAATTTTTAAAATGGCTTTCAATGGTTGTTTTATTATTTCACTATTGGATGCGTGTATGCACGCGTGTGTGTGTGCAGGTTTTGTGTAATCGTGCAGATGCTTTTATTTACAGTTACGCACATGCACACACATATATATATACACACACACATGCATACGCATGCTTATACATATTTGAATGCGTCGCGCTAAGTTTTTTGAACTTTGAATAAGAAAAAATATGTACATTTATATAAATAAGCTTAACAATATTTATAAATATATTCATAAAAATGACTGAATTTAATATTTTGCAGATCAACATGCCTAACATCAAGTTACAATCGTCGGATGAGGAGATTTTCGATACCGATATACAAATAGCAAAGTGCTCCGGCACCATTCGCACTATGTTGGAGGACTGTGGCATGGAGGATGATGAGAATGCAATTGTGCCATTGCCGAATGTGAATTCGACAATTTTGAGAAAGGTATTGACTTGGGCCAACTATCACAAGGATGATCCACAGCCCACCGAGGATGATGAGAGCAAGGAGAAGCGCACCGATGATATCACATCCTGGGATGCCGATTTTCTCAAAGTGGATCAGGGCACACTTTTTGAACTGATCTTAGCAGCCAACTATTTGGATATCAAGGGCTTGCTGGAGCTAACCTGCAAGACGGTGGCCAATATGATAAAGGGCAAGACACCCGAGGACATTCGGAAGACGTTCAACATTAAGAAAGATTTTACTCCGGCCGAGGAGGAGCAGGTGCGCAAGGAGAACGAATGGTGTGAGGAGAAGTAAATTGCCGAAATGGTATATGGCTACGTTACTAATCCGAGATCCATAATAACAAAAGATAAAATATTGATTGATTCGCTGGCAGCACGGAAATTGCTTGAACATTTGCGTATAAATTAACTTTTATCTAGTTTATGTATAAGATTAAAAAAACACACATGAAATATTTTTTCTTAAAAACCAAATTTAATATGAGCAGAAAATTGAAATAAAATGTAAACAGCGGTTAAATTTTATGTGTAAAAGATCAATATATATATATATATATATATATATATATATATATATATATTGCTGTAGACATATTCATATATATATATATGATTTAATGTACATTTATAAATATAGGGCGAATCATAAGATTGGCATACCTTAAAACAAAACAGTCGTTTCTCGATTAAGCATTATCTTTTCGAAGTTTATCTTAACCACAAATATCTCAACAACAAAATTTACTGAAGTAAACCAAAAGGGACAAAAAACCATTAATCATAAACATTTTCATTTCGATCGGTCTATATTTTCATTTGCTAATTTAACTGAATTAAAATAAATAAAAGATAATCTAGTTTAGAATTGATTCAAGTTGGCATTTTGTAGTTTTTGTAAATTTCAATCGATTTAGCAAGTTAATATATATATATATATATATATATATATATATATATTAAAAAAGAATTCAACGTCTAAAGAAAACCTCATTCAAATAAGTATTTGATATAACTTGGAGCTGCCTAAGAAATGTTCTATTTGAATGTGTAATAAATTTCCACTCTTAAGATTTTAGTGAAAAACTGGAAATGACATGGAAAGCCTGCAGCATCCATGTCAAGAGAAAATCAACTGGATTTCATATGCCCCATGTAGTCAAGGCAGTCTGAAGTTTTTCGCCAATTGGAAGATCGAGTTGCCACTGCTGCTGGAAGCTTCTCTCAGTTTAAATAACATGGACATTTAGTTTTATATAAATGACAATTAAATTGTTATATTTTTATATGCATTATATCTATATGTATGCTATGCAAATGCAGCTGATGAGCCAGGGTAATGAGAGATAGCCACATATAGCCATCTCATTTGCTCTAGCTGCAGCTATCCATCCCTTTCTGATTCATACATTTTCGCTTTTATTTTTGCGCATTTAGTTGGTTTTTTAATTTTATTAAATTGTTTTAAACACTACATTTAATTTGTTAAAAGGCCATAAACAAAAATTTTTGTTCTGAGTTTCTGTGTAAGTGTGTGTGTGTGTGTGTGTGACTTGTTTGTGTATGTGTGTGTGTTGTTTTGTTGCTGTTATTACATTTTGGGATTTTTTTTGTTTTTGGGATATTTGTATAATAATTTCCTGGGTCTTATAATTACAATGGCAAACAATAATTACATTTCAATACTTTTCTCTTTTAAGCGCAGAATGATGCGACAAACATGAATCATTATTATAATTATTATTATTATTGTTGCAAAATGACCAATTATGCGTGTTCGTTTCTGTATCTTTATCTGCCTCTGTCTCTATCTCCGTGACGGTGCTTGAGTGTGTGTGTGTGTGTGTGCGTGCATAAATTTCCCTCTCTTTTTCACTTCTGCTCGGTGTCTGTCTTTGTGTGTGTGTGTGTGTATGTTTTGTGTTATTTCCTTTTTTTTTTAATTTTCATGCTGAATTTTTTTGCTTTTTGTTGCATTTTTTGTTTGCATTTTTTTTGGTTGTTTTTTAAACGTTTTTCAATAAATTATTAATAAACAATTTAAAGGTGTTTGAAATAAAGATGTGCATGGCAACATTTTGCCGCTATTCTTGCTCTAGTTTTTTTTTTCCTTTTTTTTTTTGCTGCTGCCTTTGCATTGTTTTCCTGTTTTTTTTTTTTTAATTTTTTTTTGTATTTTGTTGTTGTTTCTGTTTCTTTTTTAATTAGGACGTCAATTTAATGAGGGCAAGTGTCCATCGTGCCAGTTTATCTCAATGTTGGGCCATTTGGTCTGCAGACAGGTGACCATCGGATTTGAGGTGCAAATCGACTTGAGATCGCCCTCCAGCAATATGGCCGAGCCA
This sequence comes from Drosophila mettleri, assembly GCA_035047625.1. NCBI lineage: Eukaryota > Metazoa > Arthropoda > Insecta > Diptera > Drosophilidae > Drosophila > Drosophila mettleri. The sequence continues at coordinate 13,493,236 of JAWNPI010000109.1, forward strand.
CAATAATAGCGCACCTGCAAGCAACAAAACAAATTCATAAAATGTCTATGATTAAAATAAAAAAAAAAAGAGCTAGCAATTACAGCCAAAAGAATAATTCATTATCAAAATTTGGAGTCTTTATATATCATGATAAGGCTGCAGTCAAATGCATAGCATAGCGGGCTATAGTCTTTGTTGTTTAACAGAATTACTGGATGTATTGCTAAAGTGCATATATGCTATATATTAAACAGCTTCGATATACGATCCCTTTTCATAATAAAATAATAGTCTTAATGTTAAACATCTATGCGAATTGCTTTCAATTCCGTTGAAAGATTTCTAGCAGCACAAAGACCTCAACCCAATGCTCTAACTCTGCCAAATCGAGTTTCTGTTTACCTTGTTATTCTCGTTAGAGCCGGGTATGCCATTGTAGTGCAAAAGCTCGAACGTATCAGGTGTGGAGCGGCGCTCCAACGGGAAAAATTCATCCATGAATGCATTCAAGAGAATAATACCGAGATTCTCGGGATCCAAACGCTTCTGCATGAGACTTACACTGCGAGATAAGACGAGAGATATTATTTATTGAGTTGGCTAAGCTAAAGTGAAGATGCAACTTACTATCCCGGCTCGCTGACCAAATTCAATGCGGCTAGCACATCCCGTAGCAAGGTGCTCGATATGAAATTGTTGCCCTCTGGATCGTATGACTTGAAGATCCGACGTCCCGTCTCCGATGGTGTCTCTGGCGAGACAAGCCTCTTTTCGTTGCTAAACAAAACTGCAACACAAAAAATGTTAAAATGAATTAATGATAAATTTATATATGTATGGTGAGATTATCTTACCAGTTAAATGCGTATCTGAGCCCATTACCCAAACTGGATAGCGTGGATTCTTGAAAAACGAACCCACTGTACAGTAGCGCATCTGCTCCATTAGCGTTATAAAACCAATATCGCTCTGCTCGCAAATGCCCCGTAGTTTTAGGCCTCCCACATCCTGCTCATTGTCCCAGACGTGCGCCACAGCGCGGCCAGTTAGCATTAGATTAATCAGCGACTGCGCCCCATAGCCGTATGTGCTGTGTATCAGCGGCTCCGATGTGTCCGATATATCAGATGTCACCTGCTCCGTGCCCTTGGTTAGGAATACCGAATACATAAACAACAGCACACCGTACGTATTCGAGAGCTGACTATAGTTATCCACATAGTAGCGGGCCACCTCGGCAATATGCTCAAAGTGGAGCGTATGCAGGCGCTCATGAAATTGCTCTGGCGACAATTCCAAATTGAAACGTGCGACCGTAGCTGCATCGGCTTTGGTTGCAATAGCAGCGGCTGCAGCCGCATCAGCAGCATCAATACCAGTTGACTCTTCTGCTTCTACAGCGTTTTCAATCGATTCAGTGGGCGGCGTCAGGCGACGCTCTTTGGTTGATCGCCGCTGTAGTGTGACAATTTTATAGCGCGGCGCTCGACAGTTCTTTAATATGTTGCATAGGGCTTCAATGAGTAGACTCTGGCATTTGTCACTGGGCAGCTGATAATGAGATGAGAGATTCAAATTAAATTCCAATTGGCACTGGGAGAGCGTGGGCGGGGTAGATGGTAAATGGTAAATGGGCGAATAAGAGCGATTACCTTGGTTAATTGAATGCTTGGCATGTCCATGATAATAATCTTAAGCAAGTACGCCTGCACGGGCGCTATCACAGCACAAGGACCGCCCTGTTTTTGCACCAAAGCCGAGGGCTCCACATCACTAAACTCGAAGCCTGCAAGTGCATATTGTATGTATTATATATTATGTAGAGAGATACACACACAAAAAGCGCGCGCGCTTGTTGACCGCTGGCACTATCTATTTGGTGGTGTTGTCGGGCTAAGGTGGGTTGTCGGGTGTGGGTGGCGCAACAGCAACTTACCTTGAGACCAACGCTTGAATACATCTTCGCGCACACTGTCGCCCCACAGCAAGTGCTTAATCTCGCGCAGCTCTCGCATGTCGCTCTCAGTGGAACGCAAGTGCGGTTGTTGTCGACCAGCAGCTGGCGCTGTTGATGACGGTTTGCTACCACTGGCCATAGTTAGCTCTTGTTGCTGCTGCAACTGCTGTTGCTGCTGCTGCTGCTGTTGTTGTTGTTGCTGCTGTTGCTGTTGTTGCTGCTGATGTTGTTGTTGCTGTCCTGCTGTGTTGTGTGACTGCGATTCCAAGGCTGTTGTCGCCAACGTCATCGACGCCGTGGCTGATGCAGTTTTCGGCGAGGCGCACTTTTCGCTGCGCTGCTCCCGTTCGCATGCGTCGCTCATCTCGAGTCGTTTTCTTTGCTGTAGGAGGAAGGGGTATACGGGTATGGAATCACAAAATGTATTCGTCTTTATCGAAATCGAAATACAATAAACGCAAAGTCAACTATTTAGGTTGGCATTTTTTGGCTATGCAAATGCAACAGTGTAGGGATGTACAAAATATGGGTGCATCAATGGCTATCGATACGATTGCACGATATCACAAATGCAAGTGTTGCCAATGCATGTTAGTGATGTCACTTACAGACTAACTCTCACTACTGACAGCTATCGATATCGTATAGGCAAATATATCGTACCGTAATTGTTAATATTGATATGTATCTAAAGATAATTTTTTGTATTCAATTAACCAGAATAGAAGATTAAAAAATAGTAACAGTAATTTACATCTCTATTGTAAAAATGTTTACGTGTTTTCTAAATGTATTGAAGGAAACAACTTAAATATGTACAGATAACGCGCATTCAGTATTAATCTATCGATAGTCTAGTCATAAATTTTGTATATAACTAGATCTTTAATTATAAACATAATTAAGAAATTGGCCGGCCATGGAACTAAAAAGCATATTACCAAAAACTTCAAAAATAATTAAAAATAGCGCCTTGCGCACGGACATTTCACAATTGAAAAAGCCCGAAACTGGACGTATCTACTACTGCCGCTCCTGCCTGGTGGCCTTCCCTCGGTTTCTCGCTTGCAAGGTACATGAGCAGCTGTGCGATGCGCGTATAGCGCGGCTGCACATATGCAAATACTGTCTGACGCTGTATGGCGATGAACAGCTGCACCAGCGTCATATACAACGCAAGCATATGGATCGTAGGTATATGTGTTTGCAATGCGGCACATTTGGCAAGCGCTACAGCTCCTCGATATTCCTCTTCAAGCATGTCGTAACGTGGCATGGCGAGCAGGCGCTGTTCTACTGTGCAATGTGTGCGGACAACTGCAACGACGCAAAATCGTTTAGCTGTATGAGTGATCTGATTGGTCATGCTGAGACCGATCATAGTCTGCAAGGCGAAGGCAGCGTTGTGGACGATACGGAGGATCTGGAAATGCTTGAGGAGAACATTGACGAGCTGCTGCCAACGGTTGACTGGGACGATGACTTGACATTTGGATGGCCCATGGATCTGGATAAGGAGTCCTGCATTGCCGATCCAAAGCCAAAGCCCAGCGCATATGTGTGTCCAATTTGCGCCAATGGATATACCGGCAGCATCAGCCTATTGAAGCACATCGAAAAATCGCATCAGCGCAATCCTCTCGACTGCATCTTCTGCGGCAAATCGCACAAAAATCGCGAGGCCGTAAGAGTACATTTGCAGCGGCAACACGTTCTGCTGCGCGCCCACATCTGTAGAGTGTGCCAGGCGGACTTTACCACAGCCGATCACTTGCTGAAGCATATGCGAAGTCAGCATCTAGAGCGTGCCTATGTCTGTCCCGAATGCGGCAAGTCCTTTGCCCAAATAAGTCATCTAACTGCCCACATGTTGTCCGAGCGCGGCCATATCAAGCATATCTGCCATCTGTGCAATACTCAGTTCTTTCGAACCATCGATCTCACGCGGCACATGCAACTGCAGCACGCTGCGAATCCCTAACAAAGTACGTACAATCAAACACATTGCATGATCTATGTTCACTGCCATTTACCAGTTAGAGAAAAGGGTTACACTCAAATTTTGAATCGCATTAGAATGATTTTTCAATCGTTGTGGAATTTGAGCAGAAACTATTAATTCTTTGATAGATAAAAAATCTAAAAAAAATGATTTAATTATAGAAAGTTAAATCTCTACAGTAAATACCCTTAGTCCAGCGTTAGCTCAGTGAAAATTATTACAAATTATGTATATTTAAATATTTACATACTGTGTGTCAAAAAAGTATTGGTAAAATCCAACTTCTATATGCTGTAACTTTTTTTTAAACACACCTATAAATAAATTAACAATGACATTTAATTAAATCATGTATTATAATACTATGGCACACAAAACAAAAATTACATTTCAGCTTTGGTTCAATTGCATTGATTAAAGTATAAAAAAAGGCACAAATTTACATCAAAAAAGTCTTGGCACACAAGACGTAATTTGTTTTTTTCCATCGTCACTGAATCACGCTAATATTTTGTGGGTCCTCCGTTTGACTGCTTCTTATTAATTTTGATGCTTCATAAATCGTGATTTTGGCCCATTCGGCGCGTAAGGCCTCTTTTAGAGAATCCTTTGAGCTTATCTGGTGAGATCGGATCTTTCGTTCGAGGAGGTGCCACACATGCTCGATGGGATTAAAATCTGGTGATTTGGGCGGAGTTTTGAATTGTTTGCAATGATATATGAGCCACTCCTGAACAAGATACGACGATGTTTTGGGTCATTATCTTGCTGAAACTGCCAATCGGTGCCACTGAGATCCAGGGTTTGAACACTTGGACTTAAATTTTCTTTTAGAACATCTCCATAAATATGTTTGTCCATGGTGTCAACAACAAATACGAGGTTGCCAACTCCAGAAGCAACAAAACACCCCCAAACCATCACATTACCTACACCGTGTTTAACCGTTTTGGGCACGTTATTTTGCTAAAGCTCTATTAGGTTTCCGCCAGATTTTTTACGCTCCATTCGACCCAAATAAATTAAATTTAGACTCGTCACTAAAAATTATTGTGTTCCAAAATGAATCCGGCTTATTTAGCCTCTTTTTCTGGTTCGCCTTCGAAATAAAAGGCTTGCGCCTAGGAACACAACCATGATAACCGGCCTTATACAGAGTATTTTGAAAAGTTTGGGGACTGACAGATTCATGTAGGCTGTCGCATAGTTTCACAGCCGAAGTATGTGGATTTTGGGCCACTGTGGACACCAGAATCCGTTCCTGGCATTCTGTTAATATTTTAGGTCGGCCGGATTTGCGTTCTGGAGCTATTTGACCGGTTTGTGTGTAATGCATAATAACATTTCTTACACTAGACCATGATCTGTGTATAAGAGTGCCAATTTCACGATAAGATTTATTCTCTAAACACAGTTTAATGATCAATTTCCATAGAAATTTCTGTCCCTCTACCCATTTTGCTCTTGTTCTCTTAAATGTCCAATTAGAAGTAATTACAAACACTTGCAACAGCCGAAACAAAGCAAGGGTTGAACGAAGGATTGAAAAAAAAAAAAACGGTAACTACCGTTAACTTACGGTTGTTGCCTGTGCCAATACATTTTTGATGTAAATTTGTGCCTTTTTATACCCTGATCCCATTGAAAATGGGAAAACAGGATATGTTTTTGTTAAAAGTACGTAACAGGCAGAAGGAGGCGTGCCACACCCCCCAAAAGTATATATATTCTTGATCAGGATGACAAGCCAAGTTGATTGAGCCCTGTCCGTCTGTCCGTCCATATATATGAACGCGTCGATCTCAGAACCTATAAGAGCTAGAGACTTGCATTTTTGTTGTTAGACTTGTGTATATAACGCGCATATCGAGTTTGTTTCAGAAAATCGATAACTATTCCTGAATATTTGCTATCGATTTAAAACCATATGAAAAATCAGTTATGATTTTTTGTCTTTTTCATCTTAAGAGCTAGAGTCTCCTAATTTCGCATGTAGCTTTATGTATATTTTTGCTAATTTCGGATTTTGTTACATTTGGATACCGGCCCCAAATTTCCCCAAAATTTTGAAAATTATTTTCAGTTGCAATATGTATAGAGTGTTTGGTCTTTTTAAAAACAACATAAATTATTTAAATCATATGGTGAAAGTTTCATCAATATCCGTTGATAAACACAAAAGTTATTAAACAAAATCAACAGGCTAGATCAACAGCGATTGAACTGCAAAGCGCATAGAGACCAGCTGGTGCTTATACATGTTCATGTATACATGTTCATATACATGCAAATGCTCGCGAACAAATTTTCTTCTTTAATAGTAACGGAACAATTCTTGTGAGCTTGCAAAAGTGAGCTGGTATAATCTTTGTGTCGAATTTGTTTGCATAATTCCTCTTTGATCGACATTCTTAGTACCATTGTCATAGATTTAAGTCGCGTGATTTGGTTGTACATACGAGTTATGGACTATATTAAAAAAAACTAAGAGCGGGTGGGATTAGGGGATCCCCTAGTCGGGCGCGCCGACTAGAGTTTTCTTACTTGTTTATATTTTAGTCAATGCATTTGAACCAAAGCTGAAATGTATTTTTTTTTTGTGTTCCATAGTATTATAATACATGATTTAAATAAATATCGTTGTTAATTTACTTATAGCTGTGTTTAAAAAAAAGTTACAGCACATAGAAGTTGGATTTTACAAGTGTGCCAATACTTTTTTGACACACTGTATGCACATACATAGATAGCATATTAATTGCGTGACTTTAAAAGCTCCTGCAAACGCACTGTTAATACACTGTTACAATTTGTAAGTTTAAAAGCCGCAGCAGCCGATACTCGCGTCAGTTAAGCGGAGAGCGTCGGAGAGCAAGAGCAGAAGCAACGGCGGACGTGACGTTAAGAGCGAAAAAAGTTAAAAGTCGCGCTGTTGGCCCGTAGGCGGCAGTTTTAAACGAACCGTGCTTGCGCTTGGTTTGTGCTTCACCAACGTCGTCCCTGTCATCCTCGTCGTGTTAGTCATTGTTAACAAAATATATTTATATATATTTTTGTTTTTTTAGTTTTTCTTTTTTTTTTCCGTTACGCTAAAACAAAAAGTTTGATAAATTACAGTTTTGTGTTAGCTTAGACAGCGGCCAATAGAGTGTAAGTGCATTAATTTAAAAAAAAAAAAAAAAATCCAAAAATAATCCATTACAACTGGCGATCTCAGCCGCGCGACCCTCAGCCGCCAACAGCTTTTTTGTCATTGTTTTTGCGTTTATATGTTTCGCATACATTTTTTTTATACATTTGTGTTGTTCTCCGCGTTTGTTATTGTTTTTACTAATCGGGCTCAAAGCTTTTGTGTTGCCTGCATTCGCTGATCTGAATTTTTTAACTGTTGAAAACTAAACTAAATTAAGAACAACGTATGATCACTCATCGAAACGAATTGTAGTTTCTGTTGAGCACGTCACAAACAAACAAAAAACCCACAAAACAAATTAAATAATATAGAATTAAATAAAGTACAAAATAAAAAAAAAAAAAGAAAACAAAACCATTATACCCTGTTTTCCCATTTTGAATGGGATCAGGGTATAAAAACAAGCAAAAAAAAAAAAAACCTATGGAAATTGATGCGCTTGACTTAACGCACGTTGTTATTTTTTTTGAACTGTCCAGAAATCAGCAAAGTTAAATGAAATATAAAATAAAGTCGAATCATGAGCGAGCTAAATAAATAAATAGTACAAAATTAATTAATTTATCATTTACATATATCAAAAAAGGAGAAAAGGATGGGGGAAATGGCCTACAAAAACTAATCATTTTGATAAACTAAAAACGCAGTTAAATTTACCTGAACAAGCCCATTTGGCTTGCATATCAAACGTTGTGTTTGATATTTTCATTTTAAACAAATTCAACTGAAAATCAAAAAAAAAAAAAAAAACCCGCTTTAAACTGGACTTGCAGGTGAATCAAGCATTTGAGCTGGTCGACAACGGGTCGATAGCAATTTTATGCTTATCATATCGAGCAAGCAGCAGTAGCTGCAAATTGCTGTTGGGATTCGTTGTCAATAATGATTAGATGGGGAAGGGCGACCGGCGGGTTTTATCGAACCGTTTATCGAGACCACAATCGAACTGCTTTCGTACGCAGGGTTTTTGCCCTCGACTAACGATCGCAGCTGAACTCGGATGAACGATCATCACTTAACCGATTCGCTTGGGAACCATTCAATCCACCTCGTTTATGCTGCTCTCTCTCTAGCTCAGCTGTTGCAGACACTGGTTGGTTGGTTGGTTGGTCGGTCGGTTATTAAGCATGCTGACCCGGCATTTGCCCTCGCCCCTCGTAAGAAACCGTCTATGATACCCCTTGCATATCATGTGGCCGAAGTTTATATCGCTGAAGCATATACACATGTATATTGAGCCAAAATAAATATTATCTATATAGCAATTATTATAGATGTATATGTGCAAATTCAATTAATAAATTACTCATATTAAATCAGTTAAGGGACCCAGCCACTTGCGAACATGTTCGCCAAACACAATCAGTTTGCCCACCAACTGGGCAAACATTGTTCTAAGGAGCGATATAAAATCGTTGCCCCAATGGCAAAAGGTGCTTACTTATAAATAGAAAAAGAAGAAAAATATAAGAAAAATCATAATATGTGGATGGGGGAACCTATGAGGAATTGCTAAGTTTAGTATGACCCAAAATTAAACGACAGGACAATCCCTTGAGAATGTCAATAGCGCCAGATCATGATGTTCTTTGTATTTTAGAGCAAGAGTTTCTCAAGATTTGGTTCGCTTATTCTTGTCCTTGTAACTATGGTTTTTATTTTGCCACAAGCATGGCTCACTTTGAAGAGATTCAAGAATTCCTCCAGAAATGCTTTGCTCATTTTGCATGTGTTGATTTCACAAATATTTTTTTCAAATGATGCCAATCCATTGTCGAATATAAACATTTCTATTCCTTCACGCACTTTTTTATACCCTGATCCCATGGAAAATGGGAAAACAGGGTATAATGCTTGACAATTGTAATTGATTTGCCTTTTTGTGTGCGCTGATATTGCTGTCTGTTATCTGTCTCTTGCTCTGTCTGTGTTGTTTTCTGTCGCTTTCGCTGTTGCTGGTTGCTGGCAATTCCAATTGAAAATGGCTGAAAGTCTTCAGCCAGGTTAAACGGCGACGCGATGACGCACCTGCAATATCTCAGCCACAACAACAAGGCGAACAGCAGTTGATCGGTTATCGATAATATGAATGCAAGCATATTATACTTATTAATAAATCTGTACGCAGGCAACGTACTCATTGCTGCAATGCGTGAAAAGCGACGCCACGTGCCTGCACACATTCATACATAGATATACATATGTATGTGTGGTATGTATGCACGTTTGCACGTCTAGACTCTCGCAAAAGAAAATTGACAAAAAAAAAATAAAAAGCGTCACAAATACCTACCCCGCAATTTATTTGATATGACGTGTACCAATCGAATAGTTTACTACCATGGCACTCGATTAAGCAAAGCTACATACTTGGCAACAGACATTGAGTCATGCTAGCAACGGCCTGTTAACTGACAAAATTTTTTTCAGTGTTGCTTGCTGCAGCCGCCCATGAATCATCTATGGCTACCGCCGCCGATCGCTGTCAAATCAATCAGTATTTGTTGCTTGCTCAAGGGCAAAGAAAAGAACGAAGAGTAAAAGAGTTATCGCATTCATAGTAGCGCACACTGCCTGCCGAGTGTATTTTTGACTCGCCGATTACATGCATATGTAAACAAGCAGTTACAGTTACGCGTGCGCGCTGCGCAAACATCTCCACTGTTGTTGTCTCATACACAGCACCCAACATGTGTGTACTTAAACATACTAAGTATTTATGCCTCTTCTCTTGTAATGTAATGTTAATGTCAAGCTTTCTGCATACCTTTAATCGCAGTCACAGCTAAAGTTATTTTTAAACGAGCTACATGCGGACAAGCAGCAATGCACACACACATACTCACACACGCACACGCACACGCACACAGCAACACAACTGCGCTTTGCTTGCTATCGCTCGTTTCTTTAGGATATTCCGTTTTCTTGTTGTTTTTTTTCTTCTCTTTAATTGCATGTGGTGCGTTCTTTAGTATGGGGCAATTTTGTTTGCTTCATTTTTCTTTTTTTTTTTTAATATTTGTTTTGCACTTTTTATGAATGAATTGCAATGCATTGTTTTTATTATTGTAGCAGCTTAGTTGATAAACTGCCTTGAGTATATTGTTATCAGCCTTAACATATATGTATGTATATTTTTTTTTTGTTTTTATACGCCGAACCATTGAAAATTAAAATTAAAGTATATACATATGAAAAACTGTAACTACCGTTAACTTACGGTTGTTGCAACGAAAGAGATTTTTGCACACATAGCGTGTGCCAATACTTTTTTGATGTAAATTTGCGCCTTTTTATACCCTGAATCCATTGAAAATGGAAATTTCAGGGTATAATGTTTTTGTGCGAATGTATGTAACAGACAGAAGGAGGCGATAATACCATACGCTGTACGAGTTTATTTTTTTTTTCGATAACTCGTCCCATTTCTTTTTTATCGATAACTATCGAAAATATCGCTTTGTTTTTGAGGTCTGGCGTGCACACCGTTAAAGATAGAATCGTGCACTAAGTTGTGTTTGATTGCTATATTGAATCCGCACATTTTGTCATTTTTGGATTTTTGATGCCACGCCCCTTTCGCCCACAATTCAACAAAAACCATAACTCACGTATATCAAATACTAGAGACTTGAAATTTGGCACATAGGTACATTTAGATGTCATAATCATTCCCCGCAAATTTCATGAAGAACATAGGTCTAGAAAAAAAGTTATTAAACAATAAATTTTCCATAGCACAGCCTCTGCTGCAGCCGCAAAACTGCGCAGTGAGCATATTACGTGCATGCATATGTTTGTGTGTGTGTGTGTGTGTGCATGTGTTGTTTACTATTAATGAATAAATGAAGCTCTTAATGATTGGTATTACAGCTCAATGGATTCAGGGTATCTCTTAGTCGAGCAGTCTCGACTAGAGTTTCGTTACTTGTTTTATATTTTAGTTAAATGCAATTGAACCAAAGCTGAAATGTAATTTTTTTTTTTTTTTTTTTTTTTTTTTTTGTGTTCCATAGTATTATAATACATGATTTAAATAAATATCGTTGTTCATTTACTTATAGCTGTGTTTAAAAAAAACTTACAGCACATAGAAGTTGGATTTTACAAGTGTGTCAATACTTTTTTAACACACTGTATATTCCTGATTAGCTCGACTAGTTGAGTTGAAGTGTGTAAACACCTGCATTTCGTAAGCCACAAAAGCTAGAGCTCGATAATATTTTGTCATGTTTGAATGTTTTATAGCTTATTCTGTAATCGCATTACGTGCATGTTCGTGCATGCATATGTTGTTCACTATTAATGAATAAATGAAACTTTTAATGATTGGCATTACAGCTCAATGGATTCAGGATATCTCTTAGTCGAGCAGTCTCCACCAAAGTTTTGTTACTTGTTGTTTTTATTCTTTGCATCATTATCGCCACAGCAGCGACAACGACACAACAAGTCAAAGTAAAGCCCGCTAACTGACCTATAATAAGAAGTTTCATATTAATGCATACCGAATGTACATACATAAGTATGTATGTATGTAAATATAGGAGACTGTACACAGGGCCACTATCCTTATGTACATAATATAAACACATAAATCAGCAAGCCCACGACGTCATGTGCATTAAAAAACTATAGAGTGCCTTTGAATGTATGTATGTACATACATACATACATACATACATACATACATACATACATACATACATACATACATACATATGTATGTATGTTCGTATGTAACGCTGGTATAAGAATTTTAATTAAAAATTTATTCCTTTACTTCTTAGAGTTGAGAGTTGTAAACATAAAGAGCAAATACTCTACTTTACATATGTGAATATATATACATATGTATATATATATATATATATATATATTGTATTTTAAAACTGATCAAATATGTATAAATTTATAAATGTAATATATACATGCATAAATAAAAATTTGATCAATTATTTATACATAAACAAAAAGTATCTATAACAAAAATATAAGTCGATCAAATTTTTTATATGTACATACATATACATACATATGTACACATATCAATTCTTCTTCCATTTGCCAGAAACTTTCAGTTTCTCAATAACTTGACTTACGCTCAGTTCTCATTTCGTCAGTATATGGATTTTTACAGACAATTAGGTATTTATTTATTTAGAGTTATGATAGAGTATTTTTTAGTCGGCTGCCTGAACATTCATTTAAGTTTTACACACTTACTGCTTCCGGCCAAGAAGCGCACTCAGTCGCACTCAAAATGGTCAGCTAGTTGAGAATGCGGATCAACCGGGCCAAGAAAACAGATATTGTATATTCATGGCCAAAGGCAGGAAATAAGCATTTGTGTCACGCACTCAAAATTTTCTACACTTAAGCAGTGTGTCCAAGGGGAATGCAATACGAAAATAGCCAAAAAAAAAAAAATATATGTATGTTTATATATATTTACTTATATTAACTATTAATATAATATAAATGAAATCAATAGTGTTTAATTAGTAATTTCATTAATACAGGGTATTTGCAACTCATCACTTATATGGCTATGTATGTGTAAGAACAATTTCTTTGAATTGGGAATGCGTTCAATATTCATTGAATTGCGTAAATATGAAAAAATAATATAATATTCAGATGTAAATCAAAGCACTCGTAAGAAAAAGCCCTAATAATGTGTTGGCACAACTCTTTTTGCACATTTGCTTTGTCCCCGTTCTTAGCATTAACAGTTTTTTTTTTTTTTTTTTCGGATTATTTTCATATTCAATGCATCCACACACGTGTTCTTTTACATTCCTTGGCATTTGGTAGCCAAATTTCGAATTTGAGCACACATTTACTATTTCCAAATATGCCTGGAAAGCGATTAACAACCACGAGATCGGCAAATCTTGTCAAGAATTGATGGACATGTTTTCTGTCCCTGTGCCCAGGGGGACGGTTTATAATGTCATAAACCGGGCCGAAAAAAAAGAGAGGCCACTTCAGAAGACAAGAAGTCGTAAAGTCAAGAAATATAGCCAATTATTGTAAGAAAAGTGACTAATGGTCATCGGGCCTAAAAAAAAATACTAGATAAGGAGGTGAAGGTGAGGTGAGGTGTGTCACATGTCGAAGATAATGACAAGTCATTGTTATAGAACTTACTCTAATTTTGGCCACAAAACCTACACATACATATGGAAATAGTCAAAGTGTGCTTATTTTGAACTTTGGCTACGAAATGCCAAGAAATGTAAAAGAACACGTGTTTGGATGGATGCATTAAAGATGAAAATAATCCGAAAAAAAAACTGTTAATGCTAAGAACGGGGACAAAGCAAATATGCGAAAAAAGAGTTGGCTTTTTCTACGAGTGATATTGGTTTTTGTCGATTTGCTTTGATCTACCTTTGAATATTGTATTATTTTATATTATATATTGAACGGATTTAAATAAAAATGGTTTTTATGCTTTCAAAGCCAACAAAAAAATCTGTTTTAGTGCCCCAACTCAGAAGACACACATGCATTGATAAGCATGTTTGTTTATGATAACGCTGCATTTGTTGCTGTTCTTCACATACATATGTATCTACTGGCACCAATGTAAGGTTAACCATACAAAGAAAAGAGAAGATTTCGTCATCCACAGTTAACAACAACTCATTTGGCGACCATAACGTCTGCCAAACAGTGTGTGTGTGTGTGTGTGTGTGTAAGTGTGTGACGTTGCTAGTGCTCGTACACCTATAGCATAAATAAATCAGCTGTCAGAAGGACAGCCAAATCTTGGCTGACGCCTTTGTCGCTCGACATCAACACCGGCCATAAGTCATAGCCGTAAGCTGACAGAAATAAAAAGCTTCGCTGTTTACATAAATGTAAATGTTAATTAAGTGCGCTTGTTATTTTTCTCACTCGCTCTCTACGCTGCTCTATTTGCAGACAAGAAAGTGACAGCCAGCGATAACGCACAAACAGGCGTTTAGCCATGACACAAACCCAGCAGACAAGTCGTAGCTGCAGCTGCAGCTGCAGCAGCATCAGCATCAGCATCAGCAGCGATTTACAGCATGCGCAACAGCGACGCCGATGCCAAATGTCGAAGTATTTGTCGACACCGCTGCTGCTGCTGCTTCTGATCAGCTGTGCCATTTCCGTCACCGACGCTGCGACGGCGCAGTCGCGCTTCTCCCAGTCACGAGGCAGAGTACGACCGCCGCGTGAAATATATGAAGATGATGCCGACGCCGCTGCCGCTGCCGCTGATGTTGAGGCTTCGGAGGCAACAAGCTGCTGTCAAGGCTCAGCAGCCACATCTGTCGAGCCTGTCACGGTAAGTACACATACACATACACATACACATACAACATACATGCAGAGCAGGCGCCAATGCGCCGCACCTCAACCAAGCAAGACATAGACTAAAACTAAGACTAATACTGATACGTCGCATTTTTGGGTCAGCTGCAGTTGCTGTTGCTGTTGCAGTTGCAGTTGCAGTTGCAGTAGCTTTTTTCACGCTCTTCCATTCAGTCTGCTTGCTGCCTGATAAGCCATGCAAATGGACAGCGGCGCCTGCCGCTACGCCTGGCATTGATAGTGGCCGCCTTGACTCCAAAGCCAAACAGCTCGCACATACGCGTTACTCATGCACCCACCTAGCACCACGTATTTGCTGAGCAATCGTGTCTGCAGCAATTAAAATACATAAGTCTCTCTCGCTCTCCTGCCATCCCTCGCCTCAGCAAGTGTACGTCGCAGCGGAAATGACAAAAAAAAAAAAGAAAAGATTTTGGCATATTTGAGCGCGGCTAAGCTTTTTATAAATATTTACTTAGATACAGTTAGAGATACCGATACAATTACACAAAAACAAATAAGGTTATCGGCACCAATTGGCTCGTATTACGTGCATTTGGGCATTTTTTAAAGATGGAATTTTTTCATTCCTAAGTTCATTTCTTTTAAAAATAATTAATCGGAGAATATAATTTAGTCAACTAAATATATAGTCTCTAAATATATAGTTGCGAGCTCAAAAGCTTTTGGTCCACTTCACTCTGTGCACCCAATCAAAATGGAATTATGGGGTAAATCGGTAACACGACGAGCTGTCCGTCCGTCTGTCTGTCTGCCTGTTTGTTTTTACGTTCATTCTTATGCCTGTATCCGCATGTATGAACACGATCATAGAACCTATAAGACCCAAAGACTTGGCATTATTTATGTAGAGTCTGTCAATAATAATAATAATAATATAAGTGCATATCGAGTTTATGTTCAGTGATTCATAACTAATCCGTAGCTATTAAATTATATCTCGTACACCTTAGAATTGGAGTCACATTTTGCACGGAGACAACTGAATTTTCAATATAAGTTTGAATTTTTCTGTATTTATTTTGATGCATGTACACATATGCATACATATATTACATAATATATACGTACATATACATATACATGTGTACATACACTCGACAGCACAAAAAATAATTTTTTTTTGTGTTCAGTTGGCTCTAGAATCTACTATAAGGCACTTATCGGAATGATTATTTTTTTTATATTATTGTTCGTCGCTTATTATGATGTCGAGTGTACATTAGAGAGAGATTTTAAGCTTTTACGACTTGAAGTGAAGTGCATCGTTCTCTGCAAATTGGCTCGAACCGATTAACTCTGTCTATACCATGGATTATTGTTTTCACTTACCCCAAGTGGGATCCACATGAATGCCAGTTATTTAGCTTTGCTACTCGTATGCTAATGTAATTTTTCGTTTTGTGTGTTTTTCTCGAATTTACTTTTAGTCTGTATAGTCAGTTGTAATATTGTGATTTGCCTGAATTGTTTTAGTTATAGTTTTAGTTTTGTTTAGTGATAGTTTACTTTACAATAGCTACTAAGATGTAGAAGATTTTGTGTGATTATTTTTAATTTTGGACAACCGGTCAAAGCCTACCGCGATAGGTATATAAATAAGTGTGTATCGATATATGTAGATATATCGATATATATATATATGTATATATATATATATGTATATATATATGTATATATATATCGAAGATGAGATTATTACTCGTATAGAGCTTTTATCGGTATTTGCGTCAGTATTGAATGATTCTGTTTGAGTGAGAGTTTTTGTTCAAAATATGTTTATTTTCGACTAAAATCGTGTGTGGATCTGACGAGCGTTGCCACATGTGCGAGATCTGTGTGAATGAGCCTGGTGATAAAAAGAACATTGTGATATTGCAAAGAAGGAGGAAAGCACTCGCTCCCCACAAAATATTTTAGTTTAATCTGCTCTATTATATATACATAGGTATATTTTAATATAGATATCTAGATGTATATAAGTGTAGATATATCGATATACAAATACGTATTTAGCTTAGTTAGGGTGTCTTTAATTCGACCAGTCTGAGCTTTTTCAATTTTTATTTAAAAATGTTAATTGGAAAGTGTGAAATAGAAGGAATGCATAAACGTACATACATTCTTATTTGGGTCACAATGGACTTAGTTAAATGCAATATTTGCAGTTTGTAGAGCTTAAAAATACTTTGTTTCTTTCTCTCTCTCTCTCTCTCCCTCTCTATCTGTCTCGGTTGCTCTTTTTCGTTTGCCCCTGAACTTTACGTGCTAATTATTTAGAAGCTAAATAACACTTCCCAGCCGCACAAAGTAGCAGCTGTGACGACATTGTGATTCACGATGATGAGTTATGCGATGCGGAGCGCGGGAAAGAAGAACGTGAAACGTGGAACGAGTATTAATGGAGCCAGTGTTATTATTTTAGCTTACTTTAAGCTAGATCTGGCTTATTTCGAAATGAAATAGCTTAGAAAGTTGTTAAAATGCTTATAGCTTGAAATCTAGCTTATTTCAAATTTCATATAGCTTATTTTAAATTTGATAAAATTTCTACAAACCGATTTTTTTAGCGATTGTAAAGTATTTTTATGATCATTT
The DNA here is from genome assembly GCA_035047625.1 of Drosophila mettleri. Classification (NCBI taxonomy): domain Eukaryota; kingdom Metazoa; phylum Arthropoda; class Insecta; order Diptera; family Drosophilidae; genus Drosophila; species Drosophila mettleri. The sequence continues at coordinate 13,510,339 of JAWNPI010000109.1, forward strand.
TAACGGGCAAATCAAGCTAAAATGGTATTTTTTGGTATTTTGGAATCCTATGCAATTTTCTGCATAAATTTATGGCAATATTATCTGGTCACACTGGACTAATATTACGCGCCTAAAATATTTATGAAAAATTTTGAAAGTTATTTATAAACAGAATTTTCGCGACGAGTGGACTAATTTTGATGAAATTAAGAAGTGGCATCGCAAAATCCCAACAGACTCCACAAAATCATATTGCTGCTTTTGTAATGCAACAATTGGGGCTAAATTATGCAAATTGCGGCAGCATGCCGCTACCAAAAAATAAAGGCAATACGCAAACAAACAAAATTAATTTTGTTCAAAGTATTCAAAACAGTCGAACAAGAGACTGCGTTGTGTTTATATATTGCCGAGCACTCAGCCATAGAACCGAGCGATTAAGATTTTTTTTTAAATTTTTAGCTTATTCTAGCTTAATTTTTCCTTCGATCTAGCTTATGTTGACTCGGAAATTCTGGCAACACTGGATGGAACACCGTTTGACAGGAATGCTATAGACATGTGAATTGATTAATTATGTATGTAACAACTACAGTGGAACACGTGTAGAACTTCCGCGTATTGCTGGCGGGAGCTGCCGCCACAAATCTAGACACATTTGCTAAATTTGTCCTGTCTCGCTTATATACATATGTATATAACTCTTGCAGTGCTTTATCAGTTTTTATTTTTATGGCTGATCACTGTTTGAAAGAATGTGTAGAAAGACTGGGAGTGAGAGAGAGTGAGAGAGAGTGAGAGAGAGTGAGAGAGAGAGAGAGATAGAGCTTTCCTCCTCTTTTGGGAAACTACAAAGCATGAGTACAGTTGCGTTTTTTTTATTTACTCATTGTCTTCTGTTCAAAACAGCAGCTGAAACTTGAAAATATATACGCACGCCCAACAAAATAAAATTTATTGACATTTCATCATCAAGCTTTAGAAAATACTTTGCCAAAGCACTTCATGGCTTAAAGCTGAATCTATCTCTATAGTATGTTCTGGTCTATTTTTGGTAAACCCCGTAACAAGAGAGATTTTAGCCAAACGGAGGGAAACCCAAATTAAAGAATTTTTATTGAAATTCAATTTTTCTTGCTAAAAAAATTATTGCAGAACTTTCTCTGCTCTTCACACCTTATGGATTTTTCCAAAGGTCTATTTATTATTAATTTTCTTAAATAATTTATTCTATTTATTATTTGGCATAAATTAGTAACCCAAAAACATTTCTTTTATCAAATCTTGAAACTTTTTGTTAAAGATTTGCTAATATTTGGCTGATTTGTGAAAAAAAAAATAAATTATTCGTCCCCATTCCATTGCAATTTATAGAAAAGCTTATAGTATGAATTATACTGCAGATGTAACCCATAAATGAATATAGTATATATACATAGTTCTTATACAGACGCATATACATATATATATATATATATATATATATATATATATATATACATTCATATGTATGTTTAGAGTTTCATATTGAGTGCATCAAATATTTTATTGCGCGATTTCTGTTTAGCAATTTTATTGAGAGCTTACGACAATATTATTCCAGCAGGTCTTAACTCATATTTACTGTAAATATTTATATAATATATATATATATAATATGTATATTTATTGCATTTGTTTTGCAATCGTGTTAACTAATTTTGGTAATGCCTTACATCTATTAGTAATATCGTCGGTTCATTATTTCTGCCTAAGCCTCGTTATCTAGATAATAGATAGATAGATTAGATAACAATTCACATCCATTTTTAAGTATCAGTATTTCATTATTATATAAATATATTTAATGCCTGATTACCAGATATATCACATATTAGCGTTTATCGTTCTTGGCCGTTTAAATAAAACTGATAAGGCGAATTTATTTTTTTTTTCAAACGGCGTATAATTTTCATTTTAATTTTATAGTTTTTTTTCGTCCCAATGACACATTTTCGGTAGCCCGTCTTTTACCTTGAATGATCTAGAGACCTGCCATTGATATTACTCACTCACGCTCACTCTCTCTCTCTCTCTCTCTCTCTCTCTCTCTCTCTCTCTCTCTCTACATTCTTCAGCATTAACTCTACCCAAGCTCACAGCTCAAAAAAGAACAGTTCTGCAATAATAAATTGACAAACTTAAAAATTTATATCCCACATACATATGTATATACTCAGTTTATATAAAACTTATTTTCTTGCCAACACGATCCGAATCATAATTTCACACTTTGTTCCGAATTATGCCGTAGATATACATACATATATTATTTCTACCTCTACCGTCTTCATGGTTGACTCCGAATCATGTTGCAGACATATTAAATTCCTAATATTTCGTCGACGGCTTTTATTTTAAATTGTTCCATTATCGTATGCATTTTACTCCGAATTATCTCGTCGACATATCATATTACTCCAAAAACTTTTGGTCGACTAGGCTAAATCTGAACTATGCCATAGATATTTTATTCCGAAATCGAAATAACTTTACTTCGAATTATACTGTGGATACATTTGACTTACTGCAAATGACGATAAATGTACATATTTTACTCCGAATTAAGCGGTCAGCATATGCATATTTCCGAATTATAGCGTACATATACTATATTAGTCTACAAATTTGCACATACTGCTAGACACTCGTATTCTACATAACTTTGAATTATACCGCTGGTATATGTGCCGTGACGTGTCCTAATACTCCTAATTATGCAGCCTAAGTATGCATTTTTTTCCAAATTATGCCGAATTATGTTATCTACATATGGCCTTTACTCCGAATTAAGTTAATGTCCTTACCTTACTGCTAATTGCAAAATTTCGGTAAAGTTCACTCCGAAACGCTTGGTCATCATAATTCTGGTGCTGCTCTGAAAATTATAATTTGATCCGAACTATGTTGTCGACATGTGTCCTTTACTCCGAATTAAGTTAAGGTCCCCATATATTTTACTCCGAATTGCAAAGTTTCGGTAAAGTTCACTCCGAAACGCTTGGTCATCATAATTCTGGTGCTGCTCTGAAAATTATAATTTGATCCGAACTATGTTGTCGACATGTGTCCTTTACTCCGAATTAAGTTAAGGTCCCCATATATTTTACTCCGAATTGCAAAGTTTCGGTAAAGTTCACTCCGAAACGCTTGGTCATCATAATTCTGGTGCTGCTCTGAAAATTATAATTTGATCCGAACTATGTTGTCGACATGTCTCCTTTACTCCGAATTAAGTTAAGGTCCCCATATATTTTACTCCGAATTACAAAGTTTCGGGACTTTCGATAAAAGCCTTAAGAGTCTAACTTGTTTCTATATGTTTCCATTCGAACAGCTCTCGCTGGAACTGGGAGTTATGACAACAGACTACGATGGCTCCGGCGAGAACTCCTCCAAAGGTGAGTGCTAAGGGGACGAAGAAGCATCTGGGCAGATGAACTAATCTGAGAATTGTTTTGTTCCATTTGTTTCATTTCCGTATCGTTCCGTTTTGTGTTTTTCCATCTCATCGCGCCATAGAGAACTTTAAGCGTAGCGTGGCACGTGGTATGTGTGAATCGAGTGAGTGCTCGACTGAGTCGATTTGGCTAACAAATGAATCTATTTTAGCTGCCGTTCGGAATGCGATGCCAGCGAGCTGCTCGCCCCAGCCGACAATTGTGGAGCTGAAGCCGCTGACGGAGCTGGCCGGAGAGCAGACGGCATCGAATGTCTTCTATTCGCCGGCGTGCACGCGCATCAATCGCTGCAATGGCTGCTGCGGCTCCACGCTGATCTCGTGCCAGCCGACGCAGGTGGAGACGCTGCAGTTGCGCGTGCGCAAGGTGGAGCGCCTTGGGGCGAGTAGCAAGCGAGGCTATGCCATTGTGAATGTGGATCAGCATTTGGCATGCAAGTGCGATTGCCGCATCAAGGCCGAGGACTGCAATGCGTATCAGGAGTACCGCAAGGATCTGTGCCGCTGCGAGTGCCGCAATACGGATGCGCGCGACAAGTGCCTGGAGCAATCGGATCACAAGTATTGGGACGACGCGAACTGCACCTGCGCGTGCCGCTACAACCAGAGCTGCACCACCGGCACCGTCTTCGACGAGACCCAATGCAAATGCACCGATGTGAGTGACGGCCGACATGTCCTCGACATGCCACCAACTTGATAGTTAGTTAGTTAGTTCATCTGGATGTGTGTTACTGTTAACGGTTTACGGCTATATGTTAACGGTTCACGATTGCCGTTTCTGGTTGTGGGCTTTGCTTGTGGTTTTTTTTTTTTTTTTACAGCTGTATTGCCTAAGTGTGTATTTGTGTTTATTTAAATTGTGTTTCTGTTTTTGTTTCTTTTATGTTCTATTTTAGATCAAGAGTCTCGAGTATTATTCCTAGACCAAAAACATTCCATAAAAACAAATATCTCACTTAAATAAATAGTTGTTGTTGTTGTTGTTGCTGTTGCTATTGCTGGTCGATTGTCAAGGCAGCTTTAACGTAACTCATGCAAAATATTCATTCATTCGATCAGCAAACATCAACAATATTTGTATTGTTTCAACTACATTGTGATACGTGAATATTGCCAGATTGGAAATACAAAATTTGTTTAGCAGAGTGTAACTTATATAGCTGAGTTGAGGCCAAAACAAAAAAAAAAAAAAATGAATAAAATAAAATAAAATAAACAAAAAAGCCCAATATACCCTAAACGGGTACAGGGCATGAAAAATATGAAAGAGACAGAGAAACACACAACGTGTTGGCATTGTGTGAGTATTTGTTATAATTTTTTTGTACGTACCCAAAACCATATTCTAAGACTTGCATGTGCTTGAGCATTCCCCCTGCTTTATACTCCCAGCTATTAACCAATTAATAATTATGCTTAAATATATATATGTATTTATTATATTATATTTAAATGTATTCTCTCTAATTCTCTCTAATTCTGTCTCTCTCTCTCTCTCCCTCTCAGCCATTGGCGCCCAGCAACATTGCCGACCGCAGACGCTTCATCGTACAGGCCGTCGCCGTGGAGACGGACAACACCACCCTCTACAGCGTCTAGGCAACCGATGACATATATTTAAAAAACATATAGCTTTACTATCATATATAGCTATACACCGATATATATATATATATATATATATATATATATATACATATACCGTATTTCAGTATTGCCTATGCAAATTCTATATGATTGGCCTCCAGCACAAGTGCATTCCATTTACCCACTATATATGTTCTCTCCTCAATAGCCAATTTAAGTTTTAAAGTATTCGAACTTTTAATTGCTGTTTCTGTCCATTAAGCACTTAGACTTAAATTATTACACTCACATTGTCTTTCTCTTTGTATGCATTTGTCGTAGACTTCACAAAAATATATATTTAATATAATGCCTATAATATATATACTTCATATATATATATATATATATATAGTTACTTTTGTTATATTTAAAAATATACCTTTTTAAAGCAATAAAAAATAAAGTCAATTATAACCAAAAATACTGAGTTTTGGCTTCATTTCTTAGGCTATAACTAAAGTGATCTCTCATAGATCAAAGGAAACTTCTAAAGGGATCCATCCACTTGCGAACATTTTCGCCGAACATGTTCGCACGAACAGGCGTCAAATAGAAACATTTCTATTCAACGCGAACACGGTCGGCGAACAAAATGTTCGTGCGAACATGTTCGCAAGTGGATGGCGTGCCTTAGTAACAGCCCTAGACGTTTACAGTTGGCTGCTTAAGCCAACACACTCGCACAAATACAGAAAACACACACACACACACTTGATATCAAACAAGTAACTAAACTCTAGTCGAGACTGCTCGACTAAGAGATACCCTGAATCCATTGAGCTGTAATACCAATCATTAAGAGCTTCATTTATTCATTAATAGTAAACAACACATGCACACACACACACACACAAACATATGCATGCACGTAATATGCTCAATGCACAGTTTTGCGGCTGCAGAAGAGGCTGTGCTATGCAAACTTTATTGCTTAATAACTTTTTTTCTCGACATACGTTCTTAATGAAATTTTCGGGGAATGATTATGACATCCAAATGTACCTATTTGCCATATTTGATATACGTGAGTTATCGTTTTTGTTGAATTGTGGGCGAAAGGGGCGTGGCATCAAAAATCCAAAAATGACAAAATGTGCGGATTTAATATAGCAACCTAACACAACTTAGTGCACGATTCTATCTTTAACGGTGTGCACGCCAGACCTCAAAAACAAAGCGATATTTTCGATAGTTATCGATAAAAAAGAAATGGGACGAGTTATCGAAAAAAAAAATAAACTTGTACAGCGTATGGTATTATCGAGCATTTTGCTTTTTATTTGAAGTCTCTAGCTTTTGTGGTTGCAGAAATCCAGGTGTTTACACGGACGGACGGACGGACGGACAGACGGACAGGGCTAGTTCAACTCAGCTCATCGAGCTGATCAAGAATATATATACTTTATGGGGTGTGGCACGCCTCCTTCTGCCTGTTACATACATTCGCACAAAAACATTATACCCTGAAATTTCCATTTTCAATGGATTCAGGGTATAAAAATGATTGCAATCCTCTGTATCATAGTGCACTTATCTATCTATTATGTTCTGCAAGTGTAACAAACAAATTAAAACAGGAAATGAAATAATCGATTATTATCGATAATAATGGATGAATGCATAATGAGCAATAATATATTAAAGTCGTACTGCACTCTATAGATGAATACTATAAATACTACGAAAATACTTCTTTCACTCGGATGAACATTGTTAAATCAGCTCGGCTCGTTGACCTGCTGAATATATATACTTAATATAATGTCTAATGCTTTCTTCTGCCAACTCAGATTTCTGGCAATTTCTATTCTACATTAGAAATTAATACTAGTTTGGCAGCTGAGAAGAGTGTATTGGCTTTGTTCAACTTGAAGCTTGCAAATTAATATAAACATGATAATGAGAATTGACTTTGCTGAAGGAAGTCTTAAGGATGATCGTGGCAAAGCTGCAACAATTGACAGCTAAAATCAGAGCTTTTCCCTGAGCTCTTCAGAGAGACATAGAATATAAGAGTATATATAATATTTGATGTCTCTCTGAAGACTTCAATGAAAATTTATGATTTTAGCTCTCAAATGTTGAGGCTTTTCCATTTTGCCACATGATTCATGAGCATTTTTACATACATTTACAAAATATTACTATATATGTATATATATATATATATATATATATATATTTATATACCATAGTGAGTGCTTATCTAATATGTTGCCTAGTTTTTAAGTTACGACCATTTGAATGTTCTAAGGCAAGAATAAAATGAGAAATGAGAAGTGCAAAGGTTCTTATATACCCTGATCTCATTGATTACACCCTGAATCCATTGAAAATGGAAAATCAGGGTATGTTTTTGTGTAACAGGCAGAAGGATGCGTGCCACATCCCATAAAGTATATATATTCTTGATCAGTTCGATGAGCTGAGTTAAACTAGCCCTGTCCGTCCGTCCGTGTAAACACGTGGATTTCTGCAACCACAAAAGCTAGAGACTTCAAATAAAAAGCAAAATGCTCGATAATACCATACGCTGTACGAGTTTATTTTTTTTTTTCGATAACTCGTCCCATTTCTTTTTTATCGATAACTATCGAAAATATCGCTTTGTTTTTGAGGCCTGGCGTGCACACCGTTAAAGATAGAACCGTGCGCTAAGTTGTGTTTGATTGCTATATTAAATCCGCAAATTTTGTCACTTTTGGATTTTTTTATGCCACGCCCCTTTCGCTCACAATTCAACAAAAATGACAACTCACGTATATCAAATACTAGACACTTGAGATTTGGCAAATGGGTACATTTGAATGTCATAATCACTCCCCGGAAATTTCATTAAGAATATAAGTCGAGAGTTTCCATAGTAAAGCCTCTTCTGCAGACGCATAACTGCGCAGTAAGCATATTACGTGCATGTTCGTGCATGCATATGCATGTGTGTGTGCATATGTTGTTATAGTTAATAGAATAAATGAAACTCTTAATGATTGGTATTACAGGTCAATGGATTCAGGGTATCTCTTAGTCGAGCAGTCTCGACTAGAGTTTCGTTACTTGTTTTTATTTATATTTAGAAACTAAATAATTGCTTAACTGGAATATTCGAGTAGCGAGTTAGAATATAAATCAGACCTAGAAAAATATACGATTTCATCTTTATATAAGAGTTTCTATTTTTGTGTTTTTTTTTTATATTAATTTACAATGGCAAATGATAGATATTCAGTAAATTAATAGAGCGTTTAGACTGTGTCAAGATCTTGTATTGGCGCACGATAAGCGTAATTGTCACCGATGAAGCACTCATAAATCCTAATGCTGACTGTCAGCAGATAAGATATGGGCTAAGCACCAAGTGGCGAAACTTGCGATAGTTTCTTGGCTTATAAATAACGAATGGCTATAAATGGCTACTGGTTGGCCGCGCAACGTTTCAGTTAATTGGCCACGATGAATGACCGTTTGTTGACTGTGATTGGAGCGTTATTGCTGCTGGCCGCCTGGCCGCCTGGCCAACGCAGGCAGCGCCTGGCAGCCTCAATGGGCGGATTGTGGGCGGCGAGGATGCCGCCAAGGCGCAATTTCCGCATCAGATATCGCTGCGCAACGGCGGCTCGCACAGCTGCGGTGGCTCAATCATATCACGCAACTGGGTGCTAACCGCGGCGCATTGCGTCTCCTCTTTCAATAGCGATGGCGAGCTGATCGTCCAACCGGCCAGTCGGTTTAGCATTCGTGCCGGCAGCAACGATCGCTTCAATGGCGGCGTTGTGCTCCAGGTGGTCGAGGTTGTGGTGCACGAGGACTATGGCAACTTCCTCAACGATGTGGCTGTGCTGCGCGTCGAGTCGCCGTTCATCCTCTCGGCCAGCATCCAGCCGATTGGACTGCCCAGCCAGAATACGCCCGACAACGCGGACATCATCGTCTCCGGCTGGGGACGCCTGAAGCAAAATGGTGACATACCGCGTTATCTGCAGTGGACAACGCTCACATCGCTGGCGCTGGATGAGTGCGATAATCGCATCGGATACGGATATCCAAATATACTGTGCCTGCTCCACGAGGCGGACAACGGTGTGTGCAATGGCGACTCGGGCGGACCCGCCCACTACAACAACGAGGTCGTCGGCATTGCTGGCTTTGTCTACGATGGCTGTGGCACCAGCAATCCAGATGGCTACGCACGTGTCTACGAATTCGTTGACTGGATCAAAGCCCACACCGACATCAACTAGCCCGACTCGGGCCCGGTCTCGGTCCCGACCCGGGCCAAATAAATTTGAAATGAAAATCGATTTGTAGTTTTTGTAGAGAACACGGATGGAGGACCACAGCTCCTTAGCGAAAAGTTGCAATTGAAACAATATTCAGTTTTAATTAAAGTAATCCGCTAAGTTACATGAAAGTGTGTATGATTTGATAGCTACAATTATTGGAATCTCGGACATTATTAAGGTAGTTGGAGGAAGGGGGAGGGAGGGGGGGGGGGTGGTCGGTGGTAAAGCACCAGTGATCTCGCTGGCATTACCATCGGTTTGGGGCATCATATCAATTGTCATTGTTTATCCAATCAACGGTCAGCGTCGTTGGCGACATCATCATTCGGAGATTGCGCATAGATTTGTATGTCCAGTCTATAGCTGAGCCGCTCGAGCCGACGCCGAGCGATTGGTTCTCATTTGACGTCGAGCGTGCGCTGGAACATGTGCATGGCCAGGGAGCGCAATCCCTCGCTGACGATGGGCACGTTGCGCGGAAAATCACATTCGCGGGCGGGCAGGCCGCACAGTTGGCGCCGCAAGCGCAAATCCTGACGCGAGCTGAGCGCTCGACTGCCCGGACCGCACACATTGCCAACGAGACGCTGTCGCTCGGCGGCTGCACTGCGCAGGCCCATCTGGACGCAAGCCAGCGGCTCCACATGCTCCGCATCCAGCAGTTCGCGATAGTCGTGCGCCGGCGTCGTCTTGCCCGTCTCGACTGTGTCCGGCGGTGGTGACCGGTCGGGTTCGGCCTTCACAAGCGACTGATTTAGCTGTATTCTTTGCTGCTCCAGCAGCAGCTGCTGACGCGATTCCTCAATTATTTGCTGTGCGTATTCAGTGCCAGCCATGCCAAAGCTGATGCCCATATCAAGGAGCACACGATGCGGCTGCCAGCGCTGCTTGGCCGATGTGTCGCGTGCGGCGCCCTGCTGGGCCGCATGCTCCGTCGCCTGCTGACGCGTCTCCGCAATTAAACCCTGCCAGTCGACGCCCAAAGCATCACCAATGCCTGTAAAGCGAAGTGCATGAATTAAAATTGTGCTGTCATCCTGCATCCAACATTGCTTGGAAGGCAGAGGATTTATTCATCCATTCTTATCTTAGAGTTCTTGCTGTTGCTGTCTCTTACCCTTGTGCCTGGCGTCCTCTTCCAATTCGCCATCGGATATCTCCTCAAAGTCCAACACCTCATCCACGTCCTCGTTCTTAATGTTTGTCTGTGACTGTGTCTGTGACTGTGACTGAGACTGTGACTGTGATTGTGACTGTGACTGAGGCTGCACTACGCCCTTGAGGTGCTCATCACTGTTGGACAGCGCATCGGTGGACAGCTCCTGTGTGCCCGCTAGTGCGCCACCATCCAGCTGCAGTTCGCTCTTGGGCTTCACCTTATCCGTTTTGTTAAGTATATCATCGTCGCTGTCGCTGATCTCGCTCAGCTCGCCGTTTGGCTTGGGCTCTTGCTTCAGCTGACGCAGGGAGCTCTCGATGGCCGCAGTCTGCTCAGTGGCCGGCTCATTGACTCCGGCGCCTTGACCTATCTCCGTTGTGTCTATCGAGTCCTCGGATGCATCCTCCTGCTTAATGTTTGCCAGCTTGCTGACTTGCGCCAATATTCCCGGATTGGTGGTCGCATTCGCTGCGCTCTGTGCTGCCGCCTTGGCGGCGGCCACTGCTGTGGTGGCCGCCGCTACGGCGCTGGCCTGTGCAGCGGCATTGCTGGCCTTCGGCTGGGCATGCGGCGGCGCTTGGGCTGTGGATGCCGCCGCTGTTGCTGCTGCTGGCGGCAAGTGTGGATGCTTCTTGAGAAATGTGCTTCCGCCGCCGCCTCCACCGCCGCCTCCGCCTCCGCCTCCGCCATAGGGTAGACGCTTGTGCGGAAAGCCACGCGTGCCGCCACCGCCACCGCCACCGCCGCCGCCGCCGCCATGATATCCACCGGGCGGCTGCACGGGCAGCGTCATGAGCGGCGGCGGGTGCGATCTGTAGCCGCGATCGCCATGGTCATGTCCATGCGTTGGTGCACCACCACCGCGCCGAAAACCGCGTCCACCGCCACGCTCGCCACGTGGATGCACATGATGATGCGGCGAGGAGGAAGTCGGATGATGCGGCGGCTGACCCTCGCCGCCAGCTCCATTGCTGCGCCCGAAGTTCGACTCATCGTTGTCGCGCCAGTCACTGTTCGACTGCTGCCAGGGGCGCTGCTTCTCCCGCTGATCGTGCTCCAGCCATGCGGGCTCGTTCTTTACGACACCGACGTTGCCCTCAACGCACTCTTCGCGCTCATCGGCATCCCAATCGGGCTCCGAGGCGGAATGATGCTGCTGCTGTTGTTGCTTTCCTGGCTGCTGATTCGGTAGCTTCGGCCGCTTGGGGCCGCCCACAAAACCGCTCGCGGCGCGTCCAGGTGTGCCGTTGCCATTGGCGCCAACACCACCACCACCGCCACTGCCACCAGGACCACCGGGACCACCGGCATTACCACCCCCACCACCGCCGTTATCCTCATCCCAGTCGCGCTCCCATTCGGCACGATAATCGCCGCGCGATGGCAAACGCTCGCGTTCTCGTTCCCTGTTCCGTTCGCGTTCACGTAACATGCGCTCGCGCTCCTCGGCATACAGCGCATCATCGGCGTCCAACTCACGATAGTCGCGCAGTTCGCGTGCGTCCAGCCACGCCTCCCGATCCCTCGAGTAGCGGGCATCTATATAGGCACGCTTATAGGCCCTGAAATAGAGAATTGCATAGGATTAGGCTTTGATATGCGAGGCATTGCCGGCTAGCTGATCATGAATGAATGAGTCTTGAAAGGAAGGAAGAGGAAGAGATTGCACCTAGTCCCGATGCGCTAGATGGCTCGGGTCTGTGTAGGGGCCATAGATGGAGTGGAGCTAGCATGACAACCGTCTTATATATATATTGAGAGAGAGATAGTTACCGCTCTCGCTCCTCTTCTGAGTAGAGATCGCGTGGATCTCGGAGACGCGGCGGATAGTGGTCGGGCAAGGGGCTGAGCTCGCGGCGCCTTTGGTCGCCATAGCGACGCATTTCGTTGATCAGGCCATGGCGCTCGGCCTCGATGAGTTCCTGTTCACGTTCATAGGCATCCATGTCGCGCTTGTCGCGCACATGACGACCGGCGCGCTCCACGGTCTCCAGCGAGCGTTCTCGGCCCACATATGGCATGGCCATGTCCAGATCGCGTACAATTGGTGCGCCATAGGGCTTCTTGCCCTCCTCTTCCTCCTGGCGACGTATCTTCTCGCGAGCCAAGCGCTCACGCTCCCGCTGCCGTTCCTGACAGCGCGCCAGCGCTTCGGCCCGCTCCTTATCACGGGCCGCCTCGCGCTCGGCACGCTCGCGTTCCCGATCCCGCCGATCCCTTTCTCGTTCGCGCAAAGAGAGATCGTCATGGCGCTGCAGCTTGTGCTCGTGCCGCTGTCTCTCGTGCTCCCGCTCTAGGCGCTCGCGCTCTCGCTCCCGTTCACGTTCTATGCGCTCGCGTTCACGCTCCCTTTCGCGCTCGCGTTCCAGTGATGGTGTGCGTCCGCGCGCCCTTGTCTGGATTATGATCTTCTCGCGCGACATCAGCTGATGATGCATACGGGCGGCGGGCGTACCATTTGGACCCAGGCCCGAGCCAGGACCTGGACTCTTCTGCCGCTTGCCCACCACATCCTGATGTATGCGTATTTTAGTAGTGGTCGTGGTACTGGAGGCGCCAGTTGGCGATCGACTGCTGCCTAAGCGATGATGATCCCGATCCCGTTCACGTTCCCGTTCTCGATGCACGCTCCGCAACTTTTCGCGCTCCCGTTCGCGCTGCTCTTTACTGGCGACACGCAAATGCTTGCGCTCCGCAAGCTTCTTTAGTTTGGCCTGTGTGGCCGGGGACAGGGCACGATGGCCATGACCACTCAGCGCGGCAGCTGCTCGCTTCTTGAGACGGGCCTCTTTGAGCTTGCGCTTGATATGATTGCGCTTGGCCACCAGCTTCTTTTGGTCATGATCTCTGTCACGATCACGATCGCGCTCGCGCTCACGCTTCTCGCGCTTCCGACGCTCATCCCCCGACGATGTGCTGCCCGTGCGCCGTGAGCTCTTCTTTTTCCTATGATGGCGCTCGGCAGCACGCTGATGGGGATGGGCATGGCCATGATGGTCACGCTCGCTGTCGGAGCTGCTGTACGAGCTGCTGCCGCTGTCGGTATCCGTGCTGGAGCTGTCGCTGCTTGAATGTGTATGCCGTGACTTTTTATACCGACGCAATTGGTCTTTGGCCTTTTTTTCCATACCTTCCATTGCAAATGCACTTTATTATTAAACACACGCACAACTCGCTTTGCACACTTCCCGCGCTTTTCCCAACTCCAAAGCCTCTTTTCGTATCGTTTTTATTATTATTATTATTTTTTTTTGTTATTGTTGATGTTTATGTTTACTGGCTGGCGTCGTTTTCTTTTACAATTTTGTAGCTACCATTTGCCAGCTTATTTATTTTTCTAATTTAGAAATGCATTCTTGGAAAGTTATCGATATTTATTTGCAGCCTGGCGGATGCGTTGGCAAAGTTATGCGCCATTGTCAACAGGTGTCGCCATAGTCCGCACATAGCGGGTTGGCGCCAAAACTAACATTTGAAATTGAATTAAAATACAATTGGGCATATTATATATTTCCATATTTCATGTATATATATATATATATATATATATATATATATATATATGTATATATTTGTATATTTTGTATGCATTAGACATATGTACATATTGCTTCCTGGCCATATCTGATATTTATCTGCAATTTACATCATATAAATCTGAGGGCAATTAACTTAGTCGAAGATTTTATGTACATTATGCTATGCCTAATTATTTCTTTAGATTTTTCTGTGTGTGTGTGTGTGTGTTTTTTTTTTTAGATGCGCTGACTCGTTTTCTTTAGTGTATGTGTGTGTGTGATGCAGTTTAGCTCAGCAGATGCCAAAAAAAAAAAAAAATGATTTAACAAAAATGTAACAATTATAACTGCGATTGATAGAAGAGCCGAGTCGGCGTTGACTTGCTTTCACGCTTTCACGCTAGAGCTTGCGGAGTTTCTCAGGCACGATTACAGGATTATCACGGCGTATTTCAGTGGCACCCATCTCGCGATAGTCGAAGCTGCAGTCATGGCGATCACTATAGCGATGGAACGCACAAAACGTTCCGCCGCATCGGCAAGGGAAGCCGCCGGTCAGGCCAAATTTCTTGCCACACTTGTCGCAGCCCTTCTGCTTTGGCCGCTCTGGAGTCTGCCCGTTGCCGGTGGTGCTGTCAGCCGCTCGAGTGATAACTTCACCAGTCGCAACTGGCTTTGCCTCTGACTGCTGATTGTTGTCTTCGGCTTGCTCATCGATTGGCTGTTGCTCCTTTAAGCTCTGCTCATCTGCTGGTGGCTGTCCATGGCAGTCAGATTGAGCATTTGCCCCGCTGTTTGTCAAATCGCTTTGTGCATTCGAGTCCAACATTGTCGACGTGAGTGCGTCATTAGTTATTGAATTGATAGTCTCCTCTTCAACATTGCCAAAGTCGCGCAATTTTCTATTTTCCATCTTAAGCGGGTTTTCAGATTCGTTTGTCAAAGCGTTCAGAATTAAATTTATTGAATTTTGGTGCCCAAGTCTACTATGACTTCCAAATGTCTGAACAACCAGCAGATGAATGTGCATTGCTAGACATTTAGCAATGGAATGGGAATCAGTGCTCCATTCCGACGGCCCCTATCTATCGATTATCGAATTTAATTTACTATTTCCCAGTGGCAACGACTAACACTGGATTTTCCAAATAATTCACTTCAACATTTAATGTTTCTCAACACTTGACAAATTTAGTTAAATGCATTAAACATACCACGGCGGGCTTAGGCATTGCCATTGATAACATCCTGTATGTGGCGTCGATACCAATCGCCCACTTTGGTGCGCAGCACGCAAATAAACGCATCGTAGCACCAGTCCAGCGCCGTCGCAGCCGAGCGACGAGCATGCGCATTGCAGCCACTGATGGCCGGCACTGTTTGCTCCACATTCAGATGTCTGGGACCGCCGAAGCTTTCGACAATGCGAATCGGATCGAAGCCGGTGTTGTCCTGCCACAGCTGTAGGCGCGTCCAAAAGCAATAGACATAACGGTGCACGGATGGCACATTACTGTACTGTTGTCGATCCAGAGCCAAGCGCTGACTCGGGCCAATACGCTCGCTGCGAAAGCATTGATCGCGAGCGCGCAGTATGGCCAGCGACTGAGCGGAGCGTGTGGGCGGTGGCAGGGGCAAAGGCAGGGGCAGGGGCAGCAGGCTGCAGCGTGTCAGCAGTGACAGCTGTGAATTTTCAAATAATTGTACAATTAGAATAATTATGTTATCGATTCACGTTTTAGCTAAATCGATAACACTGGCAACAGACTTCATTAGGCATTAACCGGTTTTCTTTTAGCAAGTAATCGAAGCAATTAAAAAAATGGTATATGCATAGAGTTGATTATAATCTATAACACTTGAAGATATATATATATTATATATGTATATAGTCACAGCTGAAAGTATATATATACTATGTATATATATAAATGTTTTTTTCTAATCTTAAGTAAAGCAAGTAGCATGAGGGAATTCCCCATTGAAATCTGAAAAATATACCCAACTCTTGTGACTAGGTATATCTCTATAAAATTGCCTTAGTTGAGTTGATGACTCACCAGCAGCAGCGACATCAAGATCAGCATTCGTATGAATGTCATTTGGGGTCCACAAATAGAGCAGCACTGAGCAGCATCCGGATAAACGCTTGCAAAATCTAGAAAATCTGCTGATTGTGCTTATCAAGCTGAGCTATCAGCGTTGATAGCCACTGGCATTGTTATTGCTAAGCTTTCCCTTCCACAGATGATCGACTGCAGCAGGAATGACGTCAGCAAATTGGCATTTGGCAATTAACGTACGTAGTTGAAGCCAGAACCGTATCCAGTTGGGTAGCCGATCGAATTGGATTGGCAGTCACAGCTGCCGTTCGTCATCTGTTTTATGTTAACACACATAAGTCGAGTATCCAATAAGTATTCACAGTCTCTCTCCTATGTGTGTGTGTGTGTGTGTGTGTGGATGATCACTTATGTAGATCATGTGCATATGGAACGCAGCGGCAACATTTTTGTAAGATTCCGCACTTGTATTCGCTTGTAAACAATATTTTCGTTTCACTTCTCTTCTCCTTAGATATATATTAATATATACATATATACTTTTTGTATTTGATATTTTTGGGTGATCTTGCAAATGGCGCAGAAGCTACAAATTCCTTCCACTTCTCCGTTCCCCTCACATCGAATCGCAAATCAAATTGAATTCGATTCGACAGGCAACCGAAACGAGCGCATTAAAATTGATTGCGTTTAAGTATATTAAAATCTAATAGAACTTTAGAGCACACATCTCCAAGGCTACCTGCCTGCCTGCCTGCCTGCCTGCCTGCCTGCCATCTGGACGCGATCATCATGCGCAATGCGCTTCTCTCTCTCTCGCTTTCTCTCTCTCCCTGCCCTCCTCTTCTGCCAGCGATCGATAACATTTTGTTGCAATGTTTTCTTAAAACGCCCGTGGCATTTAGCATCGCAAGTTCACTCAGTTACAAATGCGGAAATTCTATAAAAGGTATAATGATATAGAATATATGTATATTTGGGATTTACTGATTTATACATTATGTTGGTTCGCCCCCTAAAAGGCTTTGCCTGGATCTGTCTTTTGAATGCTGTAAACGCGGTTTTATATGCAAAATATTCATAGGGCTATCCCAAAGTGGATCTCTTTGTGATCTATCTAAATATACTTTATTAATATTAATATTATTATCTGTGCACGAGTCCATCTATTTATCTGCCTGTGCATCCAGCTACCTGTATATTCAGCATATCAAACTCATTCAATATAGACGCAACTAGAACTCGAGCAAGTTTCTCTCTTGAGTTTACCTGCAAATGGGAGAAAAGAAAATGTATGCAACAGACTGATGTCTATACAGTATATAAATTATTGATCTGGATACTAACTGAGCCATTCTAGCCCATCTCTACTCATCTGTCCATCTGCCACATTTGGCTGTCATTTAGAACAGTAGATAATCAACTTTTCATATATCAAAGTATATTCCATTGACGTAGACCAAGCTCAGCCCAAGCGCAGGCCTAGCTCAATTCCAGCTCAGTCCTAGCTCAATTCTAGCCTAGTCCTAGCACTGCTTTAGAGAAGCCCAAGCGAAGCCTTAGCTCAGCCGCATCAGTCCTAGTTCAGTCCTTGCACAACCCCAGAGCACAATCTCACCTAACGCAGCTCAAGCTCTATCCAAATGTAGCTCAAGCGCAGCCCTGGCTCAGACTTCCCACATTTTTAGCGGAGCCCAAGCACAGCTCTAGCTCAGCCGTATTACATAAATAGAGCAGCCCAAGCGCAGCCAAAGCGCAGCCCAAGCGCAGCCAAAGCGCAGCCCAAGCGCAGCCCAAGCTCAGCCCAAGCGCAGCCCAAGCGCAGCCAAATCGCAGCCCAAGCTCAGCCCAAGCGCAGCCAAAGCGCAGCCCAAGCGCAGCCCAAGCGCAGCACAAGCGCAGCCCAAGCGCAGCCCAAGCGCAGCCCAAGCGCAGCCCAAGCGCATCTCAAGCTCTACGTAAGCTCTGCCTCAGCGCAGCTATAACTCAGTCAAGCTCTGCCCAAGCGCAGCTCCCAGGTCTAGCGCAGGTTACGAACTCTGCCCAATCGCAGTCGCTATGTAAGCTGCGCTGCAAGCAGAGAGCGCGACTGTTGTAAACATGTGTGAGTGCAAATGTGAGTAGCTGATCTCTGCCTGTATAAACATATGAAGCGCTTAGGGTATCCCCTTGTCTAGCGCTCTCGACAGTTGCACTCTTATTTGCTCTAACTCATCTCATTTATTATTTGCAAGTAATATATTCGAATGTAATGGAGCGAAGAGAAACAAAGAGTACACACGCACCCATAGGAGGCTGTTGGAGTAGAAGAGCCAACTTGTGATATGTGGATGTCAACTCGACGCCAAATTTGCCGCCATCAACTGACGTCGCCGTCGCCGTCGTGACAAAGTCGCGCAAATATTTTAATTGCGTTTCTTTTTTTTGCGAGTGCCGCCGCGCTCGTCGCTGGTCGCATCGCATCGTATTTTCCTACCTTAAAATTATAAGTTAAATTAACAATTTTTAATTGACTCTGAAAATTAAAACAGCAACACGACGAGAGCTGCATTCAAATTTTTCGCTTTTTTGCAGCAAATTTTCATAGATATTTTGTGCAATAAATTGCAAAATATTATTTTAGATTTTATATGCCCTAATAAAAATGCTAAATTAGGCACTAAAATGGCAGCATGAACTAAAGCCTTAAAATGACAACTTAGTAACACGAAATTCCAAATAAATATAAAAATTCAAAGGGGTTTTTAGGTAAGACAATAATCATTATTTATATGAACTTGCAAAGATTTATGGATATTTGCATTTATGTATAACAAAGTCGTGTAGGTAAATTATATATTTATGCTTTATTCTTTTATTTTACTTATTATATTATAAGTATATATATAAATATATAGCTTTTATTTTATTTGTTGTATTATTATATTATAAATATATTTTAATTTATTTAAAATATAAATTATAAACAAAATAAAATATTATAAATATATTTTATAATATTAAAGAGCAGGCTGTAAAATACCTTTATCAGGCTTGGGATGATTGACGAACACAGCTCTGGTAGCAACTGCAAAGAGTTTTTTTTTTTTTTTGACAAAAACAAATTTTTTTGTGTTGCTTCTTCAAAGTGAACTTTATGAGTTACATTAATTTATATATATTTATAATATTATTTTATATTTTATATTTATATTACTATTATAATATAATTATTTATTTACTAATACAGGGTATCTATAAGTTCGCTAAGCTGCAATGCAGCGCATCTACTTTTTGTTTTTAGGCATTTACAGCAATTTGCTGCATTCGTCCCACGCGGCGTATGAGTGGATAGAAATGTATGTATATATATATATGTGTATACATACATATGTATATATATCATATATGTATGATCATTGAGTGTGCAAGCTGCTTTTAAAATAAATATATACATTTTTTTTTGTAGAAATTTTTTTACATTTTAGCAGCGGAAGCAGCGCTGAGCACATGACACTGGGCAGAGGCTGGCAATGGTGGCCAAGTGGCCACCAAGTGGAGCGACTGCTCAATGCTTGGCGAGCTGGAGAGCGGAAGCGGAGTCTGGCTATGAGCTGTTGCCGTTATTAGGGCGACAATTTTTGACATGGCCGCTGACATGGCAATGCCGATGGCGATCTCGATCTCTATCTCGATCTCGATGCCGATGCCGATGGCGTCAAATTTTCAATGGTCAACGGCGCGCATCGCGGAACGCGTGAAAGCGCCAACAATTTGCACTTGTTGTTTTAGCAAGGCAAGGCACAAATTGTGCCAGGTATTTGCAGTTTTTGAATTTGATTACATATTATTATAATATTATTATGCACACATATTTCGACCGTAGACTGGCAATTAATAATAGCAGCAGCACGAGTTGCTCGCTCGCTCGCTTGATTTGTTTGGCATTTAATTCAATTTCATTAAATTAAAGTTGTTGTTGTTGTTGTTGTGGCTGTTGCTGCTGGCACTAGTAGCCGGCAACGGAAATCTTGCGCATTGGCAACATTTTCAGCCAATTGGCTGAAATGTCTACGCCGCCACCTGATCAGCCCGAGCTGGGCGCGCACTGGCAGAGCCAAGCATGATGAGACGATGTCAACATGGGCGTTAGTCAATTGTCATGTTGTTCCCGATCGCAAAACCCAAGCACTATTTCCCATTATTTGGCAAAACATTCACAATTTCGACTATTGCACATGATTACCCCAACGCAAATTGCGCATACTTTTTTCTATGTTATTAGCCTAGTCGTAATTCATGTGTATTTATAAAAACTTTTGCATATTAATTTATTCACAATTAACATTCTGCTCGACGTCTGCTGACTGCCAAGGCACCTCCTTCACAGTGCTCAGGCTGGCTTCCGTTTTTGTCTCTGCCGCGAGAATCATTCACTAATGCGCAAAATGTGGCTCCAGGCAGAGTGGTCTGCATCCTTTTGACCGAGTCTCCTCGAGACAGCAGCCGCCTTCAATTTCCATGGCGTCAGCTCTGAAGTAATTTTTATTATTATTTTTCAATCTTTAGTTTGGCCATTCTCTGGCATCTGGGGCAATTTGATCTGCTATTAGGTGAGTTTTTTTATTTGTGTAAAATTAATTGAAAATGGGCTCCAGATGGGTTCCAGAAGATATTTGGGACTCGAAAATTAGAGCTGCTCATCTATTGCCGTAATTTATCCGTCGTTGTGCATAGGCATATTGATCTGATTTAATGATTTACCTAAGGCCAAGCGAATTGTTTACATCATATAACTTGGCCATGCTTGACTCAAGGCTGAAGCCAAATCATTTTTCCAGCATCTTGACCGTGGCGTCCATAAGGCAAATTGAAGGTGTTTTTTTTATGGATATTTGAATTTTTACCTTATTCCAAGCTTTGCCACTTAATATCTCGCTGAACTTAACCGATTTTATTTTATAAATTATATATTTTATTATTATTTATTTATTATTTGTTATTAGTTATTAGTTATTTATTTATATTTATTATTTACTGTTTATTATTTATTATTTACTGTTTATTATTTATTATTTCTTATTTATTATTCATTGCATATTTATTATTTACTATTTATTATTTATTATTTCTTATTTATTACTTACTGTTTATTTATTTTTTATTTATTTTTTATTTTTTATTATTTAGCAGTATATTAACTATTCAGTCGGATATTTTCCAGTTGTACTATCTTAATCTAATTATATTCACTCTCAATCCATCAAAAACTTTATATAATTGCTCAGGTTCAAGCCTAATTCAAAGATTGAATCGATTCTATGACCAAGCAAAACACGAGTTCCTATCGAGGCAATGTCAAAAATATATATATATATCTATCTATTATTTTAATATTCTTAGAGTACCTTATATATATATATACAAAACAAGATGATGCTTTTGTCAGCTTATAAATATATATATATATATATATATATATATATATATATATATATATATATATATATATATATATATATATAAGCTGACAAAAGCATCATCTTGTTTTGTATGTACATATATAGAGCCATTATCCATATCTGGCTGATGATGAAATATAGCTTGATTCCTTATGGAAATAGCTTGATTCCTAGATCCACTAAAACCTCTGGGCGCAAGTCTTCGTTGCATGATCAAAGTCTTGATCTCTATGCTCACATTGGGATTTGTGAACAGCTGGCAAAGCTAATTAAGAGAAAACCTTTTCGTTTTACTTGCAGCAAATGTAATTTTTATTAACGGTATGGAACATTTAGGCGCTATGGTTCCTGGTCAGCGTGGGTTCGTTGGGGCACTTAAAGGTGACCTCAATGCCGTTGGGCAGCCATGATCTATCCCAGATCTCAACATCGCACACCTTCGTCTCGTTATCCCTGTCGATCAGCTCCACATGATACTTCTCCAACGAACCAGCAACGACCTGAGTACTAGCCGAGATAACTCTCGAAATACTATTAGAAAAAAAAAAAAACAAAATAAAATAAAATCACTTTAGAATGCGCGGCTTGGGTATATTGAGTCCATTTATGCCTACCGATAGTAGGGTCCTTGGCCGGCAGCCAACTTAGTAAGAGAGCTCTGCAGCTTCTCCCGCGAGCGCTCCAAGTCACTCTCGGCTATCTGACGAGGTGCACCAAGTCCCTGAGGGACGCCGCTCACCAGCGCAACAGCCGCACAGATCAACAGAGCTTTAACCACAAACATTTCTTCTACTTCAAATGCCGAAACTACACTGAGTACGAGTAGAGCAAACTAGAATCGATTTATATGGCATCGGCCGGTGTCTTATCAGCGCTTCATGTATATTATTCAATTAGCTCTTGACCTAATTGTGACAACTGCTAATCTCTTCCAGAAGTGCAATATAATAAAATATTATATAATAATAATTATATTTGAATATACGTGAAAGTTGATTTTACTTTTGATTTATGAAAAGCTGAAGATTAAATACGCTAATGTGAGAACAAATATTCTAATTGGAATTATTGAAAAATATCTTTGTTTTTTATTATTATATTTTCCTCAAGAAAAGTTCACACTCATATAATTTATTTAATATTACTTCAGTTTTTACAGGGTATAGTAATTTATAGTAAAGCGAATGTTTCGTTCTTACAGCATTTTAAGTATCAGCGAAAGGTATGGATTGAGCTGAAATAATTTGTCCCATTGTTTGTCTTATAAGAATTATTAAGATATATATAACAAATATTAGGTATATATAACTTTATATATCATATATAAAATAAATAAAGTTGTATAACTTTACAGACAGTGTAAAATTGCATGGAAGCCAGATTTACAGCTTTAAGTAAATTAATTTCAGTGACGATAATGATCTGTAAATTTAAATAAATAAAAATAAATGAAAAAATATAAATATAAATATTATTATAAAAAAATTGTTTTTAATCTCTTTTATAAAGGTATTCTATATATGTATAAAGAAAGATAGTCGCATAGATAATCATAATTTTAATTCGTTCTAATTGGAATTTCCATTTAATTATTATTATTATTATTATTATTATTATTATTATTATTATTATTATTATTATTATTATTATTATTATTATTATTATTATTATTATTATTATTATTATTACTATTACTATTATTATTATTATAAAAAATGTGTTTAGTCTCTAACTTAGACGTCCTCTATATAATTAAATACAACAAGATGGGGAATGTATATACATATAATTGAAAAGATATATATAATAATATTAATAATAATATTATTGTAAACGAAACAAAAGACGAATAGGGAATCATAATTTAATGTGTTCTAATTGGAATTTTCACTTAATTGCAAACTATCTTTACTCTATCCGCTTAAGATTAATGTGCATATTTTTATATATATTTAAATACGTATTTACGTAGATTTTATTTTAATTAGGCATGAGATTGAAATCGAAAGGGGCATTCATTAAGCTAATCGCAAGGGTCGCCGGCTTAAGAAGATTTTTATTTATTTTTTCAAAACCTAAATATAGTTTAAAGTGTTTTTTTTTACAGTTCTAAAGCAACATTTGGAGCCGGAAGCTGCCGATTAAAATGCATAAAAAAAAGTGAGTTTATTTCAGAAAAACAAATATATTTTTGCATTAAATATAATTACAAATAAATAAACATAAAAAGAAGAAGGTGTAAAAATAAACAAATATTATATAATAGCTGTTGGAGCTGCTGGAGTCGTAAGCCCCATAAATTGTGTAGCTGGAGGCAGCTGCGTCTTCCTGCTGTGGCCGTCATGTCCAATATACGCGGTAATTACACATAGATCAGTCGACGGAGGCGATTAATTGCGGATCGCATCAAAGTACGGGCACGAAACAAACATTTGAGCAGGAATGTCAAATGATTTAAGCTTGTCGAGCATGTATTTGGCATCTCTCGTGCCTCGATCCCACTCCAAGTGTCCACTCATTTTTGGCGCTACTCCAGCGGGCTGTCAGAGGTGCCCCTATGCCTGGGGCACAGTCACAGGCAAAGGCAAAGGCAAAGGCACAGCCACTGCCACTGCCACAGCCGCGTGGTCGTCCATTCAACTGGCGGCGCATTTCAGACGTTCAACCATTGGGGTTCTTGGGCTGGCACTTGCTGGGTACCCGTGGCTTATTCATCAATCCATCCAGCCATAGACATGTGCAGCCGTTGCTGTCAGCTATAACTTGTCGCCCCGTTATTTTATCATATACATGCATATATATCTTTTTTTCGCCAGATTTTTGCGCTTAACACTTGTAATCCGTTTCACCTCTTGAGTGTGACGGCGCCAATGGCGATGCCCCCAATAGCGGAGCAACAGAATAGTATTTGGACTTAGGCGTAGGCGTTGGCGTCGTTCCACTTCTGATTTATAAGTGCTTTTCCCTCTCTCTCTTTCTCTCTCTCTATCTGTCTTTCACTCTCAATGGCTGTCTCTCTATGATTTTCCTCTTACACGCGCACGCTCTCTCACTATGTCTGTTGCTCTCTTTCTCTCTCATTTTATTGTCTTCTTTTCTCCGACTCATTTCACCTTTTCGCTCTCTCTCTCCGATTTTATATCTGTCACTTTTTCTCTCTCTCTCTCTGTATCCCTTATCACTCATTCTCTTTTTATATCCATCTTATTCTCCCATGTCACTTTATCTCTGTTTCTGTCTCTGTATTTTTCTCTTATCTCTCTCTCTCTCCTCTCTCTCTCTCTCTCTCTTCTATTAAATTCCGTTTATTCTCCCTCTATCTTTCTCTCATAATTTATATATCTGATTCTTATTCTGTGTCTCTCATCTCTGTCATGTATTATATCTATTTATTTGTCGCATCTCTATCTGTCACCATATCTCATATTCTCTAGCTATCTCAGCTCGCTCGCCATCTTTCATGCTCTCGGTCTCCCTTTCTCTTTTTCTTCCATTCTCTCTCACTCACTCTTTGAATCTCATTTTTTTCTCTCTATCTATCCTTCCCTCTTGCCATATTCCTATCACGTCCTTTCCCTACTACTTTTCTACTATACTTTCACTCTCGCTCTCTCCTTCTCTCCCTCCCTCTCTCTTTCTCTCCGTGTTTTCTCGCTCCTCTTGCATTCGACAGCGCATGACACTTGATCAATCCAACAAATTTTATTGCTAGTCTAGCAATAGCCATCTTCATTATCATCATTAGCCACATCATCATCATCATCATCATGAGCATTATCCACTGTTTATCATAATGATCTGTTTTGCTGTTTGGTTGACTCGTCTCTAATCCGATTCGGCACTCGCCTCGTGCCGCAGGCCGAAATGCCAAACGAAATTTTCGGATTTTCGGATTTTTGCGCGAAACATTTTCCGACTTTTCACATAAAAATCATGTAAGGCTGGAAAACGGCGACAGTTTGCGAACGGCAGCCGTGAAACTCGTGGCAATCGAAAACCATAATCGAGTGTTGAATCTAGATACAAAATTCAAATTCTATAAAAATAAAAAAAAAAAATATAAAAAAAAAAATAAATAAAATTAAAAATTAATTGAAATTGAAATTTAAAATTCAGATTCAGATTGAGATTGAGAGCAAAGAAAAGCATTTGGACTTTTGGCAACTTTTTTAATTTTTGTTTGGTGGCACTCGTGAGATTGTGGCTGATTGCATTTGAAGCAGGTATTGAGGACGATAGAACATGATTTGCCCGAAGCGCACGTCGGAGCTGCTGGATCTGCATCTGGCGCCGTTCAAGGACAAGGATCCCGCCTGGGAGGTTGGCGTCTCAAAGATTGCTGGCCGTGGCGTTATGGCCACGCGTCAACTGAAGCGCGGCGAGATCATCTTCCAGGACAGCCCGCTGCTGATCGGCCTGGCTGCCCACGAGGAGGACACGCTGAATTCGTGCAGCGTCTGCTTCAAGATGCTGCCCGATACGCGCTTCATGTGCCGCCAGGGCTGCGGCCTGCCCGTCTGCAGTCTGTGCGCCAAAAAGAAACAGCACAAGACCGATTGCGATATGTTCAAATCGTGGGGCTCCAACGAGCCGGATGTGGCCAATTCAGTGATCATACGCCTGCTGTGCGTGGCGCGCGCCATCAATTTGAGCAAAGATCAGCGCGATCTGATCTATTGCCTGCAAGCGAATCTGGATAACAATCATCGCACCGAGGTGCGCAATGCGGCCAAATGCTTTAAGAACTTCCCCACCGACAAGAAGATCGTGGAGATCATGAATCGCACCGTCGCTGTGCTAAGGACGAACGGTTTTGACAAGACCACAGATCGCACCACCGACAATCAGGAGTTCAACTATCGCGCCCTCTATCCGCTGTTCGCCGTCATGAATCACGATTGCATTCCCAACTCGTATTACACCTTTGAGGAGAAGACCAACAATATGATTGTGCGCGCCGCCGTCGACATTGCCGAGGGCGAGGAGATCACCACCACCTATACGAAGCTCTTCACGGGCAACATAGCGCGACATCTGTTCCTCAAGATGAAGAAGGGATTCACTTGCAAGTGTCCACGCTGCCTGGACTCAACGGTAAGTTGATCTAAGATCAATATGTGCCAACTTTAAGTGTCAGAGTGAAGATCCAAATCAAGAGAAATTTTCAATAGAAACAGGCGGCAGATCAAAGCGACATAAACCAAATCTTGTGGAGAATTTAGATTAAATTAATTAAATAGCAGCAGAACTTAAATTAAATGAGTGAGAAAGTTGGAGCTGAATCAATGTGGATAACAGAGTATATTTCATATTTAATCTTAGATTCTTTTTTCTTTCAACTCTTTTCACTCAATCATAATTTCTATAAAGAGGCTTTGCTCGCATTGCCTCTGAGTTTTGTAGTCAATTTTTCGAATAAACTAAAAAGTTGAATCGAAATTGCAGCTGCAATTTCGTGTTCGCTGCGTGTTTCGAATCGATTGAGTGGCCAAACGATTTGCAATTTCAGCGCTAAATACTCAACGCGAAGAGGCACAATTTATAGTCGAAAGGTGTTGACTGATCGAGCAGCTGTATAAACTACTTGTTCGACCACATGCCACTACACACACACACACACACACACAAGTGTGTCTTTATACCCTTCTACATCAATTGAATTTTTTTAATCATATTAATATAGCTAATTCTATTGATCTCACTCAAATTTGACGTCTTGCTATCATGGCTGAGAAAGCCATAAAGCAATGGCCATAGACTGGACTAACAACTTAGCCACATAGTTCGAGAAATATAAGTATATAAATGCACACACATATTCCCATCTGAGTCAAGTCTTAGAGAAGTGTATTTGATATTCGTACTGATG
Organism: Drosophila mettleri; assembly: GCA_035047625.1. Classification (NCBI taxonomy): domain Eukaryota; kingdom Metazoa; phylum Arthropoda; class Insecta; order Diptera; family Drosophilidae; genus Drosophila; species Drosophila mettleri. The sequence continues at coordinate 13,537,782 of JAWNPI010000109.1, forward strand.
ATTTATTCAAAAATCCTATTGGTGCTATGTGTTTTGTGCAAAATCATTAAAATGATTATTTAAAAACTACAAATTTAACTATATTTAAATTTTACTTCAAGATTTTATTTGGCCAATTGGCCTTAGCAGAAAGAAAAAAAAAATAATATAAAAAATGAATTATCTTTATTAAATGATAATTTTAGTCATCGAAGGCATAAAATACTAAAATACCTAAGCTATAAATTATATTTTATAACTACTTATATTTAAAATATATATTTTTTATACACTTTTTTTGCTCTTGATTCATACAAAATTATTGCTTGCAATTTTGTATTCATTATTATTTTATTGAAAATCAAAAACAAACAAGTTTTAAATATTAGAAAAATATATATATATTAAAATATATAATACTATAAACAGATCAAAATAGCAGAAATATTAATACAATTATAAATATATATAGCTTAAGTGTATCAAAAAATAAGCCTTGAGAGAGTTATTGCAATAATATAATATTTTGATACCGATTTCTATAACATACCAAAAATCTAAAAAAATCAATCTGACAAATATTAGAATATTTGAAAAAACTAATGAGTTTTCGGTTACTTGAAAATACAGATAATCGGATGTCTGGGGAATTACTTTAGTTTAAGTCTTCCCAATGACACTGAAAAGAAAACCTGGCCTCCATTTTCCAGTGACCCAAGAAAACATAAAACAAAAAAAGTTTTCTGCATTGAAAATTATTTGAATAAATAAAAATAAGAAATTCTGACTCCAATATTAAGCTTAACTCAAATTTTATAATAAGATAAATATTGAAAAAAACTAAAGAAATAATAATGAATGATCAAAGTTATTTTAGAATAATAGAAAAACTGAAAATCCAATTAAAGTCATTCATATAAAATATCAAAAAAATATATATTACATATTTAATAATAGAAACACTGAAAAGCCGACTTAAGTCTTAGGTACAAAATATAAAAAAAAATATATATTTAACAAGTAACTAAACTCTAGTCGAGACTGCTCGACTAAGAGATACCCTGAATCCATTGAGCTGTAATACCAATCATTAAGAGCTTCATTTATTCATTAATAGTAACCATCACATGCACACACACACACACACAAACATATGCATGCACGTAATATGCTCACTGCGCAAACTTTATTGCTTAATAACTTTTTTTCTCGACATACGTTCTTAATGAAATTTTAGGGGAATGTTTATGACATTCAAATGTACCTATTTGCCAAATTTCAAGTCTCTAGTATTTGATATACGTGAGTTATCGTTTTTGTTGAATTGTGGGCGAAAGGGGCGTGGCATCAAAAATCCAAAAATGACAAAATGTGCGGATTCACTGTAGCTATCAAACACAACTTAGTGCACGATTCTATCTTTAACGGTGTGCACGCCAGACCTCAAAAACAAAGCGATATTTTCGATAGTTATCGATAAAAAAGAAATGGGATGAGTTATCGAAAAAAAAAAATAAACTCGTACAGCGTATGGTATTATCGAGCATTTTGCTTTTTATTTGAAGTCTCTAGCTTTTGTGGTTGCAGAAATCCAGGTGTTTACACGGACGGACGGACGGACGGACGGACGGACGGACGGACGGACGGACGGACGGACGGTCGGACGGACGGACGGACGGACGGACGGACGGACAGACGGACAGGGCTAGTTCAACTCAGCTCGTCGAGCTGATCAAGAATATATATACTTTATGGGGTGTGGCACGCCTCCTTCTGCCTGTTACATACATTTGCACAAAAACATTATACCCTGAAATTTCCATTTTCAATGGATTCAGGGTATAAAAAAAAAAAACTGAAAATAAAGCCAGATTAAATATCTGACAAAATCATTTTCACATAATATCCGAAATTTTGTTCAGCTAGCTTAACTCTATTCTACACATTTTAAAGTATACTAAATAGATATATATATATATATCTATATATATATATATATATATAATTAGCGCACTTGTAAAAAGTTGTAGGAATTAAGAATTTAATGTGTAAACAGGCGGGAGTCGCGCCAGAGGAAGGGCGTGTCACTCGGAATGATCTATTTGCTAAGAGAAAAGTCGAGGAAAAATGCAAAATTGTTGCCATGTTTCGCTTTTCGCTTTTCGATTTTCGTTATTCGCTTTTCCGCTCTTTTTGCCGCCAGAGGCGAAACAATGAACAATTTTTCATTAAGGATTTCCTGTGCCCATCGACATCCATCCGAAAGCAATTAAGCACAAACATTTTCGCAGGCAACAGCACCACACTGGCCGCTGTTGTTGTTGTTGTCTTCTTCTTGCGCTTGTTATTGTTGTTCTGAATTTTGTTTTTGTTGGCTGGGCCATAAATTTGATCAGCTTCCAGGCGCAACAAGTGGCAAGCAGCAAAACACGCCACGCAATGCAAACAATGCCAACAAACAAGCAACACGAATACAAAAACACAAACAAATAAAAATATAAGTAACTGTGTGCGCAAGTGTCGGGCATGCGCGACTCGCTGTTACCCTGCAAATGTGCTAAGTGCGCTAAGCAGTTGAGCTGCCTTCCCAGTGTGCCTAAAGTTGTTGAATTTCCCTCGAGTTGCAACTGATCAGAGAGATTATCTTGAATAGTTGACTCTACATTAAGGTACAGTTGTGTGATATTGGCTTAAGCCTACGACTCCATTTCCAGACTATTGAGATTAGACAAGTGAGAATCAGTGAACAGCTGAGCAAAAATAGAATCTGTGCTGTGGGGATCACATATACCGAGTTCAACACGGTAGCGATACGAGAGACCAATGGACGAGTGGAGATAGACATTCCAGGTAGGCATTCCAGCTTACATAGTCCAAGCCGAGAAGCATATGGAGGAGTGGGAATAAGTGGATAACTGAGCAAAAATGGATTACCTACCTGTGCTTGGGTCACATACGCACAGACTTATGGACGAGTAGGAATAAATGTATAACTGAGCAGAAACTCAGCTCGCATACACCGAGTGTGAATAAAACAGCAGAATAATAAAATAGATATACTACTTGGGCTGTTGGAGAGAGAATTGAGATTGGACAGACTGGACAGCTACTTCAGCTCACATACTGCAAATGGCCATAGACAATAGATGAGCTACATCAGCTGGACTGCGGGACAGGATCTCAGGCCAAGTTCAAGAAAAATCGGCATAGTTGGGCAGCTGAGGAGAACTAGATAACACAGCTGAGCGTTAGTTCCTATACAACTCGAATTTAATCAGACCTATAACGAAATTGTTCACAAAAACATTATACCCCAATTTCTACCTACTTTCCATAAATACAGGGTATTGGAAAAACAACATCAATAACAATAATAATAATAACAAGAGCAGCACGAAATTCGATGTGTTTATTTTTAACAGCGAGAGCAATTCAATTAAATCACAAATAAATATGTAAATTCCAAAAAGCTTTTAATGAATATTTCGAGCATTTCGCATGCCTTCGCAGACCTCTGATATGTAGACACATACATGTACATACATTTAGATCTATATAGATCTATATAGCTCTGTGATCGTGTATCCTAAGCGTAGCTAAAACGCCTCTACGTACATCCGCATCCGTTAGCAAATGATTTTGATTTCGAATTTGAATTTGATTTTGATTTTGATTTGGATTTTGATTTCTCGCTGATCTTCAGCATGCAAAATACTCGCCAAGAATTTCCCAATTTCCCTTGCAACTGCCCGCTTGAGTCCTCGTTTAGCTGCGGTGACAGTGGCTGTCGCGGGTTTTATGACTTTTAAATTTTTTATTGGCACATTTCATGCGCAGCCCGTATACATATATATATGTATGTATATAGACTATATATATATATATATATATATATATATATGTAGATTTTCTTGGCCACGGCCATAGCGCATACATACGAGAAGTCAACTATATGTGGACGACATTGCCATTGTCCATCTCTGCTGTCCCCGTCTGCCCCCTAGCCCAGACTCGCATACAATTTCGGCGAGCAATTATTAAAGCAATTTAATGCCTTTGAATATCATCTCATCAACGGCCTGAAATAGTTGCTCAAGTCTGTCGCCCCATCATCTGTTCATCCCCCAACGCCCTCAGTGCGCCTACGTGCTCACGTTCGGGGGCGCAGCTGGGCAGAGGCTCAAGTTCATTTGGTTCAGTGAACTCTTTGGTTTCTGTTGCTTGGGGCCAAACAGGGCAGCCAGCCACACACAGCAATATCGCATAGAAAGTATCTCTGCGATTTGCACCAAAAATTCGATTTTCGGAATTTCAAAAATCTCTGCAATTTATGCTGAATATGCAAATCGACAAAGATTTAGCTATTGCAGCTCTTTTTGGGTTTTTATTGTAATGTGATATTGATTTCAAAGCTAAGAGTTGATTTTTAGAATGCCTTATATATAGCTCTAATACTATGATTATGCTATAGTTATTGGGGCGTAAGTTTGTTTATTGACATCTTCAAAAACATTAATTGAATTCAAAATGAATTTGCAAAGTTTTTGAAATTTTTAATAAGATATTTTCAAAAAGATATTATATTTGCAATTATTTGAATTTATTGGAATATCTCTGAATATATCCAAATCTGAAAAGCTGATATTTGCAAATATCTAATTATATTAGAATATATTTCAATAAATTGCAATATATTGGAATTTGTCTCAATATGTCGCCATATATTGGAATCTAACCAGCTGATACTCTAAATAAATAATAAAAGATGAATTGGAATATATTTCAATATAATGGGTAAATATCTCTGAATATATGGATATATCTGAATATGGAATATATCTGAATATTTTGGAATCTGACAAGTTGATATTAGCAAATATATTAATAAATTTGAATATATTAATAAATTGCAAACTATTTCAATATATCTAAGTATATTAGAATTTATATCAATATGCAGTCATATATTGGAATCTGACAAGCCGACAATTGCTAAAAATCCCCATATATATTGGTATATATCTTAATTTATAGGAATATATCTGAATATATTGGAATATCTATGAATAAATTGTAATATATCTGAATATATTGGAATCGGACATTCTGATATTTGCGAATATACCCAAATATATTGGAATCTAGCCTAAATTTAAATAATATATACGAATTTATTGATTGATTATTAAAAGAAATATTATTAATAAATATTAAATATTATTAAAATATAATTCTATTATCTGTTATACTGAATATCTACACATATATCTAGTTTTTATATTTTTTTGAGTATTTGAAAATCGCAAAATTCTTCATTTCAGTATAGTAGATGACTTGAGGAATATAATAAAATTCTGATTAATTGAACATTTCGACTGAGAAACAATCCCTAGAGCTATGACTGAACATACTTCTTGTTTTATACAAAGTCCAAAATGCTTTGATCTTAAAAGAATAAGAAAATAAGGCCAATATTTGTACTGAATTTCGAGTATCAGCTATTAGATGATGCCTAGATTATGACTCATACTGCTTGGATTATGGAAAATCCTTAAACTATGACTAATACAAATATTGCCTATCAACTGTTCAGATATTCACCCACAGCTGTATAACTGCTCATAGTTTGTGGATTATCTTGTTAGTCCATAATTCAATCGGACCGAATCGTTCCGAAATTTATTACTGTCGTACTTTTCGCTGAAATTTATGGTTGGCTAATTAGCGCAAATATTCAGAGACCTCGAACTGAACAAATTGGATTTGAAGAACAGAAACGATGACGTGGCTAACCTTGGCGCAAGGAGCACGATCATGATTATGATCACGATCACGATCACAATTCAACTAAAGCTCTCTGAAGGCATACGGATTTTGGTCAATCTATGCGACGATCTGTTCCATGCGATCTGTTATTAAGCATCAGGTTTTTTATGTGTCACATTATTTACGATCTGCATAGAAACGTGCATATATAGCAGCTATGTATAGGTACTAGAATCGTATACATATATATATATGTGTATCGGTCTATATCTGTAGCGTATTTTTAGCACATCTGCTGAAGAGGAATGCCAAATATTTGTATATGAATAACAGAGATAATGCCTAGACACTGACCTGATTGTCTTTGATCTGTTTGGTTTGCAGGAGAAGGGCTCGTTCATATCGGGCCTGTACTGTCGAGACACCAACTGCAGCGGTCTGGTGGTGCCGGAGATAACCGGCCTGCCGCATCCCAATTGGAATTGTTTGGTCTGCAAACAGAAGTCGACGCACGCCCAGATGATGAAGTCACAGGATTTCGCCAGTGGCGCCATCAATGCCAAGGTCAATTCGAATTCGCTGCGCACTTTGGTGCACTATCTGAACGAGAAGAGCGACAGCTTCATACCCAGCACTAACTATGTGGTGATCGATGCCAAGATGTCGGTGCTGACGCGTCTAGCGCACGGCCGCGAGGACTGCAACGATGAGCTGGTGGCGAGCACGCGCCTACGCTACAGTCGCGACATCACACAGATCATGGACAAGCTGGGGCTGGGCGATTCGCTGCTGCGCGCCCAGCTGGAGCAGCAGCTGCACACAGAGGAGGAGCGACGCGCCAAGAAGCAGCAGGAGCTCTCCGAAAAGCAGCGCCAGCTGACCGAGCTGGAGCAGAAGGCCGCCGAGGCAGATAAGCTGCTCGCCACGCTGGCGCTCGCCGATGAGCCAGGTGCAGCGGCAGCGGCAGCGGCAGCGACTGCGACTGCGACTGCGGATCAGGCCTAAGGCGGAATCGCCACGTGTCAATTGACAGCTTTTGTTCGTTTATTGTCTATTCTATATATATATATGTATGTGTTTTTTTTTTATCGTATCGTAACATATCGTAACGTATCGTATCGCAGCATAACGCACATAAATGTATTTGTATTTATTTATTTATAATCATTTAAAAAATATATATATATATATATATATATTTATGTACTTACATCGAAAGTAGTTTTTCTTTCATGTTTTCTTTTATTTTTCTCTGTTTTCTTTTTTTTAGAAACTAGCAAGGAATGACGCATCCGTTAAATGTCCGGGGCTTTAGCATCGATTTGTCAAAACGTTTTCTAATCCCAATGTCAGCAAATGTTTTTTATTGTATTATTATTTTGTTCTTAAACATTTACTTTTTTATTTTTTTTTAGTCTATATAACAAAGTATTTTAGCTCAAATTATGCGGAACAGCTAGCCAAAAATATATATATAAATATATATCTTTTACAGACAATAAAACTTGCAGATAATCAGAGGTCTGTGAGCGCGTATTATGCAGTCGGCTACAATTGAACGCACTGAGTTTTTGCACGCTTGGTTAAATCATATTTTCAATATTTTCATTTGATTTGTTAACATTTGTTTAATTTGCCATAAAAAATTGCAGAGGCCGTTAAAGTTTTGGGGGCCGCATCTATTTTGGTTACGGCAACGCGACGCAACGCGATGCGACGCTTGCGGCCAAAGAAGTCGGCCTCCTTTCTATATTTTTATACCTCGTCGCTGCAATATATATATATATATATATATATATATATATATACATATTTACATTCGCGCTACTTACATTCTAGATGCTTGTAATATATATTTGCTTCGCCTTCTTAAATAAAATTGACTGCGACTAAATTGCTCATTAAAATGAAATTTGCCAAAAATTTAAATTAAATTTGCAAAATATACAAAAACTAAAATGATAATTTTGGAAATATAGCCACAAGAGAGAGCCCACAACAGTTTTAATACCCTGCCAAAGCAGAAATTAAAGCATATATGCGTATATATTAAATATGTAAATTAATATATTTACTTTTTTATATTTTGTGATTTACATAAGAAATTATATTATATATATATATATATATATATATATATATATATATATATATATATATATATATATATATATATTTAAATGCTACAAATTTAATTTCTTATGCAAATCCCAAAATATAAAATACTTTTTTTTTCAGTGTAACAATAAAAAGCACTACAATAAAAGAAAAATGCTAAAAAATTGATTAATTTTCATAAAAATTTGCATCAAGAAATAGAAAATACTTTTTTTTTTCAGTGTAACAATAAAAAGCACTACAATAAAAGGAAAATGCTAAAAAATTGATTAATTTTCATAAAAATTACCATCAAGAAATAGAAAATACTTTTTGAAGATTTTGCGACGCACCAAAATTAAAACTCATTAGATTTTGCAAAAAAAAAAAATTACAAAAGTCGAATTTTCAGAATACTATATAATAATGAAAAAAAAAATATATTATTATTATATTTGAGTATTTGAAAGTACAACTTCCATATTCTTACTACATGCTTCCAACCAAGCATTTGGTCTAAATAGGGTCATAAGCGAGAGGGGAGAGGACGATATTTCTATGATAAACAAGTAATTTTTTCATAAATTTAGAGAATTTAGAATATTGTTAAGCCAAAGCTTAGTATTTTCATGCTAAATCAGGGTAAAATGCATTTCATTTAAAAATAAAGTGTGTAACAGGCAAAAGTAGGCGTGGTAGACACAATAAAAATAAATTTACGCTCTAGATCAGCACGGCGATTTCAGTCGATCAGCACTGTTCATCTGTCAGTCGATCTGACTGTCTATCTCTCCGTCTTTTCGTGCATACATTCGTCCCTTTTATTGGTCTATCTACCTGTTCTTTTCCTGCGTCCGTCCTTCCCTCCGTCTTGCTGTTTGTCCATCCGTGTGACTGTCCATCCTTACATCCGTCGTCCGTGCATCACTCCGTCCTGGCTTCCATCCATCCATCCATCCATCCATTCGCCCATGTCCATTTACCTATCCCGCCGTCCATACCTCTTCGTATGCGTTCATCCAAACGTCCATTCATTTGTCTGCCAGGTCGCTTGTCCGTCCGTCCAATTGCAATAGACTCTAGTACAATTATAATACGCATGTTATGCATACACATACTTATATAGAGTCTATGTATATCTACTGTATGTCTAATCAGAAAACAAAAAAAAAAAGATCAGAAAAACAATAAACTGTCATGAATATTTGCTAAAGCGAAACCAAGCACAAATCGTAGAGGCTGAGCCAATTTTGAGAGCTGCGAAATCGTAAATAAAACTGTAATAAAAATCTCAATAAATTACGCCACATATAGAGCTACTCACGAGCGGCTAACTGTATATACATATAATCGAATATATCTAAAATATCTAAAAGTAGTACGAGTATCTAACGGACTCCACACCGCCCCGCCCAACCGACTAGGAATACTTGTCGCACACGCAGCCTAATCACAAATTGCTTTTAGCATTAGCTAACATTGTTCTAAAACATATTTAACATATTTAACATATATATATATATATGTATATATATATGCGAGATATCTATAGATATATATTTATATATATATACCCTACACTAAACACTCATGCGAATATTAATTTAAGTGACATTTTGTTTTGCTAAACTATTTAACTTATCTCTTAACGTTAGTTTTTTTTTAATTATAATACAATTTTTTCTTTTTCTTCTTTTATATGGAAATATATATAGTATTAATATATAGATGATTTTTCTGAGAAGGATTGAGCTTCAGTTCAGCTAGGTGTACTCACGAGACGAGGCTAATTTTTGTTGTCAGCTCTGATAACGATTAACAGATGGCGCTTGTGTGCCGCGTACTGAGACGATATTTAGCCGCTGTCGAGTGACATGCAATGCTTTGTACATCAATCTACATATATTAGCTGGGACATTAACATTTGCTTTGACTGTCACTTGCCATACAATTGCTGGCCATTGATTGGCGGCATTCATTTTCGGTCTGCCAAAACATTTGACGTATTGCCATCAATCTGCAATTTCGTTTGCCAAATGGCATATGAAATTGATGAAATAGTCATTAGGCGAGTGGTAAATTTGCTTATTTTCCTTTTGAATTTCACTGTAATTTATTATCATCTGTTTCACATAATATTTAAGCGTGCACTTTACGTTTCAACTTACCACCCATGGTCAAAATTTCAGCATTCATCGCAACCTCCAAAGTAATTTATGCATTTTTAATAAACCCGCAAGAGCCTAAATTATTGTGCTCATAAATAGTGCAATTACACCGCCAGATGGCGATGCGAACAGCTGCCTCGGATCGGTTTATACATATACTATATTTGTCTATTTGCGAATTGATTTGATACAATTATATTTTTGCATTTACAGAAATAGCTACATTTATTGTTCTGCTATTCAAAAAACTTTAAACTTTTAGGACAAAACAACTTTTACATTAATAGAATAGAATTTATTTAAATATGAAAACATTTAAACTGCAACTGCATTTGCAGCTAAAGTGAAATAGCAGACTGCTTCGATCCACGAGCAACAAAGAGTGTTTCTCACCACGATTTGACCACCCGATTGAGAGCAATCACAATTAACAGGCGCAGTATATCTACCGCGCTCAACACCAAAGAGGCGCTAAAACGTAATACAGCAAATTAACGGCTTAGATTCGAAAAATGGGAGAAACTAAGCACACACGTGAGATACATATGAATAAAGTAAAAGATACTATACATATACATCTAAACAACTAAGATTTTGCATATATTCACATATATTATTGACTTTACATTTAGCTCAACTTAAATAAATCTTTGAGAATCGCATGATAGAATATACATAAGAAAATAAATAAATTTATAGGTTGCACAAGCAGCGTAGAAAGATAACATACAAATGATGTTAGCCTAGCCTGTGTTTGATATAAAATAACATTTATACACATGTGTACATATGCATGTATGCAATAAATATAATCTGCAATCTTAAGTTCTAGTTGCGGGATGGCAACAAATATATATGTATGTATATATGTACACGTATGTACATACATAATTATTTGTTGTTATATGGCGAATTCTTTGAACAATCAGTGTGGTGAGTACTGTAAGCTTTTGTAAAGCACTTACGAAGCTTTTACAGTTGCAACACGCATGAAAATCACAAAAAAAAAAAACAAACAAACAAACGAACACACAATAAAAAGTACATGACGACGACGTCACTAGGCGAATATTTTATGTAGCTGCAATGATAGTTGCCAGAAATTCAGAGTCAAAATAAGCTAGATCGAAGAAAAAAAATAAGCTAGAATAAGCTAAAAATTTTAAAAATAATCTAAAAAATAAGCTAACTATAAAAACACTTGATGTATAACTTTTAATGAAAATTTTAATCTTATTGATATATTTAAAATTATATCCATCCGTAAATCCTCCCTGAAGTCGACTCCTAATATGTTATTAATTATTTTAGTGCACTTTGTCCGTTTTAACTTAATGTTTAATGCAGAGTTACATGCCTTACACGCATAACTGAGCTAAGTGATCCACCGGTGCTATAGCTGAGTGCTCGGCAATATATAAACACAACGCAGCCTCTTGTTCTTCTGTTTTAAACGACTTTGGAACAAAATTAATTTTGTTTGTTTGCGTATTGCCTTGCATGCATACAACACGTTTTTTGGTAATTTGGTAAATTATCTAAGGCGCGTAATATTATTCCAGTGTGACCAAATAATATTACCATAAATGTATGCAAAAAATTGCATAAGGTACCAAAATTCACCAAAAAATACCAATTTAGTTTGATTTGCCCGTTAAAAAGATTATAAAAATATTTTAAAATCTCTAAAAAACAATCGTTATATAGAAATTTTATCAAAGCCAAAATAAGCTTTTTGAAATTTGAAATAAGCTACATTTCAAGCTGTAAGCATTTTAACAACTTTCTAAGCTAGATCATTTTGAAATAAGCCAGATCTAGCTTATAATAAGCTAATATGGCAACACTGTTCTGATTGTTTTTAAGCAAATAATTTGTCAAGTAAAAAACCATTTAGAATTGTGCGTTTCCAGTGTGAAGACCGATTTCTGTGTGTCTGTGCGTGTTTTTTTTTTACGTCAAACTCGCGCAAAACTCAAATAAAAACAATTTTTTTTTGTTTGCGTCTTTCATTCACTAAGTGTTTGTGAATGAGCGAACGTCGTGTTGTAATCAACGGATCAAAACCCAAGACACTATCAGCGGAGCAAAAAGTTCAACAGCGCCAAAGAGGTTTGTTCTAATTAAATTCAATTAAATGACACCGCCCAAAAAAAAAAAAAATAAAATAAAAATCGAAAATAAAAGCCAAAGAAACAACTTAGTCAATTAGCATGCGCTCCTAAACCAGTATAGTTAAAGCTAAATTATTATATATTAGAATAATTTTCCCATTTGCATTTGTTTTCGGCAAATAACTATAAAGGGGCAAAGGCAAACGACGAAAATGAAACTGGAATTGCAATCCATAATCGCTGTCAGCTGATAATGGAAGCTTTTTGCTAAGATTCCGCTCAGCGACTGACTAGGTGGCCCGCTGAGGGGGCGTGTGTGCCCGGCCATACAGTCAACTGACCCTATGGTGCACACGCATCTATTTCAGCTGAAACCAAAGTTGATCAACAACAGATTAGAAAATGTTAATTCGCAAATAATTTTTAATATTAATAAATTTAAAAAAAAAAATTATATATATATAAAATGAGACTTGATCGGATCTCGCTTTACCCGATCAAGTTGATTATCGCTCGCCTAGCCTCACAAATGCCTTTTATAGATAACTTGTATATTTCTAAATATATTACCGGTATCAGCATAGTAGGAACTATAAACTTGTTTTTGCAGTTATCAATGGGTTTTACGGATAACTTAATCTGTATGTAGCTCTTCCGTGGCAATACATAATGACTACAGTAGTACAATTCTATTATCATATCTTTGGTATCATTAGGTAGAGATATTAAATTTGATTTAAGAGTTAGAAAACTCTATCTCACACACACACAATCATACACTCACGCTCTGCTTACTGTCGCAGCATAGGCTTTACTATGTAAACTTAGTTTTTGAATTTGTTTTCTTCTAGATTTACGTTTTAATTTAAATTTGAGAGCGTGATTATGACACTTATATGTGCCCAAGCTCAAGTGTGTATTATTTGATATACGTTTTTTTGTGAATTTTGGGAGAATGGTTTGAAGGTGGGGAGATGGACAGGTGTGGATGCGCTCTCCAAAATAGCAAGCAAATAAAATATGCGTATCCATTATAGCGATGCCCCACAGCATATGCAACGTTCCTATCTTTGGTGGTATGCACGCTGGGCTAAATAGACCTAGTTAAAAGATCGATTGTTATCGATTATAAGAAAATCAGATAAGTTATCGAAAAAAAATACTGTGGAAATGTCTCTAGCTTCTTAAGCTCAGCAAATCTACGTCGCACCTACACATTGAACTCCGCTCATCGTCCTGATCATGCATATATTTATATACAATATAATATGTATAATATAATATATATTCTTATTTTATATAATTTTTTTTTATATATGTATAAATCTACTTTATAGTATCTGCCACGCCTACTTTTGTCACATGCTTCTTCACAAAACCAATTCGCCCAAATCGTAAAACAAGAAGCGAAACTCTAGTCTAGTCGAGACGGCTCGACTAAGATGTGTGATTTTTTGTGAATTGTGGGCGAAGGGGGTGTGGCATCAAAAATCTGAAGATGACGAAATATGCATATTACCTATATCGATCAACTACAACTTAGTGCACGATTCTATATAGAACGGTGTGCACGCTAGGCCTAAAAAACAAAGCGATATTTTCGTTATCGTTATCGATTATAAGGAAATGGGATGAGTTATCGAAAAAAATTAAATAAACTCGTACAGCTATCATCGAGCATTTTGTTTTCTATTTCTCTAGCTTTTGTGGCTTAAAAAATCCAGGTGCTTACACGGATGGACGGACAGGGCTAGTTCAACTCAGCTCGTCCAGCTGATCAAGAATATATGTTTATATATAAACAAAAAATATATTAAATAAGAAATATTACTTATATTCTGAGTATGGTAATATCTGAAGCGTTTCGTTGGTGTTCATGTATTTGAGTGTGTGGCATATATATATATATATATATATATATGTGTACTTTATGGGGTGTGGCACGCCTCCTTCTGCCTGTTACATACATTATACCCTGAAAATCCATTTTCAATGGATTCAGGGTATAATGACGTGTTGCTTTTTGTAGAAGATGATAATGTAATTTATTGACAACATATATATATATATATATATATATACCTATATATGGACACATACATGCATACATATATGTCGAAATATATATATATGTGTGTGTGGCTTTTCTATAGATTGTCAAGTTGACTCATACATATGTAGATGGAACAATTGGTTGGCAAGCGACCCGTGCGGTAACTCGAAGCTGTTAAGTAACCTAATCTTTCGAGTGCTGCGCCATCGCACCATGCCCATGCTTGATAAGAAGGGCCAATTATTTTCCATGTGTGTGCGTATGAATATATGTATAAAGTATCAACTATAAGACCCCTACGTGGCGATTAGATCTGTTTCAGTTTCGGTTTCAAGACCAAACTACCAAGAGCACAAAACAATATAGATAATATATTTATATATATATATATATATATACATATAATACTTATATACATAACTGTATACGTATATCTGAAACTATCTTCGCAGCACCAGCATTGCACAGTTTTTAGTCAGGAAGCGAATCAGTCAAGCTGCAATCAAGATGAGTCCGCCGGCAATGTTGAGCAAAGACACGCCCGACATTGAGGTAGGTCGGAATTATTTATGGATTGCTGCGATTTGTTAGCGATTTGTGTTTCTCGATCTCTTGCAGGATCTTTTAGCGTTGAATCCGAGGGTTAAGACGCAGTGCAGCGTGGTGCCCACCAAGCAGACCAAGGAGAATAAGAAGCATTGGAAGCGTAATGCTGATCACATGTCGGCGCCCTGCGCCACGCTGATCAACAACTTCGAGGATGCCAAGCACACGACATTGTCGGAGCGCGGCGCACTGGAGGAGGCGGCACGTTGCCTCAAGTGTGCCGATGCGCCCTGCCAAAAGTCCTGCCCCACACAGCTGGACATTAAGAGCTTCATCACGTCCATTGCGAATAAGAATTTCTATGGCGCCGCCAAGGCCATATTTTCGGACAATCCGCTGGGCCTCACCTGCGGCATGGTGTGCCCCACCAGCGATCTGTGCGTGGGCGGCTGCAATCTGCAGGCCTCTGAGGCGGGCCCCATCAACATTGGCGGCCTCCAGCAGTTCGCCACCGAGGTGTTCAAGCAAATGGGCGTGCATCAGCGACGCGCGCCCCATTTTCAGCCGCTGGCGCAGCCGAACAAGAAAATCGCTTTGATCGGCGGCGGACCGGCCTCGCTCTCGTGCGCCACATTCCTGGCCCGGCTGGGCTACGAGGATGTCACTATCTACGAGCGTCGCAGCTATCTGGGCGGCCTGAGCGCCGCCGAGATACCACAGTATCGTCTGCCCATCGATGTGGTCAACTTCGAGATCGATCTGGTCAAAGATCTGGGCGTTCAGTTCCAGCTGCAGCGTTCGCTCAGCACCAAGGACTTGACCGTTGAGGTGAGTACCCAAAAAAAAAAAAAACTGTATATGGATATGTCCAACACTTAAGATATGGCATAAGGAGAGAGAAGAAAGAGAGAGAGGAAAGAGAGAGAAGAAAGAGAGAAATGAAAGTGAGAAAATAAAGAGTGAAAAAAAGTGAGAAAAAAAGATGAGAGCAAAATATCGCCTTTGTGAAGCTTGGAGTTAATTCTTCACGATCGAATAGCTTAAAGCTTAATTGAACGATTTGCAGGAGCTTTAATGAACTTCAAGATTTGATCCAACTTAGCTTAAGCTCAACTGCTAGTAAAGCTTCTAATGATATAGTGTCGCGACTTAATGTTTCTAAAAAAATATTAAGAAAAGGGAAAAAGTTAGATATTTCTATCTTTACGAATTTGATTAAAAAAATATATATATATTGGTATATAACCCGAGCTTTTAAGATATGGCATAGGTGGTCATATCCTAAATATCGATTTCTAGACCACAATCTAAAAATAAAGAAGAAAATTAAGTGAAATTAAATGAAAAGCATAAAGTTTTTAGATATTTCTTTCATTACGAAATGGATTAAAAAATCTATATATTGGTATATAACCCGAACTTTTAGGATATGGCATAGATGGCTTTGTAAAGAGTGAAGAAAGAGTATAAAGAGAGAGAGGAAGACTGCCTATGTGATTTACGTACAACTTTTACATTTCATTAAAGACTTTGTGTGAGCCTTAGAATAACTAAGAGTAAACTTCAAAATTGATTCAAACTTTGCTTAACTCGATTTCTACACTAAAAAATCTAAAAACAAAATGAAGTACGAAAAAGTTTTTAGATATTTCTTTTATTTACAAAATGGACTCTAAAAATGTTTTGCTTAAGCTCGATTTCTAGACTAAGAAATCTGAACAAAGAGAAGAAAAAGAAATTAAATGAAATGAAATAAAGAAAGAAAAAGTTTTTAGATATTTTTTTTTCTTTGCGAAATAGACTCAAAAAAGGATTTGCTCCCAGGTGTTCAGATTTTAATATATTATATATATATTTTGTTTTAATCAGCTTTTTATTATATATTATTTATTATATATTATATATTATTTATTATATATTATATATTATATATTATATATTATATATTATATATTATATATTATATATTATATATTATATATTATATATTATATATTATATATTATATATTATATATTATATATTATATATTATATATTATATATTATATATTATATATTATATATTATATATTATATATTATATATTATATATTATATATTATATACTATATATTTTATATTATTTATTATATATTATTAAAACGTTCAACTAATTGGAAATTGAATTAATTTCTTCAAACAGGGTTTGCTGTCCTCGGGACACGATGCGGTCTTCGTGGGCATTGGGCTGCCTGAGCCAAAGGTCGATCCCATTTTCAAGGGCTTGAACACTCAGTCGGGCTTCTATACGTCCAAGAACTTTTTGCCATTGGTCTCGGATGGCTCGAAGCCAGGTCTGTGCGCCTGCAAATCGGCCCAGGCACTGCCCAAGCTCTATGGCAATGTGATTGTGCTGGGCGCCGGCGACACTGCCTTCGACTGCGCCACCTCGTCGCTGCGGTGCGGTGCGCGTCGTGTGTTCGTTGTCTTCCGTAAGGGCTCCACCGGCATTCGGGCCGTGCCCGAGGAGGTGGAGCTGGCGCGTGAGGAACGCTGCGAGCTGTTGCCGTACTTGAGTCCGCGCAAGGTCATTGTCAAGGACGGACAGATCACGGCCATGGAGTTCTGTCGCACCGAGCAGAACGACAACGACGAATGGGTGGAGGATGATGAGCAGATCGTGCGTCTCAAGGCCAACTTCATTATCTCGGCCTTCGGCTCGGGTCTGCAAGATGAGGACGTTAAGAATGCCTTGACGCCGCTGGCATTCCGCAACGGACTGCCCCAGGTGGACCGGCAGACCATGCAGAGCAGCGTGCCGCAGGTGTTTCTGGGCGGTGATCTGGCCGGCGTGGCCAACACCACCGTTGAGTCGGTGAACGATGGCAAAGTCGCCGCCTGGAGCATGCACTGCCAGCTGCAGGGCCTGCCCCTGGACACACCCGCCGCCCTGCCGCTGTTCTACACGGACATCGATAGCGTTGACATATCCGTCGAGATGTGCGGCCTAAAGTTTGAGAATCCCTTCGGCCTGGCCTCGGCACCCCCGACCACCAGTGCGGCGATGATACGCCGCTGCTTCGAGCAGGGCTGGGGATTTGTGGTGACCAAAACGTTTGGCCTCGACAAGGATCTGGTCACCAATGTGTCGCCGCGCATCGTGCGCGGCACCACCTCCGGCTACAAGTATGGGCCGCAGCAGGGCTGCTTCCTCAACATTGAGCTGATATCGGAGAAGCGATGCGAGTACTGGCTGCGCTCCATTGGCGAGCTGAAGCGCGACTTTCCCGAGAAGATCATCATTGCGAGTATTATGTGCAGCTACAATGAGGCGGACTGGACGGAGCTGGCGGTCAAGGCCGAACAGTCCGGTGCCGATGCACTCGAGCTGAATCTCTCCTGTCCGCACGGCATGGGCGAGAGCGGCATGGGCTTGGCCTGCGGCCAGGAGCCCAAACTGGTGGAGGACATCTCGCGCTGGGTGCGCAAGGCGGTGAAAGTGCCATTCTTCATCAAGCTGACGCCCAACATAACGAGCATTGTGTCGATTGCGGAGGCAGCGCATCGTGGCGGCGCCAATGGCGGATCGGCCATCAATACGGTCCAGGGCCTGATGAGCCTGAAGGCGGACGCGACTCCATGGCCGGCCATCGGCAAGGAGCAGCGCACCACATACGGCGGTGTCTCCGGCAATGCGACACGCCCGATGGCGCTGCGTGCCGTTTCGGAGATAGCCAAGAAGCTGCCCAAGGAGTTCGCCATATTGGGCATTGGCGGCATCGATTCCGGTGAGGTGGCACTGCAATTTATCCAGGCTGGTGCCACAGTGCTGCAGATCTGCTCGTCCGTGCAGAATCAAGACTTCACGCTCATCGAGGACTATTGTACCAGCTTGAGGACGCTGCTCTATCTGAAGGCCAATCCGCCGCCAAATAATGGCGCCTTCTGGGATGGCCAATCGCCGCCAACGCCCGTGCACCAGAAGGGCAAGCCGGTGGTCCATCTCACTGGCAGCGGCAATCAGACATTGGGCTTCTTTGGTCCCTACAAGCAGCAGCGCGACATCAAATTGGCCGATTTGCGTCAGGAGAAGGGCGCTCTGTGGGATGCCCAACAGGCCGCCGTTGATAGCTCCAACACTGGCGCCATCATTCGGCCGGCGCCCAAAATATCCGATGTCATTGGTGCGGCACTGCCGCGCATCGGACCCTACAAGAGCCTCGACAACACACAGCAGAAGGTGGCCCTCATCAATGACGTAAGTGCCTTGGATATCTCGAATATCAATTTATATATATATATATATATATATATGTATTCTGTTGTCTATTAGGACATGTGCATCAACTGCGGCAAGTGCTACATGACCTGTGCGGACTCCGGCTATCAGGCGATTGAATTTGATAAGGATACGCATTTGCCGCACGTCAATGACGACTGCACCGGCTGCACGCTCTGTGTCTCCGTCTGTCCCATCATCGATTGCATTCGGTAAGTAGGGGGGGGGCACATGCTCCACTGTCTGTCTACCTGTCTCCAGTCAATATTTCTCTTACATTCTATATTTCTTTCAGCATGGAGCCCAAGCAAATACCACACGTTATCAAGCGAGGACTCGAGAACAAGGACAAGACGTTCTACACACACGCTCTAAACCAATGTCAATAACATTCTTCTACTGTAATAGATTATTTTGATACATATATTTTTTTTTTAAACTGCATTCCTCGTTACGTATGTCAACAAAGTAAAGTAAACTAGCAAAAAAATAAGTTTGAATTTTATTTATTTTATTACTCTAATTTTCTCTTGCACATTTTAAAATTTCTATCAAAATTTAATATTTAAATTTCTTTAATTTTAAATTTGCCAAAAAAAAAAAAACGTTAAGTTCGCCCTTAAAATATTTATATTCTATCTCACTCGCTCTCTCTTTCTCTCTGCTATTAACAGTTTGCTAAAAAAAAATAATGTTAAATTTAAAAATAGCGC
This sequence comes from Drosophila mettleri, assembly GCA_035047625.1. Classification (NCBI taxonomy): domain Eukaryota; kingdom Metazoa; phylum Arthropoda; class Insecta; order Diptera; family Drosophilidae; genus Drosophila; species Drosophila mettleri. Next base: position 13,557,478 of record JAWNPI010000109.1, read on the forward strand.
CATCTGTAAGCTTGCGCAGGGAATCCTTTCTTTGAGATATTCATAAAAAAGTGTTTCGGGTTGGCAGCGACGGCAACAACTAAATTGGACTAATCTTTGACTAATATAATTATAGCACGGATTCGGATGCTTAAAATAAATAAGTTCTGTTGCTTTGTCGGCCTGTCACATCAGATTATGGTTTGCTCACAGAAATTGGCCCGAAAAGTAACGAAAACGGAGCAAAAGTTATTAGAAATATAAAAGATGTATAAGTCCATCTATGCGAGTGCCTTTTGCTAAGCTGCATTAAATGTTCTTCCGCTTGCAGACAGAGAGTAGCACACAGATGTGTGTGGGATATGCGTGTATATTTCTATGTGCGTGTGTGTGTGTATGTATTTGTTTGCGTTGTGTGTTTGTGTATACAAAATCTAAAAAGGGAGGTGGATCCTCAACATCCAAATGAGTTACGGTTGCAAGAAAATATATATTAAAGCAGACTGCTATGATATCAAATAGCATCGTGACAAAAGCTAATTGCTATATAAATATCCGCATGCTGTCAAAAGCTGAGTGATATCAAATAGCATCGTGACAGAAGCTAGTTGTTATATAAATACCAACATGCTGACAAAAGCTGAGTGATACAAAATAACACCGTGACAAAAGCTAAATGCTATGATATCAAATAGCATCGTGACAAAAGCTAGTTGCTATATGAAAACCAACATGCTGACAAAAGCTGAATGATATAAAATAGCACCGTGACAAAAGCTAAATGCTATGATGAAAAAGCATCGTGACAAAAGCTAATTGCTATATAAATATATGCATGCTGTCAAAAGCTGAGTGCTATCAAATCAACATCGTGACAGAAGCTAGTTGCTATGTAAATACTAACATGCTGACAAAAGCTAAATGCTATAAACATATCAACATGCTGACAAAAGCTGAATGCTACGACGCCATATAGTACCGTGACAAAAGCTAATTGCTATATAAATATCAACATGCTGACAAAAGCTGATTGATATAAATAAGCACCGTGACAAAAGCAACCTGCTATGAGATCAAATATCAAATCGTGACAAAAGCTAGTTGATATATAAATATTAGCATGCTGACAAAAGCTAAATGTTATAAAAATATCATTATGCTGACAAAAGCTGAATGCTATGACGCCATACCGTGACGAAAGCTCATTGCTATATAACTACCAACATGCTGACAAAAGCTGATTGATATAACATAGCACCGTGACAAAAGCTAAATGCTATGATAGCAAATAGCATCGTGACAAAAGCTAGTTGTTATATAAATATCAGCATGCTGACAAAAGCTGAGTGCTATAAAATAGCATCGTGACAAAAGCTAAATGCTATACAATATCAACATGCTGACAAAAGCTGAATGCTACGACACCATACAGTACCGTGACAAAAGCTAATTGCTATATACATATCAATATTCTGTCAAAGGTGGAAAAAATGTATACTGACGAACGCTAAATTATATACCATAGTACCATACCATGATGATCTCTGATCTCATAATTACTTACACTTACTCACTTACAAAAGTTGCTTGATATAATATAGTATACTGACAAGTTATATGCCATACACTAGTAATGATATGCTCATAATATCTAAAACGCTAAACGGTATATTATAGAATGCTGACAAAAACTAAGTCATATGTCATAATATGCAGTCAAAAGTAGATTGACTGACTGAAGTTAACTGCTATACAAGAGCTAAATGCTATTCAACAATATGTTAACATGAGCTGATTTTTTCTATAAAATAGTGACAAAAGCTAAATGCTATAATAGTAGTATGTTTATGGAAGCTGTAATGGTAATATACTGTCAAAGCTGGATGATATATACTTACAAGAGCAAAATTATATATAACAATAGGCTGTCAAAAGCTGGATAATATAAAATAGTATCATGATATACAGTAGTATGCTTACAAAAGCCATACTACTGTATAGTCATAGTTTGATGACAAAAGCTAAATGATATCATTATATGTACACTTACAAAAATTTATTGATATAATATAGACAAGTTATATGTTATAGATTCGGGGAATTAGCATAGTTTAAGCAAACTAATTTGTATTTTACTAAGCTTTAGTCTAAGTCTAAACCTCTTGGCGCACGAGTATTTTACATTTTCGTTAATTTGTGTACAAAAGCTGATTGATATGAAATAAATATAAATATGTGCTGACATAAGCGCCATTAAATGTATTATCCTACATTATGTTTCTTTTCACACATACGCACAAAGAAATTTTCACAAAAGCTGTATGATATGCACTAGCATATCATGCTTACAAGAGCTAAATGATATATAACAATATGCTGTCAAAAGCTGGGTGATATAAATAATATCTTGACAAAAGCTAAATGCTATACAGTAGTGTGCTTACAAAAGCTGGGTATATCTCAGGCTCACCTGATGCACATATAAAGTAAATTTAAAATAACGCCATCTGTAAGCTTGCGCTGTGATAATTTAACTAAACTAGTTTAACTAGATCAGATGCACATCATTGTGTGTTTGAGCACATTTATTATGACCTAAATCCCAAACAGTGTTAATATGAGAAAATTAAATTATGTTAAATTGCTTGTCAAGGTCACACTAGGGAAATTAATTTACCCTTGTAAGCATCACGAACAAGGTAAGATATGTTGACAAGGCACTGTGACGTCACACTTTTGAAAACATTCCGGTTCTTAGAGCAGTAACCTTGTAACTCGTTTCAGAGCCATCACATACAAATAACGGCAGTTCGTTGTGAATGGCATGTTCACAGCTGTTTGTACATAGTTTTGGTCCCTATGCATTAGCAAAAAACATACAAAAAAAAAAAAAAATTGTTAATGGCCACCGCAACACAGTGTTCAAGTCCATCAAATGCGCCCAGAAATGATAATAATGGATTGCTATCAGCGACCGTGATTGCTGGCCTCAGAAACTTGGGCACCACATTAACAGCGGTCATAAGTAAAACATTAATTGCCAATTCATTGAAATTGACGCTCCATCCAGATGCAAGTATGAAGCTGAGATATTGCTTAATTTGAGAATATCGTATCTAAACAGTTTGTATGATAACAGTTATAGCACCAGTGCCCGAAATATACGCAACGAATGCAGCCAGCGCCAAGCAGAGCGAATATGCCGTAGTCACACTGTACGCCGTGGCGACCAAACATGGCTGGAGCAGTATTATGCTGCGCCAACAGCTGGAGGCGCTGGACTTGAATGCCAGTGCCATCGATGAGCTAACACGCGTCTATGAGGACAATCGAAAGGATCTCGTTCTGCGGCAATTGCAGCTGGGCCACAATTTTCCGCACATCACCGACGTGCAGTGGCGCATTGTGTGCGATGTCAAGTCCTCAACGTCGGACTGCAGCAGCGGTGCGCCGCACTTTAACATCAATTTGGGACACTATCGCCAGAGCAGCGGCGAGCGCGTCACTGACGTAGAGTTCGTGTGCAATGCCGAGGAGCTGCAATCGCTGGTCAACCGCCTGAAGGATATCGAGCGACACTGCAATCAAGTGGCCATTACTTAAAGGAATAGATTAATATTTCATGTATATATATATATATATATATGTATGTATATATATGTATGTATATATATATGTGTCTATTAATATTTATATATATTTATATATATAAATGTATATGCATGTATACATATAGACAGTATGTATATATATACGCCATATATACATATTTATATATATATTTTTATGTATTTTAATTCATGTGCTTTACAAACTTATGAGGATGTAAATAGTTTGTACACAATTGTTGTGACAGACATGTCGAAACAAAAACTTGACATTAACACATTTGTCACCACTTAACAGCTACGACTCCTCGTCACCTGTGTTTGCTATCTGTCGTTGGCCTAAGGCTTAGCTGTAGCTGGAGCCATCGTTTGTTGGCTGAAATTGGTTGCAAATTGTACTACGAAACTGTTTTCTAGCTATCCACTGTCATTGGGGCACGTTTTCAAATCGTATTTTAAACTCAGCGGGCGCGAGCAGCTCCACAAGCAGACTATAATTATTTGGCGCCGTGCAAAATATTGTGCCCGAGAAGTGAACACTGTCGTTCTCCTCGGCGGCTATGAGGACGCACTCATTGTGATTGGATAGACGCATATTTAGGCCGCGAAAGCGATAGTCCTGCTTATATAATATCGATGTGTCTCTAGGTAAAAAGTATGGTCTTCCACTGAACGGGTTCAAGAAGTCTGCCCAATAGCCCAACGAGAGCAAACGGTCGCTGATTTCTCTGGCAGCCAGCACAAACTGTGAAACGCAAGAGCTGCAGAGATTCAATTTGGCTGCGCATATGAGAGTGGCACTCACCTTTGCGGCACCTTGCTCAATGTCGCCTTCGTAGCTGAGGGTTAGAAGTGTTATGGCATAGTCTTTCTGACCAATGGCACGCACGGGGAAGAGTTCAAAAATTGAATCGCGTATTAGCACTGGACACTGGCAGCATGTAAACTCTAGACGCGACTTGTCCAGGTTGACGTCTTTAAAAAAATTGACTAGATTTGCCAGCGGCTCCAATAAGCCGACTGTCGATGTGTCGCCCTGCCAAGCAGGACCTGTGGCATTTGGTAGATAGAAACGATTATGACGCTGCGAAGTCAATTCCCAATTGGGTTCCTCCTCAAGACTGTTGAGATCGTCTGTCGTATAGATTTCAATAAATTGAAATTGATAGGATATGATAAGCCACATGATGATGAGCACTCACCATCGTCGACGCCGCGTGATTTTGTTACGGTTTTGAACGGTTCGCCTGCATCCGGAGGTGGACCATTTCGCTTCGAATAGGATGCAATGCGTCCGCCACACGCCGATTGCATTGGCTGCGGATTAAGCAGATTCCTCAGCACACTATTCGCATGCAAGGGCTTCACGTAGGACTGGCCTAAAAGGCACCGTCCAAATAAATGGCTCAACGTACGCGACATTATATCATATGCTCAGCAATCAAACGCGCAATTTATTCGCAGTGCAACGACTGTGATCGACCAACGGTCACACTGCGTGTATTCACTGGCAGCTGTAGTATGACGAGGAAAAATTACCTAAATTCGATTTGTTATTATAATTTCACGTATAATTTTGTATTTTGTTTGGAACTCCTCATTACAATGTCGAAACTTAAACTACCGTCAGCTTTTCCAATATATACAGTTTTTGTTTTTTTTTTTTTATATATATATATTTTTTTTATATTTTTTTTTTTTTACGTGTTGCGTTGATTGTCGATTGTTTAATCGAAACGGAAATTTTATACCCAAGTTGCCATATGTCAAAAAAAGTTAATTTTTCTTAAAGCTGTTTCCCCCTTTTTATAATATGTGTGGACTAAACTGATTTATTGCTATATCTGTAATATATAAGCACTTGAATTTACAAGTTCAAGAATGCACAAAATTTGCAGTTTTATAGCGGATTGGCATTAGATTTTTATACACAAATAATATTAATAAAATAACAGGATCTTTTGAAAATATGAATTGAAGCACGTTTTAAATATTTGTATTTATTACGTATATACAAAAGGCTATATGACATATACAAATTCCAAATCGAAACAGAATTTTTGATCAGCATAAATAAAAAACAACGCAATAAAAAAACAATGACTGATGCAAGCGAATGACAATCGCAGCTTCAACACCAAACATATTAGCTCTGAGAACACATACATACATTTATCATGATAATTACATTATGCCATTTAGTTTTAGACTCTATAGAAACACTCGGTTGCCCGATCTGCACAGTTGTCATAGGGTTTGAACATTGGATCAGTTAGCTCCTCCTCGGGCACGCATGCGCAGTGAAAATTTTTGTTGTCACGATTATACAGCTTCCGGGGATAGCCAGACCATTTGCGTTCCTTGCCATCGCCGCTTGTTGTGGTACACCAGACGCGAGTGCCCTTCGCTTCGGACCACTCAATGTTGCAGCCTGGATATCTGTTGCGCAGCTCGTCAACTTGCGCCTTGGCTAAATTTGCTTCATCCAGAAGCACAAGATATTTCTTATGGTAGACGGTTGACATGCCCGTTTCGTCGTAGAAGCGTCCAGTTAGTTTGCCCTTATATGTATACTCCTTCTCGTAGAATTGCTGCCACTTGGCCAGCTCAATCAAGTCGCTGGCCTTGAGGCTGAGCACATCATCGGCCGTCGCCGGGTCGTAGTGCTCGAACTCACCGCTAACAAAAGAAACGGACGCATCACGGCCAACAAAATAGTTGTAACTGCAGCCAGGTCCATAATGCTTTATGCCGCGCGTCACATCAAACACTGTGCCCAGCAATGCCAAATAGATAGGTGCTCCATTCTCCCCATTGTACGTGGACAACTGCTCCGGTGTGAAAATACTGCCGCGTGTGTCTGTGAACTTCACTGGGACGCTTTCCGTCTGCTCTTTGGCGGCGATGTTTAAATAACGCGCAGCCGCTATTTGTAAGAGCTGCATAATGTCATTCTGGTAAAGCTTGGCCAGAATGGCTAAGATAATTAATAAAAAAGCAAGACGATATTTTGACAGCCGCTTTGCAAAACCAAACATTTTGTTGATATATCTAACTACTTATGCATGTGTATGCGTGTGTATAACTGCATATTTAACTACAGATGCCTAGTATGCTGATCACTTGAAACTCGTCACAGAATGCCAAAACTCAACTTAAGCTTCAGCCCATTTAATTTAAAGTCTGATTGATTTATTTTACCTCAAATTATTTATATTTACCGAGTTAAGCCTATAATGTACACATAGCTGCTTATGTTTTCCCGCAAAATCGAGTTCCAATATAAAATTATGAGTTGCATACTTGGCGTACATGAAGTTCGGTTGTTATGATATAGTTGTCAGCACAGCTGATTTTTAACCATTCAAAGTTAACTCGAAAAATGTGAATGGCAATAACAGAATTCCGTTATAAGAGAGCTGCCATTTTAATCGGTCGCATCAATTCCTCCATTTATTAGTTCAATTCGAAACATGTTAACTGACAATTCGGCGAAGCCAGAAGTCAAAATTGATGCGAGTAAAGTGAAAAAAATATGGATTCATTGCAATTGTTGTTTTGAGCACTATGTAAATGATAAAGCTGTAATATTTTTACTGGCATGTCAGCACGTTGTTTGCGAGAAGTGTGTCACAGCCAGCCTGGGTCGTATTCCCGGTGACGCACCTACCTATGTGTGCCCGGTTTGTCGAAAGATGGTGCGTGGCCGTCAGGTAAACAATGCATTGCCATCAAATCTTAAGGGAATGTTTCACCCAGCGCCATGGCACGACGGCTTGCCGCATGACCTCATCGATACGTTCCAGAGAGCTAACTGTAAGAACTTGGAAAAATTCATATTGAAAAAGGTGAGAATCTCAAATATTTGCGATTGCAATAACAAATTGTTTAGTTATTATTGCTGATATCGCAGGAAAAGGAAGAAGAAAAGTTAGATAAAAACTTAGTATTGGCCCGAAGCGTATGTCAAAAACAATACTTGGAACAGCATCGGCTTCGCAGGATGCTGAGAGAGCTAAAGTTTCGTGTGCGTAAAATAAGTCAACAAATTAAAATTAAGAAACGAAATCTTGCGCAAACTCGGTGAGTTCATACATATGTACATACATACAATATAGTATGTAATGTGATTTAATAATATTTTCTTGTATCTGTTTCAGGCGGATGCAGCGTTCAATTTCAATACCATTTAACAAAGCCAACAAAGTTGACAAGCAAGTCAGCAAGCACTCATTGCCAGAAGTAAAGAGTGTGCCAATAACCAGCTTTGTACACCATAATAATTATTCATTTGACCTGTAAATATCAATAATTACAATTTAGTAATTACATATGTACAAATTACATTCTGACATCGTGTAACAAACAAGGGCTACATTTGAATAAGATATTTGTGCACTTTGCGCGCCGTTTTCCAGCACTGTTTGTCATGTTCTTCTTCTTGGCTTTCGCTTGCGACAAACATCCACGGCGGACGCCATTTTGTGCCAAGCGAGACTGTGTGACTGTGCATATGCCAATACAATTCGACTGTGTTTTTATTAAACTCAAGCAAATAGAACACGCGAATGGCAAATCGAAAAGAAGTTGCGCATTAAAAACGGCGCTTTACATTGTATTTGGAAAACAGTGAACAGAGAACTGTAAAAACTTGGAATTGTTTAAAAACGACCGCAACTTCTACAACGAACGCCTGGCCACTATAATGAACGGCAATAAAGCGGGCGTGGTGCTTAATTGCCGCACATGCACCCGGGCATGTAAACAATACAAGGCGCTGCAAGACGAAATTGAAATCGGACCCGAGGGCAGCACAACGCTAGCCAATATGCTCAATTTTTGCTCCAGCTTGTCATTCGAGCCGCAAGACGGTGCCGCAATGCCCCAACACATTTGCTTGCGTTGCCTGCAGCTGCTGGAGCAGGCGTTCAATTTCAAGCGCATGGTTATTGACTCCGACGAGCTGCTCCGACTGGGCCTTGAGGAGATCGACAACAATGCCAATGTCAATACCAGCAGCAACCAGGAGTATGTTATGATCGAGTTGCTCGGCGACGAGGCTGATTCCGAGTCTACCGCCAAGCATGACTCCAGCGTGCACGATGTTGCCGCACTGGTCGAAGCGTACAGCGAACAGGAGCCGGAGCATGAGGAATTTGTCGTCGAAGATGTCTGCGTAAATACCGAGGAAGAAGTCGGCACAGAAACGGAGACGGAGGATACTATTGAGCCACTTCATGATTTCCCATCGTCTGAAATTGAGTATGTGACAATCAAAAGCGAATACGACTCTCAAATAGAGGACGAGGATGATATTGAAATTATGGATTCGCCGCCGCTCGAGACGGTCACTGAGCAGATTCAAATCCAAATGCTCGATGACCAAATTGTCATGATATCTGGCGATGAGCCCATCGACGAGGTAATTGGCGAAGTTGAATGCGACGAAATACTTGATATCGAGCGCGAGGAGCATTTGGTAAGTAATTGAATTAAAAATATTGCAACTATATCAAAATGTTGCCCATTTTCAGTTGACTGGCGATAGCGAGGAGGGTGAGGAATTTCTGGAGGATTCTGCAGATGGCTCGACCACAACTCAGGTGGTTGCCGGACCTGGAATCGAAGTGCTACCGCATGTGTGCAATGTGTGCAATAAAGCATTCCGACAGCAGTGCCGCCTAAATCAGCATATGCGCTCCCACGTAGACGAGAAGCTCTACTCGTGCGAGATGTGTGGCAAGAAGCTGAAGCACTTGCGCAACTACAAGGAGCATATGCTAACGCATACGAACGCCAAGCCGCATCAATGTTTGGTCTGTTCCCGTTTCTATCGCACCACATCCAGCCTGGCCGCTCACATGCGCACGCACGCCGAGGACAAGCCGTATAAATGTGATAAGTGCGGTCGCAGCTATGCGGCATTCGATCATCTACGTCGACACAAACTGACGCACACCGGCGAGCGTCCCCATGCATGCGATCTGTGCGATAAGGCCTACTATGATTCGTCGTCGCTGCGACAGCACAAAATCAGCCATACGGGAGAGAAGGCGTTCACATGCGAAATATGCGGCGTTGGCCTGTCACAGAAGTCCGGCTATAAAAAGCATTTGCTGGTGCATTCCGGCGAAAAGCCGCACAAATGTCACATCTGCGGACGTGCCTTTACCTTCACCAGTAATCTGAACGCCCACGTGCGACTGCACTCCGGCGAGAAGCCATTCAAGTGCGACAAGTGCATGAAGGCATTCCCAACGAAAAAGCGCCTTAACAGCCATCTGCGTGTCCACAACAAGGAAGCACCAGTTACCACAACTAGCAATTCCATTGGCACAAACACTGATCATCTGAACGTCGTGGCGGCTGGCCGTCGCACAGCCATGAATAATCCCGATGTTATAGATCAGCCAGTGTCCACATCGAAAGTAGTTGTAGTGCTATAAATGCCGTTGCCGTAGCCGTAGCCATAGCCGTAAGCCTAGTTTGTAGGAGCTCTCTACAATTACCCATATATGTATATAGCCATACAAAATTTGTATATACGTACACGCTCATGTCGTCGATCAAGCTTGTGATTGCAGAAGCCGTAAATGTGCTTTACAAAGATTCGCCGACTTCATGACAAATCTGCGGATCCAAGAAAAATATTTACATTTTCTTTTTTCACGTAGAGCCATGTTTTTTTTTTCTTTCTTTCTTTTTTGTAATTTGTAATATAGAGAAATTGAATTGTAAAAGAAACGAAGATATAGTGATTTGTCCGACACTTTTTAACTAAGCAAAGATTATAAATTATCCAATACATCACATACATATATATATATATATATATATATATATACATGTGTGCATAAGAAGGCTGTAATTAGTTGTACTCTGACAGGACAGAACGTGTATGTATCATATAGAATTTAAAATAAAAAGCTTTCTTAAATCTAAATGCCAATATTAATTATATTTAAATCGAAAAGGAAAACTTCACTTGAAGGTTTTCCATCTTTCAATTACAGTTTATATTTAAGTGTTCCTTAAGTTATGCTAAAAATTGCAAATTGCAAATTGCTGTGCTTTTATCAGGTCTATTCTCTGTTGGCTGCGCGCCTTTGGCAGTCTCACGTTTGGTTCGTTTTCAGTGGGGTTTTGCCGCCAGTTAGCTTCGCGCTGATGAGCGTCTTGGGTAGGTGGGAGCGCTTGTGCGCGATCAGGTTGCTCGAGTAGCGAAAATTGCGTCCACATGTGTCGCAGTTATGCGGCTTCTCACCCGTATGGGTGAGCATATGCTTTTTGTAGCCCGACTTTTGGGTCAAGCCCTTGCCGCAGATGCCGCAGGTGAAGGGCTTGACGCCGCTGTGACTGTGCAGATGCGAGCGCAGCGATGATGCCTGCCTATAGATCTTGCCACAGAATGTACACTTGTTGGGATTGTTTGGATTGTGCAGCGTTATGTGGCCATCGTGGGCATTGCGCGTCTTGAACGACTCGCCGCAAATGCTGCAAACAAATGGTCGATCGTCGCCGTGCAGTTGCATGTGATATTTGAACGAATTACTGGTGCTGAGCTGCTTGCCGCAGATCTACAAGAAATCAATCAGTTAGACATTATATATATATATATATATATATATATAACTCTTGGGTGTCCCACACTCACCGAACATTGGAGGGCGGGATTGACGGACTTTCGGCGCTGCTGCGAACGCGGCTTGATCCCAATCTCTGATTGTATATGATTCGATGACTGCGCATTTTCATAGTCCTCGCTCAAATCATAGTCAATCTCAAAGATCTCAATATTCGGCTCATCACTTTCAAAGTGCAATTCACTTTCCAATATTTGCTCGGGCACCGGATCGGGATCATCATCCTCCAGATTGGACGTAACGCTGTTCACTGCCGATTCCGTTTCCTCGAGCACGTAAACGTATTCATCAGTACCCGCTGATTCTATAATTGCGTCCGCCTCGACCTCAACATCGACATCATCCTTCTCCAATTGCACAAAATCCGTTGGCGATGAGGAACGGCACATGGCGGCTTTATATAGCTTCCTGAGCATATGGTCCGTCCGCAGTGCAGTACGCTTGAAATCATATACTTGGGATAGCAGATCTACGCACGGCTTGCATATGTGTGTGGGCAGGAATTGCTCCTCCTCGAGCACCTGCAAATTGGCGCAATAGCTGAGCAGCGCACCGAGCGTCGTCAGCTCGCCGGCGATGATATATGGCTTGTACAGCGAAAATGTTTCCATAGATGGCACATTGCAAGCACGGCATGGCTGCAGTTCCGCTTTTTCATCCGTTATCTTGTCCTCGGGCATGGACATATTTTGAGATTACTATTTATGTGTGTTTGGCTTTGCTTGAGTTGTTGTTGTTTATACACAATTTTTGTCGGTTCTAATTGGCAGAGTTGCCACATCGTTCTGATAACAAACGAAAAAGTCAGCTGATACGATACAGTGTGACCATATGACAGCAGCATATGCAAGAATTTTCGCTGCCATGCCGGTTAAGTCCTAGGGGGTTCGACCTCGGCAACTAAAGCAATTAAAAGAAAACTGCATTTGTTAAGTGAGAAAGCATTGGGATTTGTGCGCAGCACTTCATTAAAATTAAAATGAGCATGGCGCCGGTTCTAGTCGTACAATTAATTCGATTAAATACGCCACGTGCTTCCATCAACACATTTGCTAACCGATTGCGGCGCACATTTGCATTGGGTAATCAGTCGCTGCCATTGTCGGCTACGTCTTTGTCGTCGTCGTCGTTGCCAATACATGTCCGTGCGCTATCAACGGGTGTTTCGATTCACACAAACACAGTACAAATTGCATGCGGAGGCAGAAGATGCTATAGCAATGCCAGTAAGTAGTCCGACCCCATTGATTACTCAACACCTAATGCTCGCTTGCACGCAGAAGAACCATCGACTGGAGCAGCGGCAGAGACAGCGTCGCCATTGCTCTCAAAACTTTTTCCACAAACCTCACCGGATGCCGACAGCAATGCCGAGCAGGAGCGTAAGAAGCGTGAGGAGGATGAGGCCAAGGAGAACGAGCGCGCCTGGAAGCGCATGAAACTGGGGTGAGAAACGGAATTCAATCGACCCGCTCAAATCAGAATTAACATCATTATTATTTGCTTCTCAGTTTCGCCATCTTTGGTGGCGGCGGCATTGCCACTGTACTTTGGGGCATTTATAAGTTTGGACAGCCCGAGTTAGATGCTGAAGGCCAGACCATTGAGGATGAGTTCACAAACAAGCCGCTGGTGCAGCAATATTTGCAACGCATGTGGAAATCGCTGCATTACTATCAGAAAATGATTCAGGAACCGTCGCGTGCAAAGCTATTGCCAGATCCGCTGAAGCATCCATACGTTCAGCCACGCTATACGCTTGTGCTGGAGATGAAGGATGTGCTGGTGCATCCAGATTGGACATATAAGACGGGCTGGCGCTTTAAGAAACGCCCCGGTGTCGATCAGTTCTTGCAGGAGTGCGCCAAAGACTTTGAAATTGTCGTCTTTACTGCCGAACAGGGTATGACAGTGTTTCCCATATTGGACGCCCTCGATCCCAATGGCTACATTATGTACCGTTTGGTGCGCGATGCCACTCACTTCGTGGACGGGCATCATGTGAAAAACCTGGACAATTTAAATCGTGACCTGAGACGCGTAAGTCCGCTTCACCGCCACCCCTCTAGCCACTTCAATATTGATCGAATCGACTGTAAAATTTAATTTTGTTTCAGGTCATTGTCGTTGACTGGGATAGCAATGCCACCAAAATGCATCCCGACAACACTTTTGGCATTGCGCGCTGGCATGGCAACGACGATGATAAGGAACTACGTTATTTGATAGACTTCTTGAAGAGTAAGTCGCACATGAAATAGGATATTGACTAAACACCATAACAAAAAATAAATAAACTTTGTGTTTCGCAGTCATAGTGCAAAATGATGTGGACGATGTGCGAGAGGTTTTGCATTATTATCGCCAATTCGAAGATCCTATTATGCAGTTTAGGGATAACCAGCGTAAGCTGGCTGAGCAAATGCAGGAAGCTGAGCGTATCGAGCAGTCGAAGACTAAGCCGATGGTCAAACAATGGTCACGCAGCATTTTGGGACGCTAAACTGATGTTCCATTGATACTGTTATTTCCGTCGCTGGTCGCACCACGCTAACCCACACACAAAAGCCATAGTCTTTATTTATATTGCAGCTTTACCCAGTTACAAACTACATATACATACCCCCAAATGCTGACTCCTTAGTTTTTTGTGAAGGAAATGATAAGAGAGGCGTACAAAAGAGAAAAACCAATCCCAGTGCTGCTCGAACAATGAAAAATGTGAAAGTTCTGGCACCTAAGCAAAATGCACTTTATTCTTTTATAAAAAAAAAAAACAACAAAATCAATAATAATAAGCAGTTGTTTTATTCATATTTTCTTTTACCTTTTTATAGTTTTATTTAAATTTACATTTTTTTTTGTTTTTTGGCAATGTAATTATCTAAAAATGCTTATATTAATAAAAAAAAAAAAAATACATCTTAATATAATATATATTCTTAGTCTGCGGGACTTTCGTTTAATTAAACATACATTGTTATTGCACATTGCACATTGCTTTGCAGATTTTTCAAAATTGGCGCGCAATTCTATTCACTATTTGCTCTTCACCATTGCAATTAGATATGCATTTTCGATTATCGATGAGTTGCTTTAACAAAGCACTGGGAACAGCTTTTGAATATTTGCGGGCTCTTCGCTTAGCGTCATTTAAACTGTTGTAAGTATCTTGTGTATACATATGTATGTGTGCGTGTGGTCTGTACTCCACTGTAGAGTGGAGGAGCATGCGCTATGTGTGTTTTCCTTTTGTAAATGTCAAAGTTGAACTCTATATCACTGAATACAATGTGAAAGCACAAATATGCGTTTTTGTTTGTTGATTTTCTTGTTTCCGCAGACGCAACGCAATAACGTTATGAAAGTACATACACACATACATACAATGTATGTTTGTGTTGATAGAGTTCCCGTTGCTGCTCATTGTATAAGCCATAATACAAATATGTGTTTGTATGTACATATGTGTGTGTGTGTGTGTACGTAGATAGCAATTCAAATAATTCGCTGTCTAGATAGTCAGTTTTTGCAAAAGCATATAAGCCATATGCACATTCTAAGTGGGATGCTTGGCAGACCGGCGCGACCTTTATGTCAGTCATTTGCCCCGAGCCATCAACAACGCCCCTTTAAAATAAACGCCAACGGGAACGATTTGCTCTCTATCTGCATCACTCTGCCTCTTTCTTTGCTTCTTGATAAACAAGGACGTCGGCACCTGAGCTACGTAGTTGTAAGCGTGAATAGCAAAATCTAAATAGCGAACCCCTTTCGTAAATTACCTTTGCCTACGGCCATACAGCACATACATACATATGTATGTATGTACATACACACAAACATAGAGAGCAAGCTACTGCGGCAGGTCCCACAAAACTTCGTATTTGCTCGGGTTCCTAACTTATAGGCTCGATCAACAAGGCCAAGGGTCCGACAATCATTGCGCGTCTAGTGTTCGGCCGAGATGGTTGATGAGATGAGCGATATCCCAATATGCACAATATTTGAGCTCACTCTCCGCTCTCTCAAGCTTTTATACATGTGCGTGTATGCGTGTGAATGAATGCACAAGCAGCAGTGCACAACAATTTTAAATTAACTGAAAGGTCCCGTTTCTTCCCTTTCCAGAGAGAATTTTAGCAATTCATGAAAGAGTTCGCCGCGTTCAAATACCACTTCAATATTTACATATTTAGTACATACATACATATGTATGTATGTACATAGAATTAGGTATTTTACATTTTATGTATGTATGTTTATTTATGTAGTACATGTCTGCAGATTTGATTCACTTCACAATATTTTATTTCTGAGAAGATATGTACATATGTATATACCGGATTTATTAACTCACTTCGAACGTCACTTTGATGATCAAGTATGGAACTCGAGAAAATCTGAAGTTGAGTGGGAAATAGTAGGGGTTCATCTCATACACAAGTACATACATACATATGTACATGTGTATGTATTTGTGTTGCATGCTACGGCTAAGACATGCGTGAGAGCGCATATGCTCAGACGATTTCCCGCACGTTTTTTGTTTTGATCAAATCGTCCGTACGTTCCGCAAAACATTAGCCAATATAAAATATATAAGAAAAATTTTAATGTTGTTATTATTTGATAAATAAATATTTGTATAAACCAAAAATATTATGTCAAAATACACTGAAATACAAATCAAGTTTCTGTTTTTCTTTTATTTATGTAATTACAATTTTTTTTTAAATTTTTAATAATATATTTTTTTCTCAAATTATCTTGATGAAGCCATAGTTATATTTTCTGGAATACCACATTCGTTGCCTTTTCTCTCTCTCTCTCTCTCACTTCTTTCTGTACATCAGCTTGTTGGCGCTTCTGCTGCTGCTGCTTTTCAGCTGGCTCTGTTTCGTTTTCGTTTTAGTTCAAAAGCGAACGCGGACGTGAGTCGGTCGTCGCAGCCGTCGCTCGCAACGCCTACGCTTTCGTTCACTGTGTGCGTTTTGTGATTGCAAAAAGCAGCAGCAGCAGCAGCAAAAGACAAGAAAATTTAATAAAAACAAATTTTCTTCTCGCGTGTGTGGATTTTTGCTAAGCAGCGCGTTAAAAACAGTTTTGGCAAAAAGCGTTTTCATTTCTGTTGTTTTCTTTTTAATTTTTTTTATATTCATTATATACATATATGTGTATTGTTTTTAATCGCGCACAGCTGCTGGCAATAGATATGTGAGTTCTCAATATATGCATCAATAGTATGCTTTTTGTTTTGTTTTTCCTGTGCTGTGTTATTATTGTTAAATTGTTGCCATAAACTTAAAGAAATGCGCAAAACTGTAAGGATAACGGTACTGAGTGATGCACTATACTGATGGGTGGGTGGTTGTTTGGTTGTGAGAACGTAAACGTAAATGCGTAAGCTCAGACCCTGGACTAGAGCTTTGCTCTCTCCAGCTCCCAAGGTTTCTATCTCAGCACCAACACCAACAACGACACCACCACCGACAACAACAACAACAACAGTAACTACTAAAAGGCATGCAACACCAGAACGCACACGCACACGCACACAGGGTTGTGTCGTGCGTATATGTATATGCAATACTCATGCGTATATATGCACTACACATGCGTATGTATGCATGCTTGCGCTCATGTACACACATACATATGTATGTGTGTGATAAGAATTTTCTACTAGATTATGGCATTTAAATTTGGTGCTTAGCTTTTCCAACCCAATATGTTTTTCCATGTTCTTTGCGTGACTAGACGACCTCACATATCCGTATGATTTGATTTAGGCTCCCAAAACGAGGCCCAGCTAAAGTTTAATGTTTTGTGGCTCCCAGTTGTATCATTGAAATGTTCTCTTCTGTTGTGATTTTTGCCGTTGTTGTTGTTGTTGATATTTACACACGTTCGAAATGAAAAGAGTATATTGGTTGTGTGTAATGGCGACACCAACTTCTCCTGCCCACCGGCCAAAATGTGTGTCGATATTTGTTCACTTGCCACGCTCCATTAAGCAATGATTTAGCAAATTAGTAAATACTAATTTGTTAAAAATAAATATATATGTATATCTATTTAAGGAGCAAATGAATAACTTTTTTGCAGTTAATGGCATTTGACTAAAACGTTCTTAGTTGATGTCTTTGTCGTGTGGGTTGTCAGTTTTGGGCCTAGGGCTAAATTATGTATATTAAGTGCGTACGCTTGTTGTTGTTGGCTGCTGTTGCCCGTAGCTGGTATATTTATAAATGATTAATAAACAT
Organism: Drosophila mettleri; assembly: GCA_035047625.1. Lineage (NCBI taxonomy): Eukaryota > Metazoa > Arthropoda > Insecta > Diptera > Drosophilidae > Drosophila > Drosophila mettleri. Next base: position 13,574,974 of record JAWNPI010000109.1, read on the forward strand.
AAAGCGCGCCACAGGTGTGCACAGAGAGCGAATACTCTGCGACCTCTGTGAGTAACACTCGTATATGTATACCATTTTATTTGCGTCTTTCCCTCTATCTTTTATTAGTAAGTGCGCGTCTCTGAGAGTGTGTGTGTGAGTGTAAGAGGGCCAAAGTCTTGTCCACTTTTTGTTGCCGCTGCATACACCGTTAACCTTCGTCTTTTGCATTGACTCTACCACCACGGTCGTTGTTGTTTCAATTCGGCTACGCTCTCTCACACACCATTCGGTGGAAGACGCAATGCAACGGAAAAGCACAGTTAATGATCACCCATACATAAGACAGCTCTCTTTCTACTGCTCTTCTTCTTTCTTAAAAGTGTGCTAAGTTACTCACACTCCTGCTCTTTCCTATTCTCTCTCTCTCTCTCTCTCTCTCTCTCTCTCTCTCTCTCTCTCTTTCATTATCTTACTTCCGGGGCTTTCACGTTCAATTATTTCTGCCTGAATGGTCGGCAATAGCGGCACCACAGCGCCTATTGCCGCTCATGCCTTTGGGGTATTCTTCATTTTTATTTTTTATATTTTTTTCTGCATTTGTTTGCGTCCAATTACCGTGGCAATTTATTCATCAAGCAGCAAAGCGTGCAAACAATAACATAATCAGATATTAAAAGCAAGGCCCAGCATCAAGCTTGTAATATTTTTTTTTTTTTTTTTTTCGTTTTTACCACTTCTGCTTATTCCACTCTGTCCTGTGACTGTGTAAGCGCATTACGTGCATTTCAATACTGTTGTTTGTTTGTTTCTCTTCAGCGTTGCTATGCAAACTTTGTTGTCACACACCTTATAATGTTTTCAGTTTATTTGTCTGCTGTTGCTGCTGTTGCTTCTCCTGCCTCCCAAAATTCCCATTGCGAACTCTTCCAACCCGCTTGACACACGCTTGATCGTCATAAAATAAACTGTAGAATGACAGACAAGCTATAAACACGACCCGCTCTCGTGTTACGTGCAAAGTGCACAGATTTTTATGTATATATATGTATATATATGTGTGTGTGTTATGAATATCTGTCAGTCTGTGCACATATGTATGTATGTATTTATTTATTCAATTTTTGTTTTCCTTTAAACGGGCATACAAACATCTGTTCTGATATCTGCTAAGATAAATCGGCGAATTTTTGATTTCTGCTCTTCTATAGCACAATATGAGATTTCTTATCTATCACATGAATATGTATCAAATATGCTATAAAGATAGGCTGTGGCTTGAAATTACTCTACTTTTATTGTAGGGCAATGCAGGACTAATAGAAATACCTTAAATACCTTTAGAAATACGTCAAACCTTTTTAACTAAGATATTAATTGTCTATATTTGCATGCATAATAATACTTAAAAAACTAAAGGTTGCTTTCTATACTATGTTGTAATGCATGTTGAGATCTATTATGAAATGTGCTATATGCATGTATGTGTGTGTATGTGTGTATATAGCTTATGTGTATCTATTTTTCTGCCTAATGCCTACTTACATTCTGTCACTGCCGTTGTCCCTCATAATTATTGATTACTGCTTTTGTGCCTCCTTTCAGTGGTGGGCACACGTCCAACACATGATGTCTGCAGCGGGGGCAGTGGGCACAGGAATGGGCGTGGGCATGGGCGTGGGCGTGGGCATGATGGACAGTTATATTATGTGGGTGCTCAAAGGCAAATGCAAAGCGAGGCAACATTGTCAATCATGAAATGTCATTAATTAAGTTCCAATTGCCAGAGACAACCGTAAAGTGCCCTGCAGGCAAGGCTAAGTTCATTTAGTATAGATACATATATGAAACACTTGCAAGCCACTAATAAACTCAATTTACATATTGAGAAAAGTATATATACATATGTAAATATAACTATATTTATATATTTATATATATATATAATTATAATGCCACTCAGTGATCCAAACATTTCGTATTGGAATATTCCGATAAGAAGATCCTGGTCTGTCGAATATATTATAGAATTTCAAATTTACTAATGGAAAACATATTGATGGGTTATTTTCTAATGATAGAATTCCAAAGGTATCAATGGAATCAATTTGAGTTTCTTCTAATTTCTGATTATTTAATCGTTGCTTCTTGGATATCATTTCCTGTTCGTAACATTTAGAACGTATCCAATCCAAGAATGCCCGAATTTCAGTCTAAATTTTTATCAAATATGATGATATGCTGAAAGTTAGATTAAAATTTTATATACATACATATATGTATATATATATATATATATATATATATATATATATATATATATATATATATATATATATATATATATATATATATATATATATATATGTGCACACACTTGTGTGTTCGCGCAGTGGAGCTTTATAGGTGGGGCCCATGTGCACACGTCCAATAAACAAACGGTTTCATATTACATTCGCTGCCAAACACATGTGACCACGCCCCCCACAACGACTTGAATGTGACTTAAAACAAGTATTAGAATGGCTGTTTAGTTGCTTTAGCTTAACTAGATCATAAAGCTAAAAGTGTCGATAAACAATCTACTAAGTGATCGTATATCGTTAATCGTTATTTCGTAATCTTTATAGAGCCGTCAAAAAGAATGCTGTTGACTTAACTAAAAATGTTGTTGTTGTTGTTGTTGTCGAAAGAGTCAAGTGCAACCTTTGCTTAGACATTGAGCAAAAGAAAAAAATAAAAAAACCTACTAAGGCTACGACCTTACGGGGCCAAAGTTTAAGTTCACTTTAACAGTTTCCAGTTGCGAGTCGACACATTTATTCCGCTAGCATTTCAGGTATTTCAATTGTCTAGGCCGCAAGCCATTCCATAAATCGCAATCGTTGTTTACGGCTTTATCTTTATTGCCCTAGTCTGCGAAACCTTTTAATGCACAGTTAAGCAGTTGGCTCAACTAATGCTATATCATGACGATCAGCATGTTATGATATCGCCGACGTCGGATTGATTAAATTGCACAAAACATATGTGTAACAAGTGGTTTATACCTTGATCTTTCCATGTCTGACTGAAAGCAATTACAGTTGATGATTGTGGCTATTACTTTTGGTCGAAATGTGTATTGCGGGTAGTTATCGATAACAGTTGAGCGTATCATAAGCATCGATAAGCATGGGTAGAGAGCTTAGGGCATATAGGGCGCACAGGGTATATAGGTTGAATGGGGTATACAGGGTAAATGGGAGGGTATATAAGGGAATGGCTAATGGGTAATGGCTAAGAGCTAATGACTAATGGCTAATGAGTTACGGATAATAGGTGTAGGCATATAGGGCATAGACTATACACTATTGGGCATAGTGTATATGGTAAAGGGGTATATAGGGTATATATAGGGTATACAGTATAATAGGCTACGGGTAATGGGTATATATAGAGCATAGACTCTAGACTATTGGGCACAGGGCATATGGTGTAGGTTTATATATAAGGTATATGTAGAGTATATATAGGGTATATACGGGTATGGGCTACTGGGTAGTGGCTAATGGTTAATGGCTAATGGGTAATGATATAGTATATAGGCTACAGGGCATAGACTATAGACTATAGACACTAGGGTATCTGCTAATCGGCCACTCCCAATATATCGAGCACTCTTACTTGCTCTCTTTGTTTATCGAGTAGGTCAAGCGGTGACAGCTACAACAAGGGGCGGGAAGCTAACGGGGCTAGTTCTCTGCTCTTTGTTTTTGTAATGTTGTCGGTAGTCAACAATAAATCCAATTAGCAAAGCGGTTCAAGGTAGCAGCAGAGCAAAAATACAAAAAAAAAATCATACACGATAAACCAAATTCACTTCAAGTGATGCTCTCGCTATACCCTGTAGCCCAAGCTTGGCTGTAATGCATCAAAGAGGAACCTAAGCCAATTGATCCACGAGTTGTTTATGATTAGAAATAATATATATTATCTTTAACTCCACTTTAGGAGCAGTCTTAGAGTAGAGTATATCGAGCAGTCGAGCATAGGTTTGCCAAGCTGCACTGTGAGCGGAGGTGACCTTTTCATAGATATTCATTTCTCATATTCATTGTGCTTCGTTAGCGCTGATGGACAGACAGCGTTAAGTGTTCCGGTCAGTCCGGACAGTCGGATTGTCAGGCAAGTTGGTCATTTTGCTTTCTCCTTGAACGGCGGGCACATTAGGCAAAATGGTAATTTACATTTTAAAGCTCGCTTCGTGGAGCGCACATATTGCTGCACATTACACGGAAGCCATAACAATTAGCTAAGGCAATGGCCACATACATGTACATACATATATACCCCCATAGGGCCACACACCGTCGCGCTGGCAGCCCCGGGCCAAAAAATTAATCCAACCTTGCCACATTTTCAGGTCATAGACGCCACCAACGCCTCAGCCATGCGCAGCACAAACATCACTGGCAACAACAATAGCCAACATAACAATAATAACAACATTAGCAACAACAACAATCGATGATTGCCTGAAGCGAACAAAAATCCATTTGAAAGCGACCGAGAGCCAGCTTAAGCCAGGGAACTGAAGAAAAAATACCCGCCGTAATACACCAAAGACGCTGACCAAAAAGAATATAAGAAAAAAAAATATACAAAAATAATAATAATATTTAGCAACAAAAACATACAAATATGTTGATCAAAGAATACCGCATACCACTGCCCCTCACCGTCGAGGAGTACCGCATTGCCCAGCTGTATATGATAGCGGTAAGTGGCCCGATCCTAGATGATGTGGAAATGGCAACAAGTTTAATCATAATATCGGAAATAATCTAAGCACTTCTCTTATTATAATAGTTATTAGTATTAATGCAATGAGCATTAGATGTTAATAGAGTTTGTCCTTTGAAAGTGAGCTGTTTCAGTTTAAATAGTAATATAGTATTAGTATTAGTTAGTAATAGTATTAGTATTATCATATTCCCTTTGAAAGTGATCTGATCCAGTCCAAAATGGATCTAGAAGAATAGCAACATTGGGTCTTCAATAAAAGAGATTTTTTTATTTTGAATTTTGAACTGATTTTAGATCAAGCATATGTAGAGTGATCACAGGAGGAGCGAGACTCCCGCTCACACAGCTGCAATTTTGCAATTAGAATCGCTTAATAAATACTAATTTAATTAAATTAATCATTTAATTTCATTACTATGAGCTTACGCATTGTGATAACTTTTCGTATTAGTATTATTAGTATAATTATCAGTATTCATATTAGAATTAGTCTTAGTCTTAGTATTATATTATATTATATTTTTTTATTTATTTATATTTTTTTTATTTATAATATTCATTGCTTTAGAGTTTAGCTTTTAAGTTAAAGGATTCAAATCGAATGATGTCTGCCCGATATCCTATATCCATTTAGAGATTTGAGAAAAAACCATTCCAAATTTGCATTTTCTTTTCACAGAAAAAAAGCCGCGAGGAAAGCCATGGAGAAGGCAGCGGCGTGGAAATTATCATCAATGAGCCCTACAAAGATGGACCCGGCGGCAATGGGCAGTACACGAAAAAGATATATCATGTGGGCAGTCACCTGCCAGGCTGGATAAAAAGTAAGTGAATATTGTATAGATAATAAAATATAATATATAATATAAAATATAGATAGTATAATACTATATATATAATATAATAAAATATATTAAATATTATATTATAAATAAATAAATAATGTAATATAAAATGAAAATTAATATAATATAATATAACATAATAAATTATATTATTTATATATTTATATTATAATTTATTATATATTTAATAATTTAAAATAATTATCACATCGACCTTAACCACTTTAATACCTCAACTATTAATTTGAATCGCCGTCAATTAGTTAATCAATAATCGTTATCGATTTTTGTTATTGATTTATAATTAACTAATTTCACTATTAGCACAATTGTCAAATTGAAAAATAAACTAAGCAATTTTTATTGCTATATCGAATTGATATAAATACTTTTTCTGATTCCTTGCAGGTCTATTACCAAAGAGCGCACTCACCGTTGAGGAGGAGGCATGGAACGCGTATCCGTATACGCGCACACGGTACACCTGTCCCTTTGTGGAGAAATTCTCGTTGGACATTGAGACCTATTACCATCCAGACAATGGCTACCAGGACAATGTGTTTCAGCTGTCAGGCAGCGATCTGCGTAATCGCGTTGTGGGTGAGTCTCATGTCTATCATTGAGCCTGCAGATAAATATGATTTGCTAACGCTTCTCCTATGCGCTTGGATAGATGTGATTGATATTGTCAAGGATCAGCTGTGGGGCGGCGATTATGTGAAGGAGGAGGATCCCAAGCATTTTGTGTCAGAGAAGACAGGACGCGGCCCGTTGGCCGACGATTGGCTGGAAGAATATTGGCGCGAGGTGAAGGGCAAGAAGCAGCCGACGCCGCGCAATATGTCCCTGATGACCGCCTATAAGATCTGTCGCGTCGAATTCCGCTATTGGGGCATGCAGACCAAGCTGGAGAAGTTCATACACGATGTGGCGCTGCGGAAGACAATGCTGCGTGCCCATCGCCAGGCCTGGGCGTGGCAAGACGAATGGCATGGCCTGACCATTGAGGACATACGCGAGCTGGAGCGTCAAACGCAACTGGCGCTAGCCAAGAAAATGGGCAGCGGCGAGGAGTGCAGCGATGGTAAGCAATGGCTACACAGCATGCAATGTGAGCGGTTCGTTTATAACTATTTCTCAATCTTTGATGCCAACAGACAGCACCTCGGAGCCATATGTGAGCAGCGCCACAACGGCCCCAGCATCGGGCACGAATGAGCGCAAGAAATCTGCACCGGCCGTGCCGCCAATTGTGACGCAACAGCCGCCGAGCGCCGAGGCCAGCTCGGATGAGGATGATGATGACGACGATGACGAGGATGAGCATGACGATGTCGGCAGCAACGTTGAGCTGGGCGCCCAAAGCAGCGCCAATCAGCGCTCGCGCTCCCAAAGCATTCAGCTGGCCAAGGCCAAGTTCGGCTCGAAAGGTGCGCTGCATTCGCCAGTTGGCTCGGCGCACAGCTTTGATCTGCAGGTGAGAGAGACGCCCGAGCGGCTGCCCAATGCCTTATATCACTGCACTCGCGGAGCAGCTAACGTCCATTGTCTCTCTTGTACACTCTGTGAATGTTTGTTGTCCTCTCACTGTTTTCGGAGCAGCAGATATTTTTGCTTTCATTTGTGACTCGTTGAACCTCACTTATCCTAAAACTTTACAATGGGGAAAACCCAAGTGGAAAATCATCCTGAATATTCCAATACAATTTGTATATATGTATTTGAAATGAAGCAGCTTCATTGTATTCTGTCAAGCGGATAAACAAATTGTAAATTTTATCATTTATTTTAAGTTAATTAATAATTAAGAATTTTTAAAATATTTTTTAAAAATTTTTTAAAATATTTTTAAAATATTTTTTCTATTTATAATTAAATTAAGTAACTTCAATTTTTATGTTTCTGTGCCTCTATCCTTTGCTCTCCCTCTCTCTCTCTCTCTCTGTGTGTGTGTGTTTGTTTTACCATAAAAATAATCTTTGATTTGCTCTTGTCATACAAAATCAAATCCAACAACAACAACCACAAAACACTCAACACCGATTACCGATTAACGATAAACGATAAACCAACCCGATAATTGAGCAGTCGAAAAAAGCGCATGCAAAGCCCGCAGCACGCCGACATGTAAGTTCCGCTCCAGCTCCACCATTTAGGACCCTAGTTGACCAATAATAATATTCCATATATGATATCACGACTGACTTATCGCCATGCTTATATTAATGGATTATTTCTGTGCATTCATAGGTGGCCAACTGGCGCATGGAGCGCCTGGAGGTGGACTCCAAATCCAACTCAGATGAAGAGTTCTTCGACTGCTTGGGTAAGTGGGGCATTGCGCTTAAGGTTTTGTTTCCATATTCAACTGATTGTTGCCATTTGCAGACACCAATGAAACCAACTCGTTGGCCAAGTGGAGCTCGCTCGAGCTGTTGGGCGAAGGTGATGATAGTCCGCCGCCGCATGGCGGCAGCTCCAGTGGCAGCGGTGGCGTTGGCGGCGTACCGGGACGCTATAAGCAGGACGACAGCATATTCAATCAGGACTTTCTGATGCGCGTCGCCTCGGAGCGTGGCAACAAGCGGCAGCTGCGCTCATCGGCCAGCATCGATCGCAGTCACGACTCATCGCCGCCGGGCTCACCCAGCACGCCCTCTTGCCCCACCACAATACTGATGCTGGTGGTGCACGCCGGCAGCGTCCTGGATGCGGCCAGCGAGCTGACCGCCAAGAAATCGGATGTGACCACATTCAAGGGCTCCTTCGAGGCGGTCATGCGCCAGCATTATCCCAGCCTCTTGACACACATGACCATTAAGATGGTGCCATGCCCCTCGATATGCACCGATGCACTGGGCATATTGTCCAGCCTGAGTCCGTATTCGTTCGACGCGTCGCCCTCCGCTGCGGACATACCCAATATAGCGGATGTGCCAATTGGCGCCATACCGTTGCTGGCCGTGGCATCGCCAGAATTCCAGGAGACGGTCAACAAGACAGTGGCCGCTGCCAACATTGTCTATCACGAGTTCCTTAAGTCGGAGGAGGGGCACGGCTTCTCGGGCCAAATAGTCATGCTGGGCGACTCGATGGGCTCGCTGCTGGCCTACGAGGCGCTGTGTCGCTCCAATGGCAGCCAGTCGTCAACGGCGGCTGGCCATCCGTCACAGGCAGCGGGCCACAGTCAGGCCGGCGGTGGCGGTGGCGGTGGCGTTGGCGATGGGACGCGCATGTCGCGCATGGATGACGACGAGCGTTTCATTGACTCCGATTTGGATGCGAAACGTTTGCTTGTGGCGCCATCGCCGCGTCGCCGTCGCTCCAGTTCCTCCAGCGATTCGCGTGCCACCAAACTGGACTTTGAGGTCAGCGACTTCTTTATGTTCGGCTCACCGCTGTCAGTTGTGCTGGCTGCGCGTAAACTGCACGATACAAAGGCGGCGCTGGCGCGTCCCAATTGCCATCAGGTGTACAATCTGTTCCATCCAACTGATCCGATTGCGTCACGCCTGGAGCCACTGCTGAGCGCACGCTTCTCCATACTCTCGCCGGTGAATGTGCCGCGCTATGCGAAATATCCGCTGGGCAATGGACAGCCGCTGCATTTATGTGAGTAACAAGAGAAGGCACACACGGATTACAGCAGCGCATCTAAATGCTTCTCTCTCTTTCTCTCTCTCTCTCTCTCTCTCTCTCTTTGCGCTGCAGTGGAGGTAATCCAATCGCATCCGCAACACTTTAACGATGGCAACAATTTGCTCTCGGCTGGCAGGCGACTCTCCGATGCATCCATGCAGAGCACCATCTCGGGACTCATCGAGAATGTCTCGCTCAGCACCATACATTCGCGTGAGTTGAAATCTTGACTGAGTTTCCCCTTTCGCCCGCCCGCCCGACCGCCTAATGTCTAATGCAACTCTCTCTCTCTCTCTCTCTCTCGTGTTACAGTTCAGAACAAGTGGTGGGGCACCAAGCGCTTGGACTATGCCCTCTACTGTCCCGAGGGGCTGAGCAACTTTCCGGCGCACGCTCTGCCGCATCTATTCCATGCCAGCTACTGGGAGAGTCCCGATGTGATTGCCTTCATATTGCGACAAATTGGTAAATTCGAGGGCATACCGTTTGTGGGCTCCAGCGATGACAAGGACAACGCCTCGTTCCATCCGGGACAGCCGCGCGAGAAGTGGATCAAGAAGCGCACATCCGTCAAGCTCAAGAATGTGGCGGCCAATCATCGGGCCAACGATGTCATCGTGCAGGAGGGTCGCGAGCAGCGACTGAATGCACGCTTCATGTACGGCCCGTTGGACATGATAACGCTGCACGGCGAGAAGGTGGACGTGCATATTATGAAGGATCCGCCGGCGGGCGAATGGACATTCCTCAGCACCGAAATGACCGATAAAAATGGACGCATCTCGTACAGCATTCCCGATCATTTGTCATTGGGCTATGGCATCTATCCGGTGAAGATGGTGGTGCGCGGCGATCACACATCCGTTGATTGTTACATGGCTGTGGTGCCGCCGCTGACCGAGTGTGTGGTGTTCAGTATTGATGGCTCCTTCACGGCATCGATGTCAGTGACTGGACGTGATCCGAAGGTGCGCGCCGGTGCCGTTGATGTCTGCCGCCATTGGCAGGAGCTGGGCTATCTGCTAATCTATATTACCGGACGTCCGGACATGCAACAGCAGCGCGTTGTCTCCTGGCTCAGCCAGCACAATTTTCCCCACGGTCTGATCTCGTTCGCCGACGGGCTCTCCACCGATCCGCTGGGCCACAAGACCGCCTATCTCAATAATCTCGTGCAAAACCATGGAATCTCAATTACCGCCGCCTACGGCAGCAGCAAGGATATTAGCGTCTACACCAATGTGGGCATGCGGCCGGAGCAGATATTTATTGTTGGCAAGGTATTATGTTGCCTCCGAATTCGCCCAGTTGGAAACGCGTTAATAATCAATTCCAATTTTCCAGGTGGGCAAGAAATTGCAGGCGAACGCAACGGTGCTCAGCGAGGGCTATGCTGCCCACTTGGCTGGCCTTCAGGCCGTCGGTGGCTCGCGTCCGGCCAAGGGCAATGCGCGCATGGTCATACCACGTGGCTGCTTCAATCTGCCTGGCCAGTCGGCAAATCCGCGACGCAGAAGGTAGGTCTCCCCCCAATGCTGATCGCAGCAGGCAGGCAGGCAGGCACCGCTCGCTCGCTCGCTCGCTCGATGGCGGGCATCAGACTCGAGTCTTCGAGTCTTGGTGTCATCCCTCAATGTAAATTGTACATATGTATGTGTATGTGTATGTGTATGTGTTAGTATTAATCGGCAAATAATCCTAGAGGAGCGTGCTGCATCCTAAGTATTTGGTGTTTTGTGCATCTTTATTTTAAGTTGTGTTGTTAATCGTGTTTCTGTTTGCTTACGCTTTACGTTTTGATTGTTGTCCCCCGTTGCGTTCTGGCAGCTGGAACGGCGCATGCTCAGCCAGTGCGCCAGCCGTATATAAAAGTCCATGTTCCTATGTATGTATGTCCCGTCGGCTAATATAATTTGATATATAAATATATATATATATGTCTTGGAGCTAAGCTCGTAACACTCTCTGTCTCTCTGCTCGGAGTCACCTAATCATGCATCATGTCTCCTTCCAAATGACCCGCCACAACCCCCCCATTGCCAATGCCATCCAGCAGCAATGCGTTCGAGGTGCAACAGCTGCCGGGCACGCCCAACAGCAGCAGCAGCTTGGGCCAGCTGAACGAGGGCAAAGAGTTTGAGTTTGATGCACCGGCGGGATTGGGACTTCTTGGCTAAACTCAGCAGCTTTATCTGATCACGTCTCTCCCGCTGCCCCTGTCCAACCGTCCTTGCGGAAACAGCAGACACATTCAACAATTTTCCTAGTCGACCAAAATAGATAAAAATTGTATTTTATTTTGTTATTATCATTTAAGTTATTGATAACTGAAATGCCGTATTATCCTATGCTAAGTTCTAGTATTATATTGTTCTTATGTTGATAAATGTATATATATATTAATATATATATATATATATATATGTCTTTATTAGTGCTTTTTAAGCTGTATTATTTGGATTGATATTATTGTTAATGTTCTCATGCGAAGAAAATGTAAAAAAAAAAAACAAATTTAACCTAAGACAAATTCTAGCCAAAAAGCAACAAGCACACATACGTATACGTGTATTTATACACATATTATTATATACCACAAATATATAAATATATATATGTATGTATGTACAATAAAAATGCTTAGTATTTATATACATATGTATATTTCATAGAATATAATTTCTTTTCTTTGATTTTGATAAACAACGCTTAACCGCTTACCGCCACACGTCACGCCCACCCCTTCGCCGATGATGCGACCTGCACACACACTCACACTCACACTCACACATACACACACACACACACCAATACACATACTCACTCACACACATTCACTCACCCACCCACCCACTCAATCCCAAATCAAATATATTGACATCTATATCTATGTGAATGTGTGTGTATATCAATATAGGCTGCATGAACAAGCAACAAATGAAGTTTAAAAGTTTAAGACGTTTACAAACACTGTAGATATGCAACACCGTGATGCATTAGATAAACCGTTATAAAACCAAACACGAATAAGAAAGAGAGACACGAAAAAAAAAAAGAAGAAAACAACATCGAATGTAAATTTGGTGTTTAGTGCTCATAAATTAATTATATTTAGTTGAGTTGATTTGTTTGATATGCTTTTAATGCATTTTAGATGAGCATTGTCTTATTCTGTGTTGTGGCAGCAAAAAAAAAAAAAAAAGAAGGAAATAAAATATAAAATATATATTTCTTTATGCCTACAATTGGAAAAGCGCTATCAACTGAAATCTTTCTCAACTTTTCCTCTGTCTTTTTTTTTTCACAATCAAATTAAAAATCCCGTCAAAAACTTTATATTAAAAAAAAACAAAATTTTTGCATCAAATCTACACAAATACCCAACACACACACTCACACACAACATGCTACAAATCCATCATCAAAATGGCATCGGTATCGATTGTGCAGCAATGAGACGGGCCTATCATCGCCGATACGCAGCGGCTATTTAAAACGCAAAACCTACTTGAGCCATCACTAGATCGATCACAGCAGGAGCAACGTAACAGAGAGCGTGTTAATAAAGAAAGTGACAGAGAGTGCGAGAAAGAGATAGCGAGAGCGACAGCTAGAAGAAAAGTGTGCGTGATGAGTATTGCATTTTAGTTTATAGTATATCGATATGCAAATCTATCGATTAATGTAACGCAACCAGCAACTCCCACAAATACAAGCCATGCAACTTGCAATCAACTATATTTATATAATAACATATACCTATCAAACAAAACGCTTCGAACGTGCTTAGATGACATCTGAATATAATATTGGATCACCATTAGTTACAGTTTAACAACAAGAACAACTACAAAAACAAAAACAACAACAACATCTCAGCATCGATTGCCACCATATACTACATCTGTGTATATACATAATGCCCGTTATATTATGCGCAATATATAGCAAACTACATATATGGTGTATATACAAAATACAATATATATATAAAAAACGAAAAAGAAAATTACAAAAAAAATAAAAAAAAACTAAATAAATTGTACAACTTATAACAAAAGTCAAATGTGTCACGCGGTGAGTAGATAATCGATTGCAGTTAGCTGCAATTACCGTTATTTATAGTATAAAATCGATGCGAAATTCTAAATGCATATATAATATAAGCTTATAAATAGAAATGCTGAATTCGAGATAACTTTTTAGTTTGTACATATAAGTCGAGATCCAATCTTTATTAGAGCAGTTAGAAATAGAAAATTACGAAATCATTATTACAATTAAGTATAAACATATACCGTTAGTTTCATAATCAAAAATTCATTTGAAACTCCCAAGAAAAGTGAAAAAGTTTTGCTGAATATTAATTTGTTATCGATCGTTTTTGTATCGATAACTAGAGATTTACTTTGAAGTTTGATGATGTAAATATTATGATTTTATCAAGATCATATAAGAGATATTGCAGATAAAAGTAAATTGTATGCAGACAGGAGAAGATAAAGGGACAGATATTTGAAGAGAATTAAAATTTGTTATTCAAATTTTATTTCAAATACTTTACTTTCTGGTAGGATTTTTCAATATTATTGTAAATAAATTAATTGTAATTTAATTTTTTAATTCTACTTCTCAGGTACCTGGAAAGAAAGACTGTTTCCTCCTGTTGTTTGATGGTTTTTCAAACCACATAAAGTTAAAAAATAAAATGAAACAAAAACAAATCACACACAAAGAAAAAAACAAAAAACTTAAAAAGCAGCTAAAAAGAGTATATACATATATGCATATACATATGCATGTGTGGGCACCTATATGTATGTATGTAATATGTGAGCTTATATGCTATAATTGTATAACAAACAAACAAACAAACAAAAATTAAACCTATATAAATATATATTTACTCAATGAAACCGTTTAACATATAAAAAAAAAAAAACAAACAAATCGAACAAAGTTCAAGAAATGTGGTATAGAAAGAAGAAGAGTATTGGTAACAACTGGAGCTAAGTACAACTTGCGATTGAGTGGAAATGGAGGCATTACGAAGAGATCGGCTCCCTGTGGCTAGCAAGGTAAAAAAGCGTTGCAAAATCAAATAATACAAATTCAATGCATTTCTTAAGGCCGAAAAAAAAGATTTAAGACGCTACCGAAAAATGGTATTAATTACTTAACAAAGATTCTATTTCTATGCATATATAGATGCATATATGTAAAACTAATATATAAACCAAAAAAAAAAAAAAAAAAAAAAAATTGAAATTGTTCCAAGATGCAAAAGAAAACAATCTGTTTCTAATTCGAATCCTTGAGGAAACACATTAGAAATCTCTCTATAATTGTGATAGTTTTTCTCAACTGAAGATAAAAATAAAAGAAAAATTAATTACACAGCTGTGCAAGAGCTAAAACTTAAAAAAGTAAAAATCAATATATATCTATATATATAAAAATCTGGCAAAATCTTTATAAAAAAAAAAACAGTTTTGGAAATGAGATTTCGTTAGGAGTTCAGTAGTTGTTAGTGTTAATTCGTGAGCCGTACATATGTATATGTATATTGTTGAAGATAATGCATATATGTACATGTACATATATATATATATATATATATATATATCTATGTATGTGTATATGTGACATTCTCTACCTTAACGCCGGATGCTACTACAAACAAACAACGCTCATTTGTGATAAACAATAATTGAGTACATAGTAAACATTGATATTGATGACAGAATCTTCAAGTAATCCTAAACTCAATGCGACCTGATCAAATGCGAATATATATATATATATATATATATATATATATATATATATATATATATATATTGTCCACACCAATGTAACTAAAATATAAAATTATAAACATGCAACACAGCGGAACATAATGGATCCAAATATATATATATATATATATATATATATATATATATATATATATATATATATATATATATATACGTTATATCTATCTATATTTTAAAAAGGTAGTGACTAAAATAATTAATATATGGAAACTTATTGAGCAGCCAGGTGTTCCAAAACATAAAAAATAAAAACCAATTAAAAACGTTCCTCTATATATATTAAATTCTAAAAAAATTATATGTATATATATATATATATATATATATATATATATATATATATATATATATATATATATATATATATATATATATATATATCAAATGAGTTCATCCATATTGATATTATCTAGTAATAGATTTTCAAAAAAAATATTTTGATTTTTGATTTTCGAGCAAACAATTTTTTTCATCCATACTTTTTCCTACTATTTTTACTACTCAAACTCTTTTATAGACCTATTAATGCTTCGATTCCTACTATAATTGTGCTTTATATAGCTTAACACAGTTTGAATTATATTAATAATTTAATAACCCACCATTTAGCTGATAAGCCCCAGCTAACAAGTCTAAAAAACAAAAAGTAAATAAAAAATGTTTACGAAAAAAACAAAGCGTTCTAATAATAAATGTATATACATATTACAAAGAGCAAAAGTCCAGGAATATATATATATATATATATATATATATATATATATATATATATATATATATATATACTAACATACATAAATATGTATTTATTGAGAGTAAATGTTAAAAGAAAAAATACAGTAAAAAAAAAAGGAAATCTAAAATAAAGACAAAACTGGAGCAAATCCAGATGCAAATTCTATTTACAAAAAAAAAAAAAAAAAAAAAAAAAAAACTGCACTCTAAAGAAGCAGCCACACATATGTATGTATGTATGTATGCGCATATATACTTACATATATATATATATATGTATAAATATATATATATCTTCATATATTTTCCGCAAAGTAAACTTTGTAAAGAGAGCTAGGACGAGTTATTGTTGAACAACTGGACTAAACTGTTAACCAAATTTGAAGTTGCTTCAATTCAAATTTCAGTCCAAATATTTTTCGAACTATGTTAGCTGTTTGTTAAATGTCCAGCGAGCAGGCAATATGCAGTTCAAGTTAATAACGTGCAAAAACAAAAAGAAAAGCCAAGAAAAAAAAATTATATATAAAAAAATGTTCATAAAAAAAAAAAACAAAACTGTTCTATTTGATGTTACAAATGAGAAAAACCAATAAAAAAAATTATGTGCAAAAAAAAAAAAAAAAAAAACAAACAATCTTTGCTATACACACACACAGAGACACAAGCGTGGGGGGTTCTTGAACCTTCGTAATGCAAAGCAGACAGATAAGGGGCAGTCGACGAAACGTATAATTGAGCTCGTTCCGGGGCTGGCTAATTGGCAGCTGGCGTTGCTGAACTGCTGATAGCGCGCACAAAGGGTCACATGAGTGAGTGGCTCTGGCTAAAGAATTTCACGAATCTAATCTGCAACGGTGAAAATAGTATGGCTTGGCTTATGTATATATATGAATTGCATTTAGATGTGTAAAACTGGTTAAATTTATTTATTTATACTCTAGAGACGCAACTAATCGTTTTACATGCTGTATAAAGTTATTGCAAATGTCTATAATATCGTATTATCATTAATTCAGGGCATAAAGCAATATTAAGCAGTTGGTTGATTGGATTTTTGGTGGCCTTACAACTTGGGCAGGCCAGCGGAGATGGCGCTTTCAATGCCGCAATGATCCTCGCCGCGCAAAATGCGAAAGAAGCCGTTGTCGCCCCAGTCGGTGTTCCATGAGTTACCAATTAGCCAGTAGGGCACCTTGCTGTCACCCCAAACACCCCAGCCGAGTATGCGTATGGCATGGCCGCCCAATTGTTTTCCATGTACATGACTGTAGACGCCAGATTTGTACAGCAGCAGATCCTCATAGACGGTAAAGGCGCCCTCCACCGGGCCGTTGGTCATGATTTCTCGCTGTATATCGCGTGGATTGCGATTGATCGAGTATGATTTTGAGCCGTAATGCTTGTCCTTGGCATAGTCAACGGAGTAGCTGGACTCACATTGATGCTGGCAGCGGGGCGTTTTCACACTCTTACAGGCTGGTCGTGTGCCATTCACGTGATGCTCACAGGGCTCGACTTCATAGGGACGACAACCCTAAAACATCCAGCGAAAAATTTAGCAACTGTGAACTGTGAACTGTGCAGCGCGATCTGATGGACTTACCTCATTAGAGTGATAGGAGCCACCGCTCACAATACCCTTGTGGGTCCAGTAGCTCCAGGCGGCGCCTGGGAATCCGCCATTGCAGCCAAAGCCGCAAGTATGGCAACAGGAGACCAAATCATCAGCTGAGAAATGAAAATTGACGGATCCATTGGAATGTATGCACACCTACAAATGAAACGAATCAACAAATTGTCCAGTCTAAACAAAGAGCTCTCACACACACACACACACACACACACAAAGCCATACAAAACACATGGCAATGCAGCGCAACGCAATTCTGTGATATCGATAATCTAAATGCTGATAAGCATAAAGCAGCTGCGTCATCTGCTTTGTTTTTTGTGTGCTTGCTGCGTGCGGGGGGTGCTTAGGTTAGTGGGGCATCGCAACTTACACGATCCGACATCGCTTCGACTGCACCGAAGGCCCAGCATGAGCCGCATGAGCCCTGATCACGGATTTCGCCAATTGTGGGACAGTTCGGCCACGCAAGACGGGCATCAAACGTTTCGGGCAACTCGTCATCATCAACGCCCACCAAATTGCTCAGCACTTGGCTTTTCTCGGGCAGCGTAAATTTATGCGCATCGGGATGGACGCCCATAAGGCCGCGTATATGCAGCTCAGACACGGATGCATCAAAATTGCGACCGGCCTAAATAAAAAATGTATAATAATCATTTGTCGTATTGTCACGTCATCAGCTGTAATGACTTACCTCCCATGTCTTTGCCTTGCTGCGCACCAGCTCTATAAATTCATCGCTGAGCATATGCGGATCATCCTTTATTCCGGCAGCTACAGCCAGCAGAGCCAGCAGCGTCACAGTCGCTGCAAAATATTTCATTTTACAGCTGCGTATTTGTCAAAATGGCGTTGACGACGCAATTGAAAAATTGTCAGAGAAAAGCCAGCTAATCGTATGTATATATATGTATAATATATATATATATATATTTAGTTATTTGCTAATGTTGATAAAAGCGTTGGCTTTGCGAATGCTATTTAAGTTGACTGGCATCCACCAGTGACAATTGCAAACTGTTGAAGACCTTAGTTAGGCTCAATTTATATGCGTTGGTTCTTTTTATACCCTTGTTAGAATGATACCCGGGGTATAATGGTTCTGTGTAAATGTGGACACACTGGCAGAGGAAGCAGTATCACGCCACATACAATTTATATATTCTTTGTTGCACCTCAACAGCTAAAAATACTTAATCTGCACTGCTTGTGCGTTTGTTTATATGGCTTATAACATGGGTATAAAAGCTTGAAGGGTTGAGGGTATCTCCTGATCGAGTCTGTTGTGTTTGTCTTTTATAGAGAGATGAGAAACATGATATGCATCTTATCGATATATCAAAACATCGATACTTGCGCCGATATTTTATCATCGCCGTGCTGAATAATATTCGAATGCAATAAAATATATATTTATTAATGTATATAGATTTTTAATCAGATATGCAAACATTCATAATATATATATATACTCATATAATTTGTACAAAAATTACGCATTAAAAACACTCAAATTGTCTTAAGATTTATTTTATTTACAATGCCTATCAGTTTTCTTTTATTAAAAGAATTTATCCATCAGTTTAGACATATGGATTCCAGTTGCTACCGTCTTCTGGCAACAAGTTATTCGTTATCAGCAATATCACGTCTATAATCCACCAGACTCCAACGCCGCCCATTGTCAATAGTTTGCCTACGGCTGTGCCGGTTTGCCCCAAACAGAAGCGATCCATGCCCAAGAAGCCCAGCAACATGCTGTATATCAATGTGGTAACGAAATAGTGATCCGTGTAACGTACGCAAGGCACACCGTCTCGGAAGAATGTGCGCGCTCCGTAGCAGTCGATATCTGTGTAGACTGTGCATTGGACTTTTGTGTGCTCCACATCCTCATAGTTGGAGCCACCAAAATAAAGACAGCCGTAGCCCTTCTCAATTCGTGCCGATTCATTATTGCGATGATCGATTGGCTCTTTGCATTCCAGAAAATCTCGAGGCAAAAACGAGCACATCACATTCGGTCCCAATGGATTAAATGCCGAGTTGAACGCTGAAGCTGCCTGTGCATTCGAGCCCACTTGTGATTGGGCCTGTACGGGTACAACCGACTGTACAGCGGTACCGGAGACAACCGTTTGGGGCTGTTCCTTGTCGCTACGCGCCTGAATAGCATGGCTGACCGGATTAATGACGAGGAACGGGATAACAACGCTGAACAAAATTTGTTTTCGTTCCATTGTTGATTTTTTGTAATCTGTGCACCACCATTAGAGATGAGCAAAAGACATCTAGTTATGTGCATACAAATATATCGCAATTGCAAATCATCGATATTTCCTCAACGCTGCCTATCGTTGTATAATGGCGTCCCTAAATTACGATATCTAGTGTTATTATAAACCGCCGGTTTTTTTGCCTGGCCGCTATACTTTGAAAGCATATACTTAATGAAATGAAGCAATACACGGCCATTTGCCAGCAATAGTACAAATTATTTTCACACAATACACAGTGCAAGATATAAGCAATCGCAATGGATATTTTTGAAAATATATGTCGCACTTGCGGCAACGATTGCTTGGACGCAGTGAACATATTTGAGAATAGCGCCACGGCGCTGGAGAAAAGCATTCCGATAGCGGAAATATTGTCGACATGCATGCCCACGTCCGCAACATTGCCAGAGCTGAGCGGTGACGACGACTATCCCAAGCAGATATGCCGAGTCTGCATCAAAAAACTGGTCATGATCTATGAATTTAATAATAAGTGGATAACGGCAAATAATGAATTTACAGTGGCGTTAAAATTTGAACAACGTCGCAACCGATCTCGCCTCACACAGTCATTGCCACCGGCCGTCGACGACCAGATACCATTTAAGTGCACTGTGAAGGCAATCGATACAAATATTGAACCCGTTTCACCAAGCTATGTCAGTGGCGTTAAGGCAGAAACCATTGTGCTCAAGCATGAGCCACACGAGGGTAAGTTGTGCACTCAAGACTTGAATGACAATTTGCTCACTTTTAATGCACCGCCATGTAGGAGTACTGATCGAAGAGACTGAACTGAACCACGATATGAGCACGAAAAGCAACGAAGATATTGGATCGACAATCAGTTTCCAGTGCGCCTTATGTGATGAGTGCTTTTATACGCTTGCGGCCTACCAGAAGCATCATAAAATTAGTCATCGCAACTCACAGTTCCTATACTACACTCCACGACAATAGTTCTGTGCCCATGTATCTTTTAACATACATATATATATATATATATATGTATATATATAACGAGTCCATTTGTGTACATTTGTTTGTTTTACTTAGCTATTTTTTTTGTATTGCGGCAGCGCGAAAAAAAAAAGGATTCACAATTATATGCTTAATCATCTTCATCGTTGCGTACTTTCTCGGCGCGCGGATCGTCGTGCCGAAAGACCACATAGCCCATTTTGTAGCGACGATTGTCACCATCCTTGGAGTAGTAGTTTGCCAGGCCAATGCCAGCCATGACGAGACCTGCAATAGCTAGGGCAGAGCCGCCAACGATATCGGGAATCTCGTTCCAGGCGCGCTTCAGCAGGGACGTTGAACCTCGGGCGGCGGGTGCTGACATTGTGAACGCCTGCAAATATAACTCGAATGTAATATTGTGCTAGTATTAGCTGGCAGTAACGTTATACTTATTAAATATATGCGTTTCAGTTACACAACAAGAGCAATTCCGTTGTTTAGCGATGTGTTTTGACAGCAATATTTATAAGTGTTATCGATAGCTGAAAACAACAAAGTCAAAGCAGCACAGCATACTTGAGATTGGCAGAGTTGCTCAAGTTCTTTTAAAAGAAATTTCAAATTTGATCCAATGTTTACAAAATTAAAATGTACATTTATATATTTAGAACATAATTGTTTAATTTAGCAAAACATATGTAATGGCTTTTTGCATGAGTAAAATTGAGAACTTAAGATGTCAGTTAGCCCGCCAACTGCTAATTTATCGATTGTTACATTAACAGTATGTGTTTTAGCATAACAGAATTTGCTCCTCGCTTTACAGAGATCACAACGTATCGCTTCCAAGTAACAAGTGTGTCAGTTTCAGTCATCTTTATTTGTATTTAAAAATATTTCAAATTTTTTCATAGCGGCTTATAATATGACGAGCATACCAGGACGAGCTCTACACTATGTATTCAAAATTGGGGATCGCAGTAAAAATTCGTTCTTCTTTCGCACCATTCTGGGAATGCAGGTAAGACAGACGGACGGCTGACTGAGCTTAATTATCAAGTTGCAAAAACCCGGTTATAAATATCGGTGTCGACGGATGTGTATATGTGTGCGTGAGACAATCAGAACAATGAGTTGGGTGTACAGATGCATGTTTTATCTGAATAACATGATTTGGCAATTTCAACAATTATTATAATAGATATTAGATGAGTCGTGACTGGCATTACATTTCTTTGTTTATTTTGAAATACTCATTAGGTTCTGAGGCATGAGGAGTTCAAAGAAGGCTGCGATGCCGAATGCAATGGGTATGCGACAAGTCGAAAGCAATTTTATAATTCATTTATTCACTCTTCGCTTTTTATTTTATGTGTGCAGCCCTTATGACAATCGCTGGAGCAAGACCATGGTCGGCTATGGCCCAGAGAAGTCGCACTTTGTCATCGAGCTTACCTACAACTATGGCGTGAACAGCTATGAGCTGGGTAACTGTTGCTAGTTTCATTTGATTTTGCGGCTCATTTACTTATTGCTCAACTGCAGGCAATGACTTTGGCGGCATCACCATCAAGTCCAGTGATATATTGCCACGAGCCGCCGAGCACGATTATCCGGTTGACAAGCAGGATGATAAGAGCGTGCTCATCTCGCCCGATGGCTACAAGTTTTACATCGTTGACGGCTCGGCCGGCGACAGTGATCCAATGCAACAGGTTGAGCTGCATGTGACCAAATTGGAGGCGACGCGCAAGTACTGGGTCGACTTGCTCAAAATGCAGTTGCTGCATGAGAGCGAGAATTCCATTCTGCTCGCATATGATAAGGCGCAGACAGCTCTCCGGCTCACGACTCTTGATGGCAGCCTGGATCGTGCTAAGGCATATGGACGCATAGCGTTTGCGGTGCCGGCGGCCGTTCAGAAGCCACTGTTCGACGAGGTCCAAAAGTCGGGCGGCACCATATTGAAGCCATTGATAACATTGGACACACCCGGCAAGGCGACGGTGACGGTGCTAATCTTGGCCGATCCCGATGGCCACGAGATATGCTTCGTTGACGAAGAGGGCTTCTCGGAGCTGTCCGAATTGGAGCCGAATGCTGCTGCCCAACTGGACAAGTACATTGGCAAAGATCCATTCCAGGACAGGGAAGAAGCGCAGTAGTAAACCAGCCAACAGCAAAGGGACTTCCATCTTGCAACTTTTTAATGTATATACAAATGTGTATGCCCTGAAGCCATTAAAAATGGAATTTCAGTGTATAACCGTTTTTTTTTTTTTTTTTTTTAAATCATATTTCGATAAAATTTATAAAAATTGTTAAAGTTTGTTGCCTAAGCTCTTCAAGTATATATATATATATCTGTAAAGCGAATATATCTTTCGAGCACCTGAGAGTGAGTTAGTAAGGTGTGCACGACTGGGAGATACCCTATTTCAGGCTATTGAAACTATCTTTTTTTTGCTGTATAACTTTGTTTCTGAAATTCTGTTAATGAAGTTTTCTGCACCCATCTTCAACAACATTTAATATATTCAAAATCTGCTCCTCCGCTTAAAACATTTAACGCTTGGAAGCCCATTTTCGATGCTCACTTTAAATATTAATCATTATCGTCTTACAATTAATTAATTTTCAATTCATTTCATCACCATTCAATGATCCAATAAAAAAAAAAACCGGCAAAAGACCAAGAAAAAAAAAATGCAACGAAAAACGCATGGAACAAGTGGGATTAAAGAAGTGGGATTTTGGGATTAATAATAAGAAAAATAATAAATGTTGGCTGCCCCAAAATCATTTTTATGTATATGTTTACATATATATATATTAAAAAATATATAAAAAATATAGTAAAAAAAATCGTGCAAAAAGGAAAACAAAAAATAAACGACTTGAGCAGCCTTATATAGAATACGTACGAAAACTGTAGACGACACTGTTCGACTAAGAGATATCCTGAATCCCTGGAGCTGATATGTTACCAATCAGTAAAAGTATCTTCTATTCATTATTCATTAGCGAACAACACATGCACAGTCAGACACACACTCATGCAAGCCGAAGCGCTCTGCTAACTGCGCAGCTTACGCAGCGGCAGCGGCATCGGCATCGGCAGCGCTGCGACTGCAGCAAAGGCTGCACTGTGGAAACTTCATTGTGGCACAAGTGTTTTTGTAGAGTTAAATTTTAAATGAAATTGTCAGAGCGAGAATATAGGATACATAATATATCAAATCAAATCAATATACTTATATTTAATCAATACCTAGAACTAAAACAATTCATTTTTTTTTGTACGCTGAACGAGTAGCGTGCAGTTAGCTATACCCGACAATATGATGCCAACTTTTTGTTTATTTTCATGCCAAGCGCTATTCAGAGCTTTACTTACTATGAAAAATACTTCCGTTAGCCCTTCAATTACCCATTGGTAATAAAAAGATTTTTTAAATATTAATTATATAAAAGGTCACAATATTCCGCATTTATTTGTCATTAATATTTTTCGTTTTAAGGCATCTTTATCAAATTCGATTTTAGTTTCGTTTAAATCTGTTTTCAATTTAAAGATTTTTTGTTTAATTTTTTTTTTTTTTTACGGATTTTCAACTGTTTTCTTATCCAAATAACGCGATTTTTGCTTTTATTTATTATTATTTTTTTTCGAGTCAATTGGTCGCATCATGTCAGAGGCTTGGGTGGCACCGCCAGCTGCAGTGGCACCGCAGCTGCCGCCGTGGGAGGCTAACGGTTGGTCGGAGCAACAGGATCGCCTAATTTGGCGAAGCTGGGCGCAGAGATTGGCCAAATGTCGCCAAAATACGGCGGCCATGTATTACTTTGATAAATGCATTGACGAACAGGATCCCAATCACTTTATGGCCCTCAGCATGCGCAGTAATTTCCATCGAAGCATCGCCAAATCGGAGCTGGCATTGGAGGACAGCAAACGGGCAGCGGCGATAGCGCCGTCCATAGCATACGTGAATCTACAGGTGGCCGATGCCCTCTACGATCTCAGTAGATTCGAGGAGAACAAGATGTCGCTGCATAACAGCTCGATGTTACACAAGGGCACCAAATGCGAGCCGTTCAAACATCGTCTCCTGATCGTGAATAGCAACTTTCAAGACAACGCCGGCGACAGTCTGCGTCCGTTTTTTTTTAAGAATTTGGCGCGTATGACGAAAATCCATGGGGCGACAATGAAGCCCGAGAAACCAGAGCCGCCAACGACACGCTGGAAGGCGCTCAAAGATCTCAATGTGTGCGACGTTCGCAGTTTTCGGGAAGATAAAGATGTCCGGATATCGCCATTGGAGATGGCCCGGCGCAAGCGTAAGCTGAAAATTTATAATCAAAACTATTTGAATGGCTCCTGGATCGATGTGGCGTTTTTGAAAACGCTCCGCAACAATCCCATTGTTCTATTGAGTAAATATTACAACTCAGCCAAGGAGCGCGCACAATACTTGAACGATTCGTATACAAATGTGAAAAGGTTCATAAAAATGCTTCACTGCCGCAGTCCCATGTTCAATGAGCAGTACCAGCGCCTCTCCAATCCGGAGAGCATGGAACGCCTCCATCAAGCCAATATCTATCGCATACAGTATCAGGCGCGTAGAAATATGCTATCGATACTGCGCACCATTCGCGCCATACGTGAACAGAAGGACGTAAAGGTGAGTCAACAAGCCGATATACCCATTAAAAATGCGTAGGCTGGGTATATTGACTTGACATATATATCCTGTTGAGCTCATTGAGTCTGCTTTTACTCAACTATCAAATATTGTAGCCTTAGCTCCAAGACACTTTGTAGGGCTTAGTTTGTTTTTCTACTTGCCCAGCTCGCATAGGGCATAAATACATATAATTTTTGGTAAATTAATAGAAGAGATGAAAGAGGTAAATTAACTTGAAATTGCAAGCGACGAATTAGTTCGGGATCATACTGACAGACGGATAAATAAGTGGACGGTAGATAGTGGAGAGAGGATAGAGGAAAGTCGGATGAATATGCGGACGGTCAGCCGGATAGACGTTCGGGTAGATGGGGGATGATGGTAGGGTGGAAAGGTAGGATGGACAGACGGATAGTTGGATAAATAGTCAGACGGACAGTCGGATAAATACACAGTCGGATGGACAGTCGGATGGACAGTCGGATGGACAGTCGGATGGACAGTCGAATGGACAGTCGGATAAATAGTTGGACACACAATCGGATGGACAGTCTGGTAGGTGGGGGCACGGAAAAGTCGCATGAACAGACATACAGACAGTCGGTTTTATAGGTGGACGGATAAGCTAAGATGGAGAGGCGAATGGATACTTTAATGGACATTTGGATACAGTCGCATGTACAGTCCAACTGACAATCGGACGGAAAGTCGGATGGACAGACGAGCAGACAGTCGAACCGATAGTCGGGAGGACAGTCATATGAGTAGTCGGGTAAATCAATAAATCGGGATAAAGTCAGACGAACAATCGGATAGGTAGTCGGATGGATATTTGGGCAGATGGGAAAAAGTTAGACGGAGAGACGAATGGATGCACAGTTGGATACACACTCGAACGGATAGTGGAATGGTGCGCAGAGCAAGCGGACAGCAAGACGAATATTACTCAAGTCCAAAATACTCTTTTAATTGCGTGAAAGAGTATAGTTACAGACTTGAATATTTTTTTTAGTTCAAATATTAATATTTTATTATTTAAAAATTTGTATACCCTGAATCCTTTGAAAATGAAATTACAGGGTATAATGTTTGTGTGCAAATGTATGTAACAGGCAGAAGGAGGCGTGCCACACCCCATAAAGTATATATATTCTTGATCAGCTCGACGAGCTGAGTTGAACTAGCCCTGTCCATCTGTCCATCTGTCCGTCCGTCCGTCCGTTCCTGTAAGCACCTGAATTTCGTAAACCATAAAAGCTAAAGACTTGAAATAAAAAGCAAAATGCTCGATAATACCATACGCAGCACGAGTTTATTTTTTTTCGATAACTCATTTCCGTATAATCGATAACTATCCAAAAAATATCGCTTTGTTTTTTTTGTACACAGTTCAAGATAAAATCATGCACTATGTTGTGATCTTTGGATTTTTGATGCCATGCTCACTTTGCGCACAATTCACAAGAATTCACAATTCCCGTATTTTAATGATTGTATGCTCAAAGGATTCAGGGTATCTCTTAGTCAAGACTAGAGCTTCCGTACTTGTTTTTAGTTCAAATAGTAACAATTTGAATAACATTTAACCTGCAGCGTTTGCGTAAGTTTGTGTCAAAAGTTATGGGCGAGTTCGTTGCGCTGAAGACGAAGACGGTAATGCCCTGGAAAATAGAGTTCATGAACGAGGTGTACAATCACCTGGCATTGAGTTTATGCGAAGCGTACAATATACCGAACTATAAGGTGTCGCCGTACGATCATGACTCTATGTGCCGTCTGCTTGGTGTCAATCCGTTCAAGCCCACCGAGGGCCATGAGGTAACGTTCGGGGATCGATCCACATATGTATATGAGGACAGCGGAACTGTATACGAGCAGGCCAAGAAGCTAAGGTGAGTTGAAATTTATGGTGGCAAGTGGATTAAGGCTGATATCGTCATACACTCAGGCACGTCAAGGCGGCGCTGGACAAGCGCTTGTATTTCTCCAAGCTGCCCATCGAACGTGCCTACTTGCTGTTCGAGATCGCCGACTGTTTGCTATCGCAGAACCATCTGGTGCAGTGCCTGCTGTATGCCAAGCGTGCCATTGAGGAGGCAAGGCGAGCCAATAGCAAAATCTGGGAATTTCTGGCCACCATGATGCAGGCGAAGGCGCACGCCATCCTGTGCAAGTTCGAGCGTCAGGCGGAAGTGCTCAACGGTGCCTACCAGCTGGCCAAGGAGCTCAAATCGCCCAAGCTCTGCACCTTCATCGAGCTGTGCCGCATGCTCAATAAGGACTACATGATGCTACGAAAAATGGCAGCTCCCGTGGCTACCAGACGACTACGCTACAGGGTCTCCAGTCGCTCCAGCGGCATATTGCCATAGTCAGCGCCACATCGCGCCAGTGTAGCGATTGCCGCACAATCATGACCATACGGGACTTTCCTGTATTCCATTGTGTAGAAACCGCTTCACTGGATCGATTACGGCTCCAGCGAAGACCCCCCTTTTCAGCGTATATATTGTATTTATTTCAGTTAATCAAATCGACGAAAGCATTTCAAATTTTATGCTAGGCTTAGCAAACGACTAAAATTGACATTACGAAATTATGTAATTCAAAGGGAAAGACAAAAAAAAAAAAATTATCAAATGCAATTTTATATTGCGTGATTATAAATAAAATTAACTTTATTTTCAGCTAAGAAAAATATGAATGAAATATTGATTTATTTCGAATTGTGAGAATTGTGTAGAAAGGCACTAAAATATTTCATGTCATCAATTCAATCAAATCTGAAAAACAAATTATTAAATATAAATTAAATTAAATTTACTTTTAGCTATGAATATAATAATAAAAAATATAATAAGAAATATGATTATATTTGTATGAGAATTGTGTAGAAGAGCAGTAAATTATCGCTTGTCATCAATTTAATCAAATCTTAAAATCTGCACGATTTTAAATTAAACAAACTTTACTTTCAACTAAGAAAAAAATTGACTGAAATTTTGATTTATTTAGAATTATGAGAATTGGGTAGAAGGGCAGTATTGTATCTCATCTCATCAATTCAATCAAATCTGAAAAACAAATTATTAAATATAATAATAATAATAATGAAATATTGATTTTAGTTATATTATGATTATATATCTATGAGAATTGTGTAGAAGGGAAGTAAACTTCTCTTGTCATTAATTTCATCAAATCCAAAAAAAAAAACCAATATACCCTGTTTTCCCATTTTCAATGGGATCAGGGTATAAAAACATAAAATGCAATTTTTTACTACGCGATTATTAATTAAATTTATTTTACTTTCAGCTAATAAAATATGAATGAAATTTATTTAGAAGTATCTCATGTCATAAATTCGGGCGAAAATCGATAAAAATAAATTTCATTAGCATCGCTCGCAGTAAGTAAATTAAATGCATCTAGAAATCTAAGAGCGTTCGGCCATAGTTGAATTAAAATCGGCATAAATTGATGAGGAGCATTGGTAAACCATGTCTGCTCTCAAACTAAAAAAAGGGTATATTGGTTTTGGGCAATGTCTCTCATGCTGTCCAAATGCTTGTTCTCTTTTAATGTAAAGCGCATCTAACGCACCCGAAGAGCCAAGGATTATAGGAACAGCGAAGTTTCCGCTCTCACAGCTCCAACTCCAGCTGCTGGCCTTTACAGTGATCATCACTTAAAATTGAATAATTTAAAGTTTTATTTGATCAATAATAACTTACTTAACTTGAATGGGTTATATATTTACGCTCATAGGGGGCGTAGCTAAAAGTAAAATCACATATCTTTTAGTGGATATATTTAAATATTTATTTATTTTTATTATTAATATTAATATTTGTTTTATATCTTCATCAACTAATCATTGTATCACACACAAAATGTTGTGCGTCTTTTTGGGTTGTAGCATGTCAAAAATACCCTGTAATTTGTTCAGAGAAAAAAGAGCATGCAAAAATTACATTTAATAATAAATATTTTCTTTTAATTTAATATTATGTTACCAAAAATATGTAGGTAAACCCTCTTCCTATTGCTCAAGACTCAATAATAGTTTGTTATATGCTCATATAAATTCCTTTACTTATTAGTTTGATAGGAAAAGACTTATGTAAAGGGAATTCCCCTACTGTAACTGTAACTCCGACTCAAAGCGAGTATTTGAAATGCTTTTGTGAATCAAACGAACTTAAATTCAAATAAATTTGTATTAATATAAAATAAGTCAAAGAGGGAATGAAATTAGAAATCTGTGTAATACCCCCAGCTGTTGCTAAGGCCATAGTTAATATCTGAGCACACACGAACCTGGCTATATTTCTAGTTTATTTTTACACTACACTAGTTACAGGGTATGTGATTGAAGTTTCACATGACTTCGACTGAAATATGCATAAAGTGTATATTGATGAACACTTATCGGAAATCCGTTCATTTGTAATTTCATTTCCTCATTGTTTATAGTCTCAATTTGCTGTTGCATTGGGCACGTAGGCAGCTCGACGGCATTGTCAGTTTTAAATACCATTTAATATTTTATTTTGAACTTTTGGCACGTTTTTTTTTTTTTTTTGTCGAAATGCATCTGCACATGTATTTATTAGTATGCCAAATGCAATGCACTTGACTCCATTCAATTTGGATCTAAGTGGGTAGAGGTCGGGTAGGTGGATGGATGGATGGATGGATGGATGGGGAGGTGGCTGGGGAGTGGTTGGTGCACCACGATGGGTGGCGCTTGTTTTCCATCGATGAATTGTCGCATGTTTGCTGCCCGACAACGACATAAAATGGCCAAAATGACGAGCCAAGCGAACGAATCGAAACGAACGGCGAAGCGAACGTTTCATTTGTCGCATGCAACGCGGCCGCAAATATGCAAAAGAGCAAAATGCGTCAATAAATGCAGAATGCTACACTTGCAACACAAGCGGCACGAATGAAAAATGTGCTGAAAAAGTTTTATTGTGTCAATGCTGGCAGAGACAGAGACAGCGAGAGAGAGAGAGAGAGAGAAGGGAGTGTGAGTGAGAGGGAGAGGGAGAAAAAGCGCGCTGAGCTGGCAAGTCCTAATGGGGCAAACACACATACATATACATATGCAAAACATGTTGTACTCTCAATACAAACACACACACATTGCTTGTGTATATGTGTACTTGCGGCTCATTATGGCCGGCTGCCATTAAAAATGAAAATAGACGAAAAATACGCAAAAAAATACACTGAGCGAAATTGTCAGTTCGAAGGACCGCCAGTCCACTTCAGACCACTGGGCTTCGTGCCTTGCGCTCTTCAATATGTTGCCAAAAAAAAAAAAAAAAAAAAACAATAACAACAAGAAGTCGAAGAAGAAATAGCAGCAACAGCAGCGACTAAAGACGAAGACGGCATGCCACCTGCCAACCTTATTGGCCAGAATTGAGGTCAACAGAAGAAGGTCGCATCGACTCTAGCTAGCTGCGAGTTTTGCAACTCGCAAGACGACCCAAGTCAACCGACGGCTGGCAAACGCTGATGGCAACGGTGACGGCCACGATAACAGCGCAAATAATTGGCCACGGCAGCCAAGGAACCAAATTGCATTGAACGTTAAGTTGGCATTTGTGTGCCGCCCGGCCACACAGTGCCACAGTGGCACAGTGGCAGCAACTTCCAAATGATAGCATATATACATACAATACATACATACACAAATACACATACACATATATATGTTTTGAAAGTAAATAAATAATTTTCTTTAAGAGTTCGAGCTACGGCAAATGCATTCATATTTAATATCGTGCAACTCAACTCGTTGCGTGACCCCGTCTCTGTTCGAATTCAAATTAAAAACTTCAATTATTGCATTAGCCCCACATAAATCACACACACACACACCCACAGACACACACACCCACACACACACACACACAAGCCTAACAAACTTGCCTCAAACGACACATTTCTCTGGCTTGAAAAAACTGAGGAGAAAATTCTTTAAATTAAATTTCAAATTTTCTCATTATTCGAGCTTACTTAAAATTATATTGAATATTTTATTGTATTAAAATTAATAATCAAAATAAAAACATAGAATTATTATATTTTATTTTTTTTTTTTATTTTTATTTTATTTATAATCATGACGACAACCTGAGTCGTTAGAGTCTGCTCTCTCTGTTCGCCATTGTCTATGCATGTCTCTGGCCTCTCTCTCTGTATCTCTTCATAATTTGGAGAATTTTATTATTTTATTAATTTAAATTAATTTCTTTAGAGTTTATAGAACTTTTATAAAAATCTTTAAAATAATTTTAGGTATTCTTGTTCTTACTTGCCTTTCTTCAAAATTGATTTGAAAAAGAAAACCATTTCAAATAAGAAATCTGTCTGCTTTTGCATATATTATAATGATATAAACTCATAAGAAAATTCGAAATATAACTAAAAATTCTTCAATTATTAATTTCTTATAGTAAAGAATAATATAATAAAAGCTCGTCTCAGGAGTTAAGGTATCTTAAATTGAACATATTTGTGTATAGCACTCGAATTTGTTTTATCACGAAAAAATATCTTAAACCTTTTTTATATTTTTTTTTTGTTTTATTTTTCTTTTATATTTATTTTATTTATTTTATTTTAAATTTATTTTATATTTATTTTTATTTTATTTTATATTTATTTTTATTTTATTTATTTCATATTTATTCTTATTTTATTTTATTTTATATTTATTTTTATTTTATTTTTATTTTATTTTTATTTATTTTTTGTTTAGTTTTATTTTATATCTATTTTATTTTTAATTTATTTCTATTAATTTTTTGTTTAGTTTTATTTTATATTATTTTTCTTTCTTTTTGTGTTTTTTTTTTTTTTATATTTTATTATTCTCCTGCTACCGTAATTTTTTTCAGTGCACATTCTGTATGGGTGTGTAGTTGCTGTGGTTGGTCGCAACTACTAATTTACGACTGGATGCATGGGTTCCTGGGAAGACTCTCCAAAGATTGCAGCAATTGTCGACCCTCTCGTGGTTCGCACAGCGCAGCGAAATGAAAGCGAACCACCAAAAGCATTAACAAAATAACAAATTCCAGTTCCAATCCATTTGTGCGACTATCGAATACCAATTTGGGGCTGGGATATGCAAATGTCCATTTAGATGAAACACTTTTGAATAGAGGCAACCAACTAGGCTTCGCGAGAGGGAAAATTTATTTGTTTACATATCTACAAAAGAGTAGATTTTTTGTCTATAAGAATAGTCGAAGCTGATAACTTGAATAACTGAGAAATGATACTTTATACTTCTTTCATGCTACTTCTCTTTATAATATTCATATAGTGTTGAGCAGTATATACCTCGATTAGCTGCGGCTGCAGGGTATGCATTTATATTGCAAGTAAACCATTTGAACAAATGTCCAAAACTAAAGTAAAGCACACACACACATACATAGACATAGACATGTGTTGATATGATGTCTAGTGGGCGGTTAGGCGTGGCATAGTGGCATTTAGTGTCCCCAATAGGCACATGCAATGCATTGGGCCCAGTTGGTGCGCTAACGCCCCCAATACAATCAATGGACCCCACCAAGGTGCCATTAGCCAAAACAAACAATAATAGCAGCTGGCTTGAGCGATGTGGATGCAGCTAAACAAATAAAATTAAAATATTATGTCGAATGCAAATAAAACTCTAGTACTTACCATGCAAATCGAATAACAAATCGAGACTAGACGGACAAGGGGCCGAGTCGGAGACGGAGACACGGACATAGTCATAGGCCAAGATTGGGCAAGTCATAAAACGTTATGAGTAATCACAGACGCATAGCTGACAATAACAAAAACAAGCACAAGCATCACTTGGCCAGTGTCGCACATCAAATGCCCTGCAATTCACACTCATTGGACTCTATCTTCTCTAATGTAATATTCAGCAATAAATCAAAGCGAAGAATATGAATGACAATACAATGATAGTGATAATGGCAATGATAATGACAATGATAATGATAGTGACAATGACAATTAACAAGCCAATAACAATGATAATGATAATGATAATGATAATGATAATGATAATGATAATGATAATGATAATGATAATGATAATGATAATGATAATGATAATGACAATGACAATGACAATGGCAATGACAATGACAATGACAATGACAATGACAATGACAATGACAATGACAATGACAATGACAATGACAATGACAATGACAATGACAATGACAATGACAATGACAATGACAATGACAATGACAATGACAATGACAATGACAATGACAATGACAATGACAATGACAATGACAATGACAATGACAATGACAATGACAATGACAATGACAATGACAATGACAATGATAATGACAATGACAATGACAATGACAATGGCAATGACAATGACAATTATAATGACATGAAAATGATAATGATAATACTAGTAATACTAATAATAATAATAATAATAAAAATTAAAATAAAAATAATAATAATAATAAAAATAATAATAAAAAAAAATAATAATAATAATATTAATAATAATAATAAATAAATAATATAATGTTATAGGTTCACATTGCAACTGAGTTGATCTAGGCTATATGTTCTATACCCTTCGAAGCTCTATAAAAAAAGAAGAAGAACAACAAGCCAAATAAACACATAAATAAATCAAACATGGACCACGACAAATCTCGGTTGGCCAGCACATTAAAATATGGCCAATAACAACCAAATATCCATGATACGATGATGATGATGGCGATGATGATGATGATGATGATGGTGATGATGACCATGTTTGCTGACCATGGGTAAATGCTTGGTAATAAGATACGCCAAAAAAAAGGAATCAAATCTCACAGTCGGCCGTAACTGACTACACAATACTCTGCTCACTGCGATGGAATCGCATTTATTCCGCTTATTGATAATTCAAAAGCTGAAATAGAATGAAAGTCAAATTTACAGCGGACACCGCACGAAAGCCAATATGCCTCTGTTGACGTGGTGAAGCGAGTCAGAAAGTGGAAGGGAAAAAAATTCAAAACCGAATTCGACTTGCACATTTTTGTAATCAACATAAAATCCAATCATCCGTCATGGACAGCGGCCAACAGACGTTTGCCGGCGTTAGGAGCTACGTGGATGGGTTGGGCGTTGAAATTGTGGGTGGCCAAAGGGATTTTCATACCTTATACCTATTGACAATGGGTCATGAACAGCTCGAGTGGCCGTCGATAGTTGTGGATTATCAAGCAGCCGTCGAGCTAATAACGTGTTGTTTAGGCGCTATACGAGCTATGAGTTACCCTGTTGAGAATTAGGGGTATGCCAACTATGTCAGATTGATTTTGATAAAAGTCTCAGATAATTAGATCTTTTTAATTTATTATACATTTATATTTAAATGAAGGAAACTATTTAACTATTTAATAATTTGAAAACTCAATTAAGTAATTTAATCACCCCTTAAAAACTTATTTGGTTTTTCAGTTCGCTGTGCCTTGGCTTGCATAGCGTATGCTCGAGCTATTGATATTAGAGGGTATCTAATCGTCAAGTCCCTAAGAGTGCAGCACTTTTTCTTGTTTATGCCTTTGGCCGCAGTGCGGTCGGTTTGTTGGGCCAGAGGCAAGTGTGGTAAGTAAGTAAGTAAGTAAGTTCTTTCGCTGCCTTTAAAAAATGCCAAAAAACGAAAATTTTGATTTATGAGTTGGAGTAGCAAAACCAAAATATGCGCTGCTCATTTATAACGCGCTTAAATCTAATACGCTCAGTTCTCATGCGAGAAGTCGGACGCAATGGCGGGTAGTCGAGTTACACACTGTCTCGCTGTCTCCCTGTGTCGTTGTCGTTGTCGTTGTCGTTGTCGCTGCTCTGGCTCTCGCCCTGGCTCTGGTCGTGGTGCCAGCGCGTTGTCCTCCTCCTGTTCTATGCACGGGCTTGTCTTCTTGGCGCTGTCGTGTCCGTATCCGCCAACCGCCAAACGTGCGTAAAGCGACGCGTGTCCGCTTTATGATTAATATGCGCTACAACACAAAATACACGATAAATAAGCAGGAATCGCTGCAGCTGGAGTGGGAGCTGGCGTAACTGACGCACAGTTGCCGGAATGCCAGATGAAAGATGAAGACAAGGCACAGACGCTGTCTCGCTTGATGCCCACTCTTTGGCGCTCATAAGTAGGCAATGTTTTTTTTTTTTTTAATAACCCATATACCTAGTGCTTTGGGCATTGAACGTTTGCAGGAGTTACACATGACTTCTTTAATTGAGTATATTGGGGGCTCTCTAGTATTTTAATATTTTCATAATCTAGTATATTATTTTATTTTATTATTTAATATTTTAATATTCTAGTATTTTGTTGTTAGTGGTAGTAGTATTATATTTTAGTATTCATATTATTTCTAGTATTTTCAGTATTTCTAGTATTAAATTATTTATTGTATCTAGATATTAAATATTAAATAAAATGTATATAATTTAAAAAAAAAAAAAAAGATATTATTTAATTTATCCAGTAATAATTTCAATAATTAAGAATTATACTAAAAATTTTGTCTTTTTATTTGGTATTTTAAGTTTCAATAGCATTTCCAATACTTCCAGTATTTTTGTATTTCTAGTGTGTTTAGTATATTTTCAGTATTTTTATTATTTCAAGTATGTCTAGTATTTCTAGTATTTATATTAATTAAAGTATTTCTCTTTATTTGATACTATTAGTATTACTAATTTACTAATTTGTACTATTTTCAGTATTTTTACTATTTGTAGTATTTTTATTATGAATAATATTTCTAGTATTTATTTTACTTTTATTACTATTATTATTACTATTGTAGCATTACTACTAGTTTTAGTCGCTCTCTCTATTATTTATAGTAGTTTGGCATATCTAGTATTTCTAGTATTTCTAATATTTTAGTATCAATAAGCAAAGTCGCATCCGGGCTTAAAGCACTGACAGCGTCGAACGACTATTCCCAGTTGACCTCTTCTGTTGTTCTGTCACTCTCTCTTTCCTGATCGTTCACTTCCGCGCTCTCACTCACGCCTTCGCCGTCGCTGTCGCCGTCGCTGTCGCCGTCTCTGTCTATCCTGGCTTTTCGAGCTGCTTTTGTGCCATTGTGACAATGGTGACCCAGCTTCAGCTTCAGGTCCAGGGCACACAAGGAATGATAACGGCAAACAAACAAATTAGCACAACTGCCGCAACGGCATTTGTGGCACTCAGTGTTTGCGCCAAGATGTATGCATGTATGTGTGTGTGTGTGTGCTTGTGTGCGCTTGTGCATATGAGTGTGTGTGTGTGTGTGACCAAAACTAACACCAATTGCTCAGCTCTTAGCTGGATTCCAACTGTGTGCATGACGCAGTCGATGCCGAGTTCAGAGTTGCTGTTGGCTCTAAAGTCAGGTTTTGGTGCTGTTGCTGCTGCTGTTGCTGCTGCTGCTGCCGCCGCTTCTGGTCTTGTGGTCGGTTCCCTCAGTGTGTGTGTGTGTGTGACTTGGAGGCGCTTTCAGCCCCAAGCAT
Organism: Drosophila mettleri; assembly: GCA_035047625.1. Classification (NCBI taxonomy): domain Eukaryota; kingdom Metazoa; phylum Arthropoda; class Insecta; order Diptera; family Drosophilidae; genus Drosophila; species Drosophila mettleri. The sequence goes on from JAWNPI010000109.1 coordinate 13,611,919, forward strand.
AATTTTATCGCCTGCATGTCATATTCTATTGTAGCATTCGCTGTCATTGTAATGTAAAGCAGCGCCACACATTTGTTAAAGGCCAAACGAGCGCACAAATGAAGGTGCGAACTGACCCAGGGCCTCATGGCCTGGGCCCCAGTTCTTTTGTTATAAATATTACTGCGTGCTCTCTGTGTGTCTCTCTGTCTCTGCCTGTGTGTGTGTATTTTGTTAGTCCTTTTGCTGCTTTTGTATTGTGTGTGTTGTGTGCTGTGTTGCGGTCAGCTTGCTCTATAGCTATCCCTATCTTAACGCCCATCTCTATCACTCTCACTCTCGCACTCTCACACTCTCTCCCTCGCTCCCTCTTGCCCTCTCTCTCTGAGTTTTTCACTTTGGCTCGCTTTGCATTCACGTGTAATTCCTGTGCTTGTTTTTGTACCTAGTGTTCTATATATTTCAGCCAACAAATATATATTAGTACAAAATACACACATACATATGCACGCGCGCACAGCGCTTTCACTTGCCTGCCACACACACACACACACACACACACACATATATGTATTTTAGTTAGTATTCGTTTCAGTGGCCCCACTGTGCGCACCGTGTGGCAGCAAAAGTGCAAATGTCATTCGATGCCTGCCGCATTTAAAGTATTACGGAATTAACATTTCGTTGTGCCGCTTTTTGCATATGGGCGACGAACTCTGTCACTGCCGCTGGGCCCGTTAGTCCGTCTCCCACCGCTTCACTGGGCCCGCCAGCGCCCCCCTCCCTCCCTCCTACTGTGTGCAAAAATTGCGCTTCCTTTTGTGCCGTCGCTTCACATTTTTCATTAGTTTAGTGGGTTTGTGGCACATGACAGTCACCGTCAGGCAGTGCACCGGCCTCAACACACACACACACCCAGTCATGCACACACACACACACACACACACACACACGCAACTACCCACATGCTGTCTTGTGCCTTTTTGAGTCCTTAGATGCCGTGGCCTTATGTCCTCTTACTTGCCAGACACACCGCTAACCAGATGTTACCCATAAGACTTCGCAAATGCATTCGAATTTTATGGAAGGCAACCATCTTTCCGCTCAACAATTTCATTTATCGATTACTTATCGATAGTCACTTATAATTTTAGTGAATTGCACTTAAATTGTTAAGACTCTAATATCTTCAGCTGATCTACATAGCTTCGCATACAATCATAAATAGTTATCGACAGCTAAGTTATCGATAATTATGTCATCGATAATTGGTTTATATGCTTACTGCATTTTTTTGAGTGTAGTCAAGCTCTTGCAATTTGGTATTGAAAAAACTTATCGAGCCTCAAGGCCGTTCGCGTTGTATATCGAAACATATAAAACCAATTTTGAAGAGCATTTCGCAGTCCATATTGCTAAGTAGTGCATTATCTTGGTACTTGTTTTTCTTGGCTGCATATTATGCCTTACCATACACACACGCACACACACTGAGAGAGAGAGATACCATGCGGCATTGTTGGAGCTGTTGTAGTTGTTGAGTCGTTCTTGTTGTTGTATTATTTTACTCTTTGGCTTCCATTTTCCTCTTCTTACTGCATATTTCGTAAATGATTTAAATTTTGTGGGTTCACTCTTGCGGCAAAAGATGTGTGTGTGTGTGTGTGTGTGTGTGTGAGCAGAAGCAACAGCAATGGGCGCTGGAGTTGCGCTGCAAGCAATTACAGCGCCAGATATACAACCAGATTAGAGCCTACCTACAGTGGAAGCCTCTTGAACGTGAAGCGCTCTTCACTTAGGCTCATTTTTAGCATTGACAGCTGAACTTTTCTGCATGTGTAATTGATGCATTTCATTTCAATTTGCTGTCTTGGCTGCGCCCAAACTACCTGTGCCGGGTGTTCGCAGTGCACAATGCTCTGTCAATTAGTCACTTGATTGACAAACGCTTCGCTTCTCTTGCATTTCAATTTTCAATCTTTGGAGCACGCATATAACAATGTCAAATCATATTTCTAATCGGACTTATTTGTTGAAATTCCTTTTGATGGAACTGTTAGTCAAAAGCAATTCTTTTATACCCTTCCTCTGGGTATAATAGTTTTCTAACTAAAATAATTCTCGGAATCATATACTGCTTTTTACTCAATAATACCTAATATATTTCCGAATCTTATTGAATATCATTAAGTATTTGTTAATATAATTAAATATCCAATATAAAATGAAAATATAAATATACAAAATTTATAAATATGAATATATATATATATATATATATATATATGTGTATATATAAGATATAAAATCAAATAATTAAAAATATAACATAAAATAAAAAATATTTTTAAATAAATAAAAAAAAAAAAATATATATATATATTTTTATTTTATGTTATATTTTTATTTATTTAATTTTATATCTTAATATCATAAAAATAAAGTTAAAATATTTACAAATATATATATATATATATATATATATATATTTTTTTTTTTTTTTTTTTTTTTTTTTTTTTTTTTTAATAAATATTTTATAATCATGTTTGTTTTATTTTTTTATTGACTAAAGTAAATTTATTGAGTTGGAAAATTGCTAAAAGCTTAAATTGTCTTACAGCTTTGCAAACTAAAAAAAAAAAACATAAAAATAAAAGAAATGAAATGAAATGCAGAGAAATATAAATGTTTGACATTTGCACAAAATTTTATAGATTATGCCCTGGACTCAATGCACATGTTGAGTTGAGGGCATGATGTGTGCTAAATAAGCTTGTGACATGCGAGAGGAGACATTGTCGACCCTGATCGAAGTGTGTGGATCTAAACACACCTCTCTCTCTCTCTCTCCCTCTCTCTCCAGAGGGACAGACAGACAGAGAGAGGCTCTGTCTATTTTTCCTTCTGTCTCCCCCCCCTCTCTCTCTCTCTCTCTGATTATCTGTTCTATAATATTAATATAGAATAAGATAACAAGCCAACTCTTCGTAACATTCTGTAAGTGGTGTTCGTGTGTGTGTGTCGATGCGGGGTATCTGTTGGTCGAGCAATGTGCCTTGCAACTTGCATCTTGATAACAATTTGTAAAATTCAATTGAATGCTACTTGATAATCCTTGTGATTGTTTATATCTTTAGCTGCTTATGTGCGATATAAATATTCAGGAAACTCGAGCTGAAGGCAATCAGAGATCCAGAATGTGGCCGGGATGAAAGTGCATTGGCTGTCAAAAGTTTTCGGCTGCCTGGCTACGGCTCAGCTAGCCCAATCGGGTAAAGTTTTACGTAAACAATTGCTTAACCAAACACTCGACTCGCACTCCAAATTGCAGATATGCGGCCGAGCAGCTGGCAGGGCCAAAAGCACACACACACACACATACACAAGAAACCTTTGGGCAGAACTTAATGGGCAGACAGGCGGAAGACAGGCGGGCAGGTTTTTATTTGTTGTCGTTCTTATTGATTCATAAATATTTCAAAGCGCTGCTAGACACATAAAGAAGCAGCAGCAGCAGCAGCAGCAGAAGAAGAAAAAATAAATAAATAAATAAACCGAACCACTTTCAATGAATATATCAAAACTATAAAAATACCATAAAGTGTTTTTCAAACATGGCCAATGCTCACCTTAAGCTGCACACCATCAACAATGTGTGTGTGTGTGTGTGTGTGTGAGGCTCTGTGTGTGCCTCTGTGTGTGCGTGTGTGTGTGCATCCTCTTTTCTTTTTCTTTTCTCCGTTTTTTTTTTATTTTTTTATTTATTTTTTTGTTTTTGCGCGCCGTAATGTATCAACAGTTAAAGATTCTTCTTTTTCGTTGTATTTTGCAACGCTCCTTGCACTTCGCTTTGAATTTTCATTTTTATTTATTTGCGCATATTTGATTTGCCTCCTGTGGGGTGGCAGCGTCCTGTTGATGCCACATGAGCCGTTGGTCCACGAAGCTTATGGCTTTTTATATGTCTTGTTTAGCTCGCCTCGTGGAACATATTGAAGTAGGCGTCGCCGTCCACCGGACGGACCGTGAGCCACAGCGTCCACCTTGTCCCTATCGCCCCCATTGCTATGGCAACCACATTTGCTCTGCGTTTACCATTTCTACCAATAAAAAAAAAAAAAAAAAAAAAAAGAAAAAACTATCACACATACACACGCAGACGACAGTGAATCATTGAGAGAGCGAGGGAGTGAGAGAGAGAGAGAGAGTCATCTACATTTAGATAACCGTCCCGCCAGAGGCGTCGTCCGTCCACCTTCATTCCGCCTACAGCTTACAAAGTTATAAAGCATATCTTTATACTTTTGCCCTGCCATCGATGTATTTGTAGTGCCTTCTATTCTCATCTATTGGCATATCCAAGTCTGTCTGTATCTGTATGTGTGTGTGTGTGCTGATTTAAATATCTTTGGCGAACTGAGGGCTATGCTAAATATTTATGCATGACTGCTTTTCTGTGACATCAAATAAATCACTTCAATATATATATATATATATATATATATATATATATCTTATTTTTTTAGTGTATGCTTAAGTTTCCATAGTTTCATAAATTTGTCTTCTTCCTATTTTAAAGTGGCAATAGTTGCTTTTTTATTGTTGTTAAGAATCTTGTCCACTTATTCATGCGCCAATAGTTTTTATAGTTTCGTTTTTTCCCTCAATATTTGCTTAGGCCAAACTATTTCCTGGCGTTCACATTTGATCGAATTTCCACAGTGCTAACAATAATATTTAAATATGTCATGTGGTTTAAACTATCAATATATTTATTATAAAATTTAAAAGCTTAAAGACCCAACGTTGCAATGAGTGAGCGAGTGTTCAGTGCACGATTTCGATTTGGGACAATCTCAATATTCCATTAACTCTGCGTATGTTGTCTTTCTCTTTTATTTTTGCCTATTCTAAAAAATAATTGCCTAGTCAACATATTTTCCTGACCTGCACTCTAATATTTTTTATTGTATTTTCCGGGCTCATTAAAATTTGATGCGATTGAAAAGCTTCTGAACGAAAGAAAGATCACAAAATGCTTCGAGGATTGTAAATAGTTTTGGCATAAATATCAAAAATTAATAATAAAATTGTTGCATTAAAAGGTTCCGATTCAGTATAACTGGATCAAATGGAACTCCACTCCACTTCTCTAGATTAAACTTTAAGCTACTTTTACAATACGAATCGAAGTGCGATATTAGAAGAGCAATCATAGACAGCGATAATCTCGCTCAGGCAGCTCCAACTCCACCTTCTTCACTTTACAGTGATAATTGCTTAGCATAATTAACATAATAACATATAAATGACAACATTTATGACGGGGACTACCTTGGCATGGATCGATTATTTATATAAAATTAACATTCGGGTGAGTCCATAGAATCGAGCTGCCTTTCACGTTCTTTCGCATTCTTCTCTTTGACTAGTTCTGAGCATATTCCATAAAAAATGTAAAAAAAAAGTTTGGTTAACGGAGCTGAGAACTGATATACTTGTCTCCCAAAACCTAGACAATAAGATTATCTGTAATTGCATTCCTCGCCAACAATACCGAAAAGCATACTCCAAAAATTTTTGGGTGCGTTGATTTAGGTGGCTCTGCAGCCACAACTCCATGGACCGCAAAGGGTGAGCTGTGTGGTAAAGTCCATTTTGAGTTTTAAAATTCATTTCGAGAGCTCTAAAAAGCAGCTTAATGCTGTTGTAATCTCTCTCAAATTCAGACGTGGAATTACGAGGTTGTATTCAACTGCAGACTTCTCTGTACGTGAGCAGCAATTACTCAAAATTATTACTTTTTCCTTAAAATTTTTAAAAGTATTTTTTTTTTTTAATTTAAGTTAAGCTTTTAATTGAAGTTATTAAGTATTTAATTAATTGCATAAATAACATTTCCTGCAGTTTTTTTTTTTTTTAACTTGCGATAATTCACATGGAACTTTATTATGTTGCTATAAAACTTAATTTTGTATCTTAAATAAATCTCATAAATAAATCAAAATTAATTTCAATTTGCTGACAACTTGACAAATTACCAAAATTAACTATTAACTAGTAGAAAACTCTGAAATGTAATGAAATTTTGCAATGCGTAAATCCCTTTGACAACTCAAAGCATGGAATTGTCTCTTGTCCAGAGAAACCATAGCAACCAACAACAACAACAGAAATCATTGAATATGAAATATTTATAAATTAATACTCTTGATTAGAGCTTTATATCCATACACAGCTTCATTCCTATATGAATACAAATAATTGCAGAAGATATGTATTTATTTGTTGATAAATGATTAGAGCATATTTATGGCTACATTCAAACACACAATAGTTGCATATATTTTACCCAATTACCTGTGTAAATTGTTTTGCCATTTTCATTACATTTTCCACATATTAAAAGTGCTCACAGCAAATTGAACTAATTTAGTTTTATTTTTTTATTTATCTTTTGCTATGATTCGGCTTATGTTTACAGCAGCTGTCTGCTAACAGGCAAACATAATAACGTAAGGTAACATAACAGTGCCGGCTAATGCAATTTAACATTAACAGCAGCAGAGAGTGAATCAAGCGCAAGCTGAGCGCTGAGCTGCATATGTGCAGCGTTGTTGTTGTTGTTGTGTTTTTTTTTTTCGATTTACACTTGCAGACGCACGGCATAAAAGCTTCTGAAAGCTTGAGTATTAGGCCTTTGCTCGCTCTCCGTCTCTTTTCCTCTCTGTCGCTCGGTCTCTCTATGTGTTTATTATGCTCTCTGCTTCGTTGCTTTGGCAGTGCAGTCAGTCGGTTCCCGGCTGCTTTTGCATTTCTCTACAGGAGCTGCTGGATGCTGTCGCAGTTGCCGTCGCCGTCGCAGCTGGCGTCGCAGTCGCCGTCGCTGCACAGTTTCGTGTCTTCCGGTTGCAGCATATGTATGTTGCAGTTGGCTCTGCCACCGTCGCAGCTGCTGCTGCTGCAAAATGTTGTAACTTTGCAGCTTATCCTGGAAATTACGTAAGCAGCGGCAGCAGCAGCAGCAGCAGCAGCCGCCAGGACGACGACTACTGCAATGCTGTCGCAATGAATAAGGCAGCAAATCAAAACAAAACTAAATAAAAAAAAAAACAAATCTATATATATATATATATATATATATATATATATATTGACAACGAAGCGCACAAACAGCAAAATTAGATGAGAGCGTCTAGAGACGCGCGTGCTATGTCCTTTACGACGTGACACGACCATGGCAAGAGTCACGAATCTGTTTCAAGTTAATAAAAAAAAACAAAGCAAAGCAAAGCCAAAGTTTTATTAGTTCTGATTCTGTTGGCTTTTCGATTTTGTTAAGTAAATAAGCCAAAAATATATATATTTAGTTCAAAAATATGTTTTCAATGTGTGTATAATTTTTTTGTATATTTTGTTTAATTTTTTTTTTTTTTTTTTTTGGTCGGTGGCACGTGCTGCCTGTGGTCATACGAGTGTGCGTGCATCTGTGTGTGCATGTGTGCATGCCACATATTAACATGCCCAACCTGACGGCGACTGTTGACCGTGTGCCGAACACAACTTAGTGGGAGAAGTCAAACTGTTTTTGGTATTTACCGCTAGCAGAGCGTTCTGCAGCTATACAACATGACTTCCGGGTCTGTTCGTGCATGTGTGTGCATGTGCGTGCGCCTGTGTGTGTGCGCGCGTGCTTTTATGTTAGCTAAACACAATCAAATTGCATCCAATTAATATTGATATGCAACTTCCTTAGCAAAGTTGCAACATTTTTATGAACTGCGCTTATCAAGCATCTCTCTCTCTCAATTTAATTTCAGTTTTGCAGTTATTCATAAACTTGTGTACTAATATATAATATCAAATATATAAAATAGCATAGCTGAATAAATTTATTTTTAATTTAAAAATTATTATGATTAGCTAGAATCAGGCTTTATTTTAGAATTGTATTGATTTGTGTTAATTTAAACGTATCAGCTATATATTCTATATCTATAATATATTTGAAACTGCCAACTGTTTCTTTTTAAACAACTTTTTTATTTTATTTTTCGTTTGTATTTCCTAACACGAAAAGAGACATTTCAATATTGCTTGTGCATTTTATTGTATGTATATATTTTTGAAAAATATTGTTACTTTGAAAAAAAAAAAAAATGTTTCAAAAATTATAGTGCATTTGAACTAATTTATTTTTAATTTAAATATTTTGTTTTATAAAAATATGTATAATATTAATATATATAATATAATATTAATATAATATATAATATAATATATAATTTAATATAATATAATCACTCTGTAATTATAATTAGTCTTGTCTACAAAATATTTTATGTTTTTAAAATATATAATAAAATTATAATACTCTTTCAACAATTATTTATAAAAATTAAAATTTGTTTCCAATAATTTTTTCATTACATTTTTATGAACACAAAAAAAAAAATGTTGGTATATTGAAAATCAGAAATATTTTAATTAAAAAAAGTCATGTTATTTGTTTGTTTATTTCTGGTATATATATATATAAATATATATTGTGGATGAGACTATTATGGCTACAGAAACTTCTATTCGATGGTAAACATCTTTGAAGTCTTTTTGTTTTCTGAAAAAATAAATGCTCCATTATAATAGAGCTACTATAATAGAGCCATTATAATAGAGTCATGGCATATGGCAATGCAAGACGTTAGCTGAGAATCTTAAGCTTTGACTCCGTCTGGTGTTTTTCTTAAGTTTTGCTTTGTAAGTTTCTACTTACAATTGTTGATTTAATTTGTAACTTGATTATTTGTTTCTCTCTATTTTTTTTTAGTTTTTGCTTATTTAATTAATTTGAGTGGCGTGATTGGGCGTTATCTGCAGAAATCATTGTTAAAGTTTGATTGTCTTTTGGCTGCAAAGTTGGCTGGCTTTGCTCTTCGCGCTCGGCGCTCTCTCTCTCTCTCTCCCGCTCTCTCTCTCTCTCTGTTATCTTGTTAATTGTGGGCTCAATTGTAATTTTGAAGTGCTTTGTAAGTTTCGCACCTACAAAACATTTTGCCATTGCAGCCACCGTCGACTTAATTAGTTTGTTATCCCCGACACGGAGTCTAATATCAACTCTGGACTAACACTTGGATTGCGGCGCCCTGGCCCTGGCCCTGGTCCCTGTCTGCCATCCCTAGCCCTAGCCCTTGTGCTGACTCTGTCTTTGACTCCGATTCTGACTCTGACTATGACTGTGTCCTGGCCTTAGCTTATGTGTGTCCCTTGGCTGCCTCTGACTACAGCTCCTGCTGCTGCTGATTATGGTGTTGGTGTGACGATGGCAACGGAAGTGGTTTCACAATGGAACTTAATGAGTATAAGCGGAAATTTAATCAGCAGTATAAATAATGAAATGACAGCTGAATGGCTGCCTCGCATAGCAGATAGATGTCCGGATAGATATGTATCTTACATTCATACTTACACACAAATATATATATATATTATATACGAAAACTGTCTGACTGATTGGTCAATGGGCGAGCTATTTTAACTGAATATTCTCACTAAAATTCAACTTAAATTAAGCAAAGTTAAGTTAAGCAGTTTGTATATTTAAATTTATTTATTTTAAAAAAATAATGCTTTAATTATAATTATTTATTTTTATTTTTTTTTTTTTATATTCACTTCAAAAAATAAAATATGCTTAAATTATAACTATTTTTATTTTCTTTTTATTTACATAAAAAAAATAAAATGAGTTTAAATTATATTTATTTGTAGAACACAATTTTTATTGTTTTTTTTTTTACATTAAAAAATACAATATGTTTAAATATTATTTATTTGTAGAAGACAATTTTTTTTTTATTTTCACTAAAAAAAATTAAATATGTTTGAATTATAATTATTTGTAGAAATTAAATTATATTTATAAGTAAAAGACAATTTTTAATCTTTTTTTTTTTTAACTAAAAAATAAAATATGTTTAAATATTATTTATTTGTAGAAGACATTTTTTATATTTCCATTAAAAATATTAAATATGTTTAAATTATAATTATTTGTAGAATACCATTTTTTTATTTACGCTAAATAATACAATATTTTTAAATATTTATTTGAAGAATACATTTTTTTTATTCATAAAAATAAAATCTATTAAATTTATATTTATTTATAAAACTTTTTTTTTAGTCTTGACATTGATGCGCCTTGCTCTTCCTTATTTATTTTATTTTTATATGTGAACTTTAATTGAATTCAACACCTTGATTGTGCCTATATAATTTCTTAACTTAATAGATAAATGCAATAAAAACCTGTTGTCAGCCACGCTTCTTTATTATCCAATGAACTCGCATCTAATTCTCAGCTAACTATGTAAAAAAAGCTGTGAAATGTGAAGCAGCAAAGCGTGCAAAATCAACTTGGCTAGGTGGAAAGGTAGCACTAGCTGGCACAGCATGTATATGCATATATACATATATATGCCCATAGATACACATACATCTCTATATATATGTATGCATTTGGCATTAGATAGTCGTCGTCTGGCTGGGCCACCCGACGCTGCAATGAAACAAAACTAATTTGTCGCTGCTGGCTGTTGTTGTTGTTGTTTTTTCTCTGCTTCTTCTTTTTCTAGCTGTTTTTGTTGTTGTTGTTACTTTCTGAATTGTTTGTTCGTTGTCGGTCAATCAGCGATGCCAAGGATTGCAGCTGCATGACAATGGCGCTGTCGGCACGAAGTGTTTGAATGCGTTTTTCCATTAACAAGTTTAGATGCCATGGACAACTTTGCTCTATCGTTGTTAAATAAATACAAATAATTAGGAATTGATTTTAAATTCAGAGAAATCTAAAGATTATTTAAGCACGTAAATAGTTTGCATAGTTATTTTTCAAAATGACTTGCAAAGCAAATTTAGATTAAGTTTTTAGAATTTTGCCTTGCTTTTTGTTCATTTTGCTGTCTCGCGACTGGTTTAAAAGTTTGGCATTTGAGCTGCAGTTGCTTAAGGCTCATTTGCAATTTATAAATTTATCAAGTTGAAAAATATATATATATATTTTTTTGTAATACAGTTTGACTTAAAAATAAAATATAAAAAATAATTAAAAATAAATAATAATTATTATTAAATACATATTTTTATTACCATATTTATTTTTTTTAGAGAGCACCTTAGGCTGCGTTTGCTTAAAAAAATGTAAAAAAAAGTTTTCAAGCTGAAGAAAACAATAGTCAAATTGAAATGAAGCTGGGGCGGAGTTGAAGTGAGGCATGTATGTGTGTGTGTGGGTGTGTGGGTGTGTCTCACATGCGTATGTGAGCGCGGGAGCAAGGCGTTTCTGATTGCGCTGTGCTGCGAAGCATGCAATTTGAATTGAACTTTTCGCTAGAAAATAAACTTTCCTACTCACACACACACATATATAGATAGACACACATATATATATATATATATATATATATACATACATACACAGAGTCGCAGTTAGAAATTTAATTTTCCAATTCATAAACAATTTATGCAATAAAACGACGCAAGTATCAGTAATAATAGTAAAAATAATAAAAAATAAGCTTGCCACAACATAAAGACCCACTTGGTCTTTTGGCTTCGAATGTTTTCGTCTATTTTTTTTTTTTTGGCTTTGATTTTTTTTTTCTGTTTGTTTTATTATTTTTTGGGCTGCAACGCCCAGTTTCAGTTTACAAGTGCCGCCATCTAAGTCCCAGTCTTAGCCTTTTTCCCATTTTCATAGATATAGAATGTTGGGCGTGTTTGTCGCCTCTCAACGCGCTTTGATTTGCTTTTGGCGTTTTCCCTTTTTATGTTTTTTCTTTTCCTTTTTTTTTATATTTTTTTGTAAGTATTTTTTTTGTTTTTTTTTTTGTTTGTTTGCGACATACAACAAGTATCCTTTCATAAGTCAAGTCATTCGCTCTTGAATTCGGCAATTGTTCTTGCCAGCTCAGCTCTTGTCGTGTTTTCGGCTCTCTGAGTTTACGACTTTACGACTTTGTAAGCTGCCCAAATCGCTTAAGTTCGCTTTACCCACAACGAGAATTGCCGCGATTCACAAGTTACCAAGTCTCAAAGCACACAAATTTGCCTACAGTCTGTAATTTTCTGATTCCGATTCTAATTCTGATGTGACTATTGCGTATATATAGCTTTGACAGCCTATTGAAGTTGAGTCGACTGTGCAGACAGAGCATACACCACACAGAGCGAACAGCATACAGCATACAGGGTATAACATATGTATACTTACGTATACCTAGGAGCAAATTTCAAAATTTTAATTTAATTTTAAGTTTCCCTTAAATTTTGAGCTGTTGTTAAATTTTGAATTGTTGTTAAATTTAAAAATTTAGTTAAATTAAAAATTGAGTAAAATTAACTTTTGAGTTTCCGTTAAACTCAAATTTCCGCAAAATTTCAAAATTCGGTTAAGTCTTAAACCTCAAATTCAACTTTGAATTTCTGTTAAATTTTAAAATTCCAATTAAATTTTGATTTTCCGTTAATTTCAAATAGTTTCGTTAAATTCAATATTCCGTTGAATATTATAATAATAACGCACTCTCTTACGATCTCACTTTAATCCTTAAATTCTGGCATATTTGAATCGCATTAGCTCGCATCGCAATCGGAAATAAAAAGGTCGTTGATAACAACTGTGCGAAGATGTGGCAAAAACTATGAGGCAATCACAGACCACTGAGTAGCAGCTGAAAACGGAAATATGGGCAGGAATCAGGGAATTAGGAATCAGAAATCAGTGACGAGGACATAAACATTGGCGCCTAAGTGGTCCAATAATCACTTCAATCACGTTTGCATAATTGTTCAATTATGAAGCAATTACGGCAATCCGAACCTTCGAGCCACTTATTGTTGTTGTTGTTGTTGTTATTGTTGCTGGTACTGCAGTTGGGCCGCCGTCCATTACCGGGGCTGTTATCAGATATATGCCAAACCGAATAACATTGCCGGGCAGCCGCGTCGCCACCAAAAATCGCCAGACATTGAAAATTGCCAATGGGTCTTTCCTTGCTCCGTTCGAACAGCATCTCCCTGCCCGATCTGTCCGCCCGGTAGCGCCCGCCGTTCTCCCACAAATGCAGTCCCTAATGCTGGGCCTATCCCTGGCGCTTTAGTGCGTGCTGATGTGTCATATTAATTAAGCGTCTGATTACTAGCCGCACGGTTTGTAGCCAAAATTGGCTTCGATATATTTCGTCCGCGTATTTGGGACCTTGCACACACGCGTTCAGTAACCAGTTGAAATTAGTATTGCTACACCGTCGGATAATTGCCTGCAATTTTTATGGATGTCGCGCGGCCACGCTGCGTATAACTATCCTTGTAAATGTTGCAGAAACGATTGAGCCAGCACTTTGCCAGCTATTCAATTAGTTCGATTTGGCTCTGTTCCAGCTTTAAAATAATTCTTTCCAGATATTTGTGAACTCGCGCTGTATATTGCGATTTATGCAATCATAAGTTGAACGTTTTATATTAATCTGTCAGTCAATCTATGCTAACAAAAGTCTATCAATTCAGTCAATCAGACTATAAACTTTTCGATATGCCTATGAGCACTGCTGTCAGTCAATCATCCATTCAGTTTTACAGCCCAAATCTAATAAGTCAATCACTCCATTTAACAAACAATTCATTTTATATTTGTCAATCACTCAATCTTACAATTTTCCCATGAGTCAATCACAAAATCTGTCAAATATGCAGTAAATTCATAATTGTTAATTCAGTAAATTAATAATTAAAATGATGTAAAATTATTCTCTTAATTGGTAAGACAATCAATCATTGTTTCGATGCATCACTTTTTCAGCCAATCTTTCCAATCAATGAGGCTCAAACAATGTCGATCAATGATAGTCAAATAATCAACAAGGCCATCATTCAGACGGTCATTTATTAAAAAGTTCAATCAATTAATAATTGTGTCAATCATATATTATATCAGTCAATCTGCTTATCAATCAATCACAAAATCTATCAGTAAATAAGTTAATCACACAATTCATCCAACAGTCAGTCAATCAGTCAGTAGGAAATATTCAGGTCAATAAATTAATAATTGTGTCAATCATATATTATATCAGTCAATCTGCTTATCAATCAATCACAAAGTCAATCAGTAAATAAGTTAATCACACAATTCATCCAACAGTCAGTCAATCAGTCAGTAGGCAATATTCAGGTCAATCAATTAATAATTGTATCAATCATATATTATATCAGTCAATCTGCTTATCAATCAATCACAAAGTCAATCAGTAAATAAGTTAATCACACAGTTCATCCAACAGTCATTCAATCCGTCAATCAATCGGTCACACAGTCAGTCAGTCAATCAATCAATCGCTCAGCTAGACAGTCATTCAATCAATCAGTCAATCTCAGAATACAACAGTCAATCACTTGGACAGTCAATCTGTCAATCCATCATCAAATGTGTCAATGTACCAGTTAGTCAATTATTGACTCAATCTGTCAATCAGAATTGTAATCGCGAATGAATTTCAATTACCGATGAGTGTTGAAAATATCCCATTATCCGTTTGAGGGCCAATAAACAAGTTTTCGCATGTAGATATATTAGCTAATTGCTAATGGGAGACCAAGACACGGTCTATCGATAGGTTATGCGATTTATTATCGATTGCACAGCGACCAACTGTGAGCGTGCGAATATGAATAGCAATTAGCCGAGTTGCCTCAGCAGCGCACATTTTGTAGCTCACGGCCATAATCTAAATTGCAAATGGTCCTTAATGGCAGAAACTGAATGTATTCACATGGTTACACACACATACGGCCAGATAGTCGCTTCATTAGAGCCAAATATGGCTGGCTGCCATTGGGCTAGTTATTAAAATGAAGCATACGCATAAATTAAATGATAGCCCAGTCGAATGACTGACAGGCAGACTGACTGGCTACTGATTCAGGCGATTCACCTGCTGACCCATGGCCACTAAATGAGTGCTCATCATCAATTAACGTTGACAAATGTAGGAATATATATATATATACACTCATATATATACATATATATATATATATAGAGCTATCACTAGGAGCTGGGTACGGCACTGTTCTCACTCGTTAGGCGGCTAATTGGCAGCCAGCTGAAAGTCAAACAAAAGCCAGAGAAAATACCAATAAAGCCGGCGAGTGAAGCAAAATGCGTAGTCAAACAGGACGACGATATATCCTAACGATGTTAAAAGCTGCATTAAGTATCAATCATACAATGTGTAAGTATGTGTGCGTGTGTGTGTGTGTGTCGAACAATGCACATATAAAGGAAGCAGACAAAAAAACAGAAGGCAACCAAAATTGAAGAGGTCCACTGACACGTGTATCAGCTCGTCTCTCTATGTGCGCGTGTGTGCGTGTGCGTGCGTGCGTGTGTGCGCGCGTGTGTGTGCGTGCGATTTGGGTGCGTGTCCTGTGATTATCGGTCGCTTGTTACACGTCTAATCTGTTAAATCCTGTTTACCAAGATTACAAATCAATTGTGGCCAGACATAAAAACACATGTGACCAGCCCACCCTACCCATAGCCCCAAACACCCTACCCCGCCGCTGCCGCTACCCCTTATTCCCTACCTCTACTGCCATCCCCTTGTATCATGTACGGAATCTCATCCACATTTATCCAAAGTTTTGCCACACGTACGCCAATAAACTAACTAATAGTAGATAAACATATACTAAAAATGTACTATTATATATATATATATATATATATATATATATATATATATATATATATATATATATATATATATATATATATACATACTTATATACCTATGTAGTAGTATTGATTTGGTTGAAACTAGTTTAGTTTATAATATAGTATTCAAGTTGCGCCTATTGCAAATCAGACACACAAAATATTCATATTTGGCTCGTTTTTTTTTTCTTTTTCATAATAATTCAATATATTTAATACTATAACTAGCCATAGGCTGCCCCACATTCAACTCTCTCTAGTAATATCTCAAAGTATCCTGACGTGATAGGATTTTTTAATTCAGATTCGTATGCAGCAGGAGACTTGAGCTTTGACCACTTTGTGTAGCAGCTGTGTTTGTATAACCTACAGCGCCCACTGCATGAGAATTCGATATATTAGCTAAAAGCTGCGCTCTAGTATATGAGATTTATCAATTTTTTGGTCATTTTTGCAAAAATAAAATACCTAAAATTTGCGCTTACTTTTTGATAAATTTTAAATCAATTTAAATGTGCATCAAAAGGCTGAATAAGATATGCATTATAAGACATGTAAAGGATATACAAAAGAAATAACTTTAAAGACATATTTTACATATAAGATATACGTTAAAAGTCAAAGCAGAAAATCGATTTTTTTTATCGATTTTATCGATAGTGATAAGACAAGAAGTCCTCTCCCATATAATATAAGGTGAACTGTTTAATTACACAGTCTGTTTGTATTATTTAGATATATTTGGCGATGTATTTATAGATTGACCACTGAATTAATTAGAAGTGATAAATCAGAATATTATATATTTTATCAATAAGAGAGTGACGAAAGTACGATATCATCTGTACCAATTTCGAATAAGAGTACAAGTTTGCCTTATATGTTCGCTCATGCCTTCTTCTGCCTGTGCTATATATATATATATATATATATATATATATATATATATATATATTTATAAACAGAAAAAAAACATTTGCAATGTCTATAAAAAATATCAATATATATATATATATATATATATATATATATATATGGCACACACATACATATTCATAGTTCTACTTTCATTATTTTTGTCGTTCTGCGCCGTAGCTTAACTCGTCAAAAAATGCTTATGCACTAAAAAATGAATTTTTTTCGTATTGATATGTAAATATATGTATTGATATATGCATATATGCATACATATACATATGGATGTGCGTATATGGACTGTGCTGAAAATGCTTTTAACGCTCGATTGCTGCAGATGCGAGGAAAAAAAAAAAACAGGCGAAACTAAGTGTCATAGAAAAAATGTATTTGTTTTTTTTTTTTTTTTTTTTTTTTTATAGAGGCATACGGATATCTATGTTTATTAAGGTATTAACTGAGCATGGCCGAGCATGTAATATGACACTGATTAAAATAATGAAAATTCAGCACATATGCATTTATCGTACGGGCCATCTGATAAATATTTGATGCCTTAAAATTACAGCAAGGCTGGGCAACAACGGCATGCCAGCCAGCCAGCCCCATTGTTCGCAATATTAAGTCAAACAATTTTTATTAGCATGCAGGACATAGTGCGAGTGTATGCATATATCGATACAGTCGTAGGGCTGCCCCTCGCTTCGTGTGTGCCCTGTTGAAGAACGATGAATACTCTAAGTATGATTAGTAACATAATTTCCGAAGTATTTCAATTCGATTTCGATTTGACGACTCACAGTGAGTAGTGGAGCAGAGTATAATATGAGTTAATTAGTTGATGTGCATGCATTGTGTGCAGGGTATACGAGTGTCAGTACCAAACGACGAGGTGAAGACAGCGCAAAGAAATTTGTATGAGTTCGCATCGGGTTACAGTTAAATCAATGACAATATTGCCCAAGGGTGTTGTGTGGGGGGACTGGGGCATGGCGACTCTTTCTGGGCTGGGCTGGGCTGGTCTGGGCTGGTCTGGGCTGGGCTGTGCTGGGGTTATCGTTGCAGCTGCTATTGGAGACTATAATTGATGTTATCAAAATATTGTATGTGGTATAATTTATCAATAAACAGCAATCGGGTGGAAATAATTTGATTATGCTTGATTTGCTTTTGAGCCATATTTGTGGTGTAAATAGTGGAATGCTCCATACAAATACACACACAAAGCACACGTACACGCACACACACACACACACATATTCATGTAGACGACAAACGGCAAAGAATCTGTGGGAAACACAATACAAAATGAGAAGAAAAACATTGACTTACATGCAGGCATTTAAAGCTTGCTTATTAATTAGCTTTTAATCAGCCAAATTGAATTTAAGTTATATTCATTCCGATTACCAATACTGTTATTTACTTGTTTGTTTATCTAGCCGATTGATAGCTGTTATTGTTCTCTATCAGCTCGCTGTGCACATGTCGCATTGCAATGCAAATTCGAATTGAAATTCAAATTCAAATTCAAATTTATTCAAGCGTGCATAACAAAATAATGTTTTCAATTAGTTTTACATATTTACATTTTGGCATTGCGTAAATCATTTTCAAATATCGCATTTCTACATCTTAATTAATAAGTGCAGCACTTAAATATTTAAATATGCTAATTAAAATTAAATTCAATAAATATAAATATTTGTGAAATCAAATTATGATTATGCTGTTAAGGAATAGTAAATTAAACATTTAATTTTATGATAAAAAAAAAAAAAAATACATTTCACTTTCTATTTAACAGCTTTAAGTGTAAATTGAAATAAACATGCATATATTTATAATAATATATAAAATATAAAACTTAATATGATGTATATAAAATCGTATTATAATTAAGAGACTTTACATATAAATAAATAAATAGTAATATTGCATTAAGTTTTTATGCATTTTATTGTCATTCTTCGTTTTGAGTAAATAATCAGCTTTTAATAAACTCAGTTTTTTTATATACCCCAAACCTATTGAAAATGTGATTTCAGAGCTTAAAAGGGCTTTGTCAAAATGTAAATAAGAGAGTTGGGCGTGCCACACAATTCATTAAATAAATATACGTATATATATATATATATATATATATATATATATATATATATATATATATATATATATATATGGTGTGGCCTATCTCTTAAGCAACAAGATCTAACGACATAAAATTTATTTACTAATTTATTTTATTATCGATAACTCATCCCATTTTCTTATTATCTGTAAAAAATTATAATGACTTCGTTAATTAATTAATTAAGCATAGCTTGCATACCATTCAATATGCGAGTTTATCAATTTATCAACTTTTTCGATTACATATTTTTAATAGATATAAAAAAAAATAACAATAATAAAAATATAAATAATTGGACATACTTTTATGTATAATTGGACTTTAAAGAGTAGTAAAGAGAGAGAGAGAAACGCGCACTTTATTGTGGGGATTTATAAATTAAATGCGTTTATTTTAGATTTTTGTATAGGTAAAAAAAAAGTATTTCAAACACTTTCGCAGTGGCAAATACACACATAAAAACTTAATTAAAGCGCTTTGTAAATTTTTATTCAAAACGAGGGAAACTTTGTCAACAATTAAGTTCCCATAACATGGTCAAGGTAAGCATTAGGCAGAATGTGTGCTTGTGTGTATTTATTGTTTGCTTTAAATGTGCATAAAATAAACTTAGAATGCAGATATTAGCTTCAAGTTCTCAGGGTATCGATTAAGGCACTCTTTGCGCTTGTTTTAATTTTTAAAAAAACTTTTGCATAACTATGGAAAATTTAATATTCATTAAATATTATAATGAAGCTAATCATTTTGTAAGCCAGAGCTGTTTGGTTTCTTATGGCTCTTATGGGTTGTAGCTGCCACAGCTTTTGACCTACGGCAAGGATTAATTTAATTGCTTAAAAAGCTGTATGTTGAGACCTCAAAGGGTCGCCATCATATCTGGCCAATCGAAGAGATACTTTCTGGCTCTTGGTGATTGCTCAGTTTCATTAGGTGCTGTTGGCCTGTGCAATCAGCCGACCGGCCGGCCGGCCGGTCAGTTTGCCAGTTTGTCAGTTAGTCAGTCAATCAGTCAATCACTCAATCAGCCTGCACAAACAGTCTCCGTTTGCCGCTTTGCCTTTTGACACTGCTGCTGCTCCTGCTGCTTGCTCTAACTATGAGCAGAATAGTTTTTGCCAGCTCGCTTTGTTGCTCATTTTGCTTTTACTTAAGCAAACACACCCAGGCAAGGGCACACACAGTGCAGTGGAGAGGCGCATGTCGAAGGCCAGCGAGCTCTCGCTGGCTAGATGGGGTGGGCAGGGAGCTGCTTTGGAGTGGCATTGCGATGGCAGGAAGATAGCATGTCGGTGAGACACACGTGACTAACGCTTTATTACCATTTCTCTTCATTAATTTAATTTTTTCGTCTGCAGTAAACTGATTTCGTATGCAATTTTATTGTACTTTTGTACTCGTGCCTGGTGCGCATTGTTGTGTCGTTATCCCACTCGCCCCTAACAGACCCACCATAGCCACCCCCTTGCTGGCCCCATCTCCGCCCACCGTGCCGCTGTTGTTGTTTTCGGTGGTGCTTCTCGGTGTCTGTTAATTCAACGCAAGGAGCGCACAATTTTTTTTTATTGCCGCGCCAAATTCAAGTTTGCCTGCTTCGCCAGTTGTCAGTTGTTATTGTTCATGTTGGTTGTAGCCATACCCTCGCCAAGCATAAATTAAAGGCTATATCTAGACAAATTTAATATTTAAGCTATTTGGTAAAAAAAAGCACGATAGTGTATTTCTACCAAAAGTACCAAAGTTATCAAATTCATCTGCTGGATTTAATGCATTAAATTTAAGTCTTTAATAAGAAAAAAAAAAAAAATAAATAAAATAAAATAAAAGAAAAAGTCCTATATAACATAAAATATTTTTTTATTAACTATTATATATATATATATTTTTATAGAAATCATTTTATTATATTTTGTATATTGCTTAGTACATTAAAATTTTTTTTTTATTTATTGTTTTATTTTTATTATTATTTATTTAAAAAGTATTTGTATTTATATAAATTATTCTTGTTTTTATGTAATTAAATATATTAAATAATGAGAATGGAGTAAATAAAATTATTTACATATATTTTATTAAGAAAGAAAAAAAATATTTATTTAAATTAAAAATATAGAAATAAAATGCCTTGAAATAAAATATATTCATATCTAAATAATGTTAATAAAATAAGAAAAAAAATTGTGCAATATAAAGGCATTTTTGGTCAAAAGCATTTTTTTATTTTCAGCATTTCTTCTAAACTAAAATGGATATATATTTAAATATATTTTTTTTTCTATAAATAATTTTTGTTATATATTTAAATTATTTTTTAAAATTTTTAAATTCAATTTAAAATAATCTTCATTATACGCAGAGCATAAGTAAGGGTATTCATGGTTCATGCTCTTTGGCTGATATCAGCTTTGCGCTTTGTTGTTACCAGAGCTGCTGCTGCTGCTGCTGGCTTGTTGGCTTTCTTTGTTTCTGTTAGCCAATAGCCCAATTTCTGCGTTTGTTGTTTGGCTGTTTTGTTGCGCTTGTTGTGTGCTGTGCACTTTCATTTTTGGCATTGCTTTGTACGTGTATGTGTATGTGTGTGTGTGTGTGAGCTTATGTGTTGCCTCTGTGTGTGTGTGCGTGCTTTGTGCTTTTCTTAGCCTGCCCTTTGAATGGTTTGTTTTCTGCGTTGGCAAATTGTTTGCATTATTTATAGCATATTTTCGAAGATTTATAATGAAGTCGCAGGCTGTTCTTTGTCCCATTTTCTAGTTTCATCTGCATTCAACTCAATAATATATTAATAACAACGCGTGCGTCAATGGTCAAGAGCACATATTTATAAATAAAACTTTCTGTTGCTTTTAGTTAATTTCTACTTTGATTTTGTGTAACGAAAAGTTTTGTGCAATTTGCTTTGTCTTTGTCTTTTTTTTTTGTTTTTGTTTTTGTTTTTTTAGCTTCTTTTGGTTGCTTTGGTTTATTTGTTTGGCATCTACAACATTTTATGAGCAATTAGGTGAAAGACGGCTATAGTACTTGCGAAACATTTGTGTATCTAAAAGCTGCAAAAAGTTGCACAACCACGCCCCCACGCGCCTGCCTCCTCCCCAGGCTCCGGCTCCGGCTCCGGCTCCGGCCATCATTATAAATATTTAAATATGCGCTTCAAGTACGTTAGTGTGTGTGTGTGTGTGTGTGTGTGAGTGAGTGCGAGTGTGAAACGCCTGCGCCTGTACGTCACTAAAAAGGCATCAAAGTTTTAACCACACGCTTGCCCAGGCACTCGGCTGATGCGGCACCGCCCCACTCCACACCGCCAAGCCACTACGGCGTGCACTGACGACGCCCACCTTCTGTGCACTGCAAAAAGTTAATTAATAAAACATCAAAAAGTTCCAGCATTTTATGTTACAACAAACTTTATATAAACTCCACGTATTTTACTTTTACTCTTTTAAAT
Source organism: Drosophila mettleri (assembly GCA_035047625.1). NCBI lineage: Eukaryota > Metazoa > Arthropoda > Insecta > Diptera > Drosophilidae > Drosophila > Drosophila mettleri. The sequence continues at coordinate 13,634,167 of JAWNPI010000109.1, forward strand.
GGCAGCATCAACTGGGCTGTCGCCGTTGCCATTGCCATTCGCTTCATCGACTTTTGCACGGCTTCAAATTGGAGCCGTAACAGCAGCAGCGCAGCAGCAGCGCAGCTAAGGAGCAAACGTCGATACGCAGGGGGGAGAGTGAGAGGGAAGGAAGACAGCGACAGCGACAGCGAGAGCGAGAGCGAGAGCGAGAGGGACGAGTGCAATCAAACCTAGTGCAATATTGCAAGCAGCTTATTTAAAACGAATATTTGCTTCGACTCAGTTGACCCAATTTGACAAACGTCCGCAGATCGAAGAAGTCAATTGATAAATTGTTGGCAGCAGCGCCTTAGCAGATCAGACGAGCTTAGCCAAAAGCAATATGAAATTTTATGAATTTCTTGATTATTACTAGACAATCATAAGGAGATTTGGATACTCTATAATTATGGGCAGGTTAATGATGCGCCTCCCAAGAGCCCCATCAACAATGGGCGGGCTTACTTGAAGCAAAGATTGGAAGAATTTAATGAAATATATTTATTTATACAGAATACCAAAATTGGTCCAATCATTAAAACAAGGACTGAAATATGTTGTTAATGCTTCAGGAGCTCAGACCAAATATTAAAATTAGCTAACAATTCGCAAAATTAGCTTAGAATTTTAAGCTAACAACTATAAAAAGCATTTTCTAGACAGCTTAAAAATTATGTAATCTTATTGTTCGTTGTTTATTTGAAGACTTCTTCTTTCAATTTTTTTTTTTTTTTTTTTTTTTGTATAAATTAATTATTAATTTGTTATTAAACAACTAGACTAACAAAAAAATAGTTAATTTGCATAAAAATTATTATCTCTTCTTTGCTGTCTTTCATTGTGCGCTCTCTGTAAATTTCTAATCGCCTTCTCCTTATCCACAGGCAATCACAACAACAACCCTGTGCGAATGACTTCGATCGTTCGTTCATCAGTAGTCATTCTCTCTCGCTCTCGCCCATAGAACTTGATTTAGACGTGCCTAGCTGCGGCGCAAGCTCACTCGGATAATATTTTTATCAACAATTATTTGCTTCACACTCAGCTACTGCAACAGCAGAGGGAAATTACGAAATGACAAATTTTATAAACTTGGCGATACGATATATGTATGTATGTAAATATATAAATATATATATATGGTATGTATGTACATATTTTATATACTCAATGCATATTTTATGACTGCAAATTTCTCTATATGTATGTGTACACATGTATGTATGTATGTATGTCAGCTTTGTCATTTGCTCAACTTCTATTGTAATCTTAATTTTATTTATTTATGGCTGTAAATTGTTCTATATGTATGTGTACACATGTATGTATGTACATATGTCAGCTTTGTCATTTGCTCAACTTCTATTGTAATCTTAATTTTATCTCTTCTTTGCTGGCAATCTTTGAGTCTTGTCAATTTCTAATCACCTTCTCCTTATCCACTGGCAATCACAACAACAGCCCTGTGCGAATGGCTGCGATAGATATCTCGCTCTAACTTAGCGGCACGCTGCAGCAAGCTCATCAGCTAGTTTTCTCTCTCTTTCGCTCTCGCTCACAGAGCTTGACTTAGACGTGTCTAGCAGCGGCGCAAGCTCACTCGGATAATAATTTTAACAACAATTATCCGTCTCACAACAGCAGACGGAAATTACGAAATGACAAATTTGATAAACTTAGCGATACGATGTATATATGTATATAAATACATATATAAATATATACATATGTATGTATGGTATATATTGTTGATATACATAATCTGTATTGACATTTTGCAGTATAAAAATAAATAAATATGTACATATGTATATCAGTAAAGTCATAAAACAAGTTAAGATTAACATCAATTTAGGCAAAGGCAACAATAATAACAACAATATGTTTCCATACTTCTAAATACGGCAAATAAATATCTCAATTCTGATGTAAATATTTACAATATTTATTTTGTAGTTGAAACTGGACTTGGAATAAGAAGAGGAGCTCCTGCCAGGTGAAATATTTGTAGTTCAGCAAAGAGAACGTTGAAAGCCAAAGTTTAACCAAAAAGTCTTGGTCACTTGTGTTGACTTGGCAGCTGCTGCTGCTGCTTTAATTAAAGCACGGCTGCTCATTTAATTGGCTGTGATTTGTGGTGAACAATGCAAATGTATTGATAAGCTGGCCAGCCGGTCAGCCAGCTGGGAGAGAGACATGCCGTTATAAAAGCTAAATTTTATTTGAACAGTCGAGTCGTTAAAGTGAACTTGTTTGGTTTTTATGCCATTTTTTTTTTTTTTGCAGCTTAGTTGTGTGGTCAGCCTATGTGACGTGTGACCGCAGCAGCCGCAAAATGCTTTTTACCCAAAACAGAAACAGAGCCTGTGGTGGTAGCATCCGTTGGCAGTTGGCCGGAACGGACTGCCATGGACAGAAACGGGTTAAGACAAGCTTTGCCCATGTTGCAGCTTAATGGAAAATATGAAATTCTATCGATGGTTGCTCCGCCATAATCGATACTTGCTGGATCATTAAGGGTGTTACCCTAGCTCGGCTTATAGACTTTTCGTTGAGTAATAAACGATTCTCAAGCTCAAATCTTGACTTGGGCTGTTTTTTTTCACAATTTCGTGGCGCAGAATGCGCTCAATCACTTTCTAAAAGGAATACATATGCGTGCGTGTTTATGTGAGCCAATTGGGGGTTTGTGTCTGAGCTGAATAGAGGAGAATGGACAGAGAGAGAGAGAGAGGGAGACAGGGAGAGCTCAGCGGAATGCGGAAAACATTTGTATGTTTGACAAATGAAAAGGACGCGACAGGGAATCAAAATGGGAACGTTAATGGTAACGCTGTTTGGTTTTGCTAATTTAAAACTAACATCATAAATATTTATAGGGTGCGGGGTGGCCAGGTGGGCGCTGCTATCGCTAACGATGCCAAATCGCCGTTGAGAACGAAAGCAAAAGTATGGCATGCCCCCTGTGGCCTTCAGTTGCCAGCTGGCTCTGGCCAGAGCCAGAGTTCTGGTTCTGTCTCTGGTGTGCAGACTGTTGCTGTTGTTTTAATAAGCATGGTTAAACGTCTTCCTGCTGGCAAACATTTGCCATACGCTTAGTTAACAGCTTGCCACAGGTAACTGACACGGTTGAGTACCTATACGCCCGCTCACCCGCTCACCTGTGCACACACCGCGCAAACAAAACATCATGGCAGCCAGTGGGATCAGCGGCCGCGGGAGCGAGAACAGGTGCAAAAGTAGGCGGCATGGGAGTCGAGTGCGCCGTTGTGTCCCGAGGCCCATCAACAGCACGCGTGCAGCATCATCCCGTGGCAACTGGTCTGGATTCTGTCCCCGTAGCGCACCCCTCTCCTCCCACTCTCTCTCTCTCTCTCTCTCTCTCTCTAACTCCCCCTCCCAGCATCGCAAACATTTTCGAAAACTGTTACAAAGATGAAACGACCAAAAAAAGCAGTTGCAAACACTAAACCACTAAACTATACGGGGCGACGCGTTCCGCCCGAATTTGTATCTGTCTCATAGCCACTTCCTGTTTCTGTGCGTGCCGGCCGGCTGTTACCGTAACCGTTACCGTTATGCGCTAAGATGATTGATGCGGCGCCAATGCCAGCCACCGGTGGCATCACTTGCCGCTGTTACAGGCAGAGCCTTCAACTCCAAACGCCCGCTGTAACAAATGACTGAATAGAGTATGACGAGAGTGAATCTCCATTCTATGTTTTATGCAGTCTAAATTCCACATTCCTTTATTCTTTATTCTATATTCTATATTCTATATTCTATATTCTATATTCTATATTCTATATTCTATATTCTATATTCTATATTCTATATTCTATATTCTATATTCTATATTCTATATTCTATATTCTATATTCTATATTCTATATTCTATATTCTATATTCTATATTCTATATATATTTATAATTAGGTGTTATTAGGGGATAGGGGCGTGGCAGGCACCGCCTTTGGGACTATTGCCCCTGTGTTTGCTTATGCTGGTTTGCACAAATGTTTGCCTTTAAATTAGACGTGATTTCGGGAAGTTTATGTGAAACGCCTCTAAGTGGAAGGCTCGAGCCTTCCATGAAATCTAAAGGCCGAACCCGAACACGAATCTGGGGCCAAGCGTGGGCTTACGTGCTGGACGGCCACTTGATTTTTGTTTTTGTTTTGTCGGACGGGACTTGGGACAGGGCTAAAACGAGAAATTCATTTTTCATCTTCTTGGGCGGCTGCCGGGCGGCGCACGTTGAGACTTTTACTTGTTAACGGGGTCATAAATCATGCGTAAATTTATCGAACGGAAAACAGAAAACAGATTTCCAAGCAGCAGCCAGCAACAACAATGGACAACAGACAACAGAACAGACAACACGAACGCGACAACCAGATGCAGCGACAGTATTTCTATTTTTTTTTTTTTATTCTCCTTTTTGTTCCTTGTTCATGTCCATTTATACCCTGTGGTCAATCTAATCTTATCATGATATATTAAGTATACGCAAACGTGTGTAGATCAGATCAGCTGACTGTGGCGGGTAAGAGGCTATTTCTGGCTTCATTTTTATTTAAGTTTAAATTGTTTGAGTTTCTTTTAAAAAAAATCGTTTTTTTCGGGCAATTATGTTGTATTCCATTTCCGTCTGATTAGCTAATTGGTCTGGCTTTAATGCAAATGGACTTGACTCTAATCACCATCAAGGGTATTCCAGTTGCGAGTATATATTTTCATATTAACATCATTTTTTTATTGATTCCGTTTTTTCTTTTTGGGCGAGCGGCCAACCCGTACAGTTCGGCTCGAGTGTGCTAATAATCGATTTGTTTGCTTCTTTTTAATTTCCTTGAGCCCTGCCTTGCCTCTGGCTGCTGCCTAATATGACGTCTGTTTCAATGCCGGCCAGCATTTTGCTAGTTGGCCAGTTTTTGTTTTAGAAGAGAGCAAAGCTGATTTTACAGCGATTTGCCATAAGTCCCTTTGACCAGACTCCCTCTCTTCCTCTCTCCCCCCTACACACACACACACACACACACACACAGCTTCTGTCTATGCTCCAACGACGGCAAAACCAAACCGAGCCGAGCCACTCATATGGTTTGTACACTACGCGGCTTTCAGCTCCGCTCATATCGCTTTTTATGGTTTGTTTGGTACCTGCGCTGAGTTTTTAATGAAAATCACATCAAATCGATATGCAGGCAGCTGGTTCATGCTTCCAGCTCCACGATGATAGCCATGATAGCACGATATCCCAAAACGAACGTCGCCAATGCCATCGCGATACTTGAAAAGCTTCACCAGCCGCATCAGTGGCTCACCAGCCATGGGGCTCGGCTCGGCTCGGCTCGAAACGGCGCGGCGCGGCTAATACAGCCTTTCTTTTGGCCAATACTTCATATTCAAAGTTCAGCTCAGCTGACCCCCTCTCACAGTCTACGCATCTGAGTGCGGCTCTCAGCTGCTCAATATTCACGGGCTTATGTATATCTATATTCAACAAAGAGGATTTAGAAGGTTGCCGCTGCCGCTGCCGCTACCGCTGCCGTTGTCGCTGTCGCTGCCGCTGCCGCTGGAACTCACCAAGTCTGCGCCAGCATTAAGCTCAATGAATGACAATCAAGTTGTTCAAAGCGAAAAAACATCAAAGTTTGCTGAGGTCGAGAAACTGATTTTGATGTCGCTGCAATTTAATAATGCAATTGTTAATGAACCTGAATTTTCATATTGAACACTTATTTAGAGCAAATGCAGATATTACTGCAAAGTTCTAAAATAAATAATATAAGTATAAGTAAATAATATAAAAATAAATAATTAATAAATTTTATTATTTTTTTTTATTATGTGCTTCAGGTGAAATTCTTTGAAGAAAAGGCAAAAGACGGCATATTACATATATAATATTGATAAATAGTAATAGATCTCTAGTTTATCTTTCTTACTTGTATTATTCCATTTATTAGGAGCTTCAAGCGAAAATAATATAATATATTGATAAACATAAATAAATTGATTAAATATCCATAAATGCAAACAACTTAAATAGTATTAATTATATATTTCTCTGCAGGTTGATTTGATAATATATAATATATTTAATATATATTATTTGGTTAACATTAAATTAATATATATTTTTATCAAACTAATTTAATATTATATTAAAATAAATAAATCAAAATAAATTAAAAATATATTATATATAGATATAAGGTAATTAATATATTTATTTGTTTGATATATTATATGGAATTTAGAAAAAAAATCGGTATCAACCAATCAAAATAAAAAATAATATATAAAAAATCAAATAAATAATTTAATATAATATACAATTTAAAAATAAATCAGTATCAAAATCAATTAATATTTAAAAATAAGTCAAATAAATAAAATAAAAATATAATATTATATAATATACATTTTAAAAATAAATTAGTATCAAAATCAATCAATAAAAATCAAATATATAAAAAATTAAATAAATAAATTAAAAATATATAACATAATATACAATTTCATCAATAAAAATAAATAAATCAAATAAATGAATAAGAATATAATATACAATTTAAAAATAAATCAGTATTAAAATCAATTAATAAAAATAAAATATACAAAAAATTAAATAAATAAATTAAAAATATAATATAATATGATATACAATTTAAAAATAAATCAGTATCAGAATCAATTAATAAAAAAAAAATAATATATAAAAATAAATCAAATAAATAATATAATATAATATACAATTTAAAAATAAATCTGTATCAAAATCTATTAATAAAATTAAGTTAATATATAAAAAGAAATCAAATAAATAAACTAAAAATATAATATTATATAATATACATTTTAAAAATAAATTAGTATCAAAATCAATCAATAAAAATCAAATATATAAAAAATTAAATAAATAAATTAAAAATATATAATATAATATACAATTTCAATATACAATTTCATCAATAAAAATAAAAAATGAATAAATCAAATAAATAATATAATATAATAAACAATTTAAAAATAAATCAATATCAAAATCAATTAATAAAATAAACTAATATATAAAAGTAAATCAAATATATAAACTAAAAATATAATATAATATAATATAATATATAATTTAAAAATTAAGTCAGTATTAAAATCAATTAATAAAAATAAAAAATAATATATAAAAATAAATCAAATAAATAAAATAAAAATATAATATAATATAATATATATATTAATATATATATATAATATAATTTAAAAATAAATCAGTATCTAAATAAATAATTTAAAAATACAAAACTAAAAATTGTACATTGCTACTATTATTATTCATTAATTATTATAGTAATTTACCCATTTAAATGTACAAAGCGCGCGCTGTGTGCAACAAATTGTGGAGGATGCTTTAAGTGTCAAATAAAGCCACAAAATTTGTTGAAGATGCAATGCAGCTGCATATCTCCATCCAAACAGGCGAAATTTTAACAAAATACACATATACAAACGCATATGCATATGGACCTATGCACACACATAGACAGACACACACACACGCACACACATAGACGTGCACACAAATACCACAATTGGAAATGGACACGACAACTACGAGGAATACGACACATAAGCCGCTGGACATTTGTTGATTGCCATATGCTGTCTAGCGTGCAATGCAACCAATTAGATGACCTGCATGTCAGCGACCGTGTGCCACGCAGCGCCCCTCCACCTGTCCACGTTAGATATACCATATACATATGCATGCTCACATACATATGTATGTCTATGTGTGTGTGTGTGTGTGTGTGTTTGTGCCACAACTCGCTACTGTTTGCGTATAGCTTAAAATGCCATGGCAAATACCATTTTTTCGCATCGTTTGCTTTACATCTCTACGCACATAGCTGACTCATGTAACCTGTGCCGCCGACATTATAATCATCATCATCATTGTCATTACCATTATCATTATCATTGTTATCATGCACTTGAACCAACCGACAACAACATGAGCCAGCCGCCGCCGCCGCCGCCGCCGCCAGGTACCTCAGTCGTTTCAGCATTGGGCCAGCCAACATTTGACAGCTAATGAATGCAGTCGCATTATCAGCATGTCGAAGAGCGCCCAAAGCTTAGGGCTAATCAATTGACCCATGAACCGTAAGGCATAATTTTGCTATTTCACCTCATCGCCCCCCACACCCTGCCCCACCACAACTCAGACACATGCATACATCAGTCGATTTGATAAGCTATTGGCCACAGCAAATCTAACTAAATTGCAACTTGCAGTCAACAGCAATACTGAAGGGAAATACTTGAAGGGAATACTTTTGCAATTGCATTTGCATTTGCATAAGTTATGCTCTAAGTAATGCATTAGATAAGAGTGGGATAGAAGGTATAAGCTATTAAGTTGTGTATTAAGTGTAAACTAGGAACTCATCATTGAGCACAGACTGGAAAACTGTCAGGCGAGATCCAATAGGGTTTGCTCTTGAATTTACCTTTATATATAGATATATATCGTAAATTGTATATATTACAGCGTATATCGTATTTTGCGCATCTTATATCCTATGTTATATAGAGTGGATTGTGTATCGTATATCGTACTTAGTTTATTTGTATCTTACCCACTATGTAAAATATACGATATACAACATGCGATATTCGGTATATTATGTAAATTATATACGATTTATCGCAGTGGATATCGTACAATATATAAATTATATACGATATGTTATATAGCTTATATTCGATATATCGAATATTTTATATCGTATATTAAATAAATTGTAAACGATATATCACATATTGTATATCGTATATTATATAAATTATATACGATATATTGCATTATGTATATCGTATATTAAATAAAGTATATTAAATAAATTATATATACATTATATACGATATATCACATACTGGATATCGTATATTATATAAATTATATACGATATATCACATACTGAATATCGTATATTATATAAATTATATACGATATATCACATATTGTATATCGTATATTATATAAATTATATACGATATATCACATACTGTATATCGTATATTATATAAATTGTATACGATATATCACATACTGTATATCGTATATTATATTAATTATATACGATATATCACATACTGGATATCGTATATTATATAAATTATATACGACATATTGAATAGTGTATATCGTATATTAAATAAATTATATATGAATTATCGCAGATTGCACATCGTTTATTAAATATTTATATCGTTTATTATATATTTATGTCCCATATTATACAAAGGGGTTGATATATAGCGTAAATCTTAGTCTACGGTATATGGTTTATCTTGTATCGTATAAAATATACGGTATTCTGTATGTTTCATCACTCATATCTTAAATCGTATATTGTGTATAGCATATTTTACATGGATCATCGGGTATCGTAATTCGAATATCGTATTATCATAAATGATTTATATCTGATTTTTATCATATATCGTATATTCTCTATAATAATGTATATCGTAAATACATCACTTCAGTCATAAATCGCCTGAAATAAAGAATCTGATGTTTATCTCTAGCTTATCTAAGTATATAGACAGAAAGTAACCCGATTGTCTTCTTATCTGTATCGAGACAGTTAAAGCAGAACTTCCTTTCGACTGTAGACGGGATATTGTTTTACCTTTCTTCATATCAAGGCCAATATAACCCAACGCTTTCTCCGCTCTGCTCTGTCACTTGACCCGTTTGCCATATTAATTTATTATTGCCCATCATATTATGTAGAAATTTTATGGAAACAATTGTGAAGGTTACAAAAAGAAAACAAAGCAGCGGCAGCAGAGAAAGGAGAGAAGAGAGAAGAGGAAAGAAAAACAAAAAAATGGATTGTGGAAAGCGTGTAAATACGTCAACAATTTTGTGCAAAGAAGAATTTCAATTTCCTTTAAGCGGAAGCGTGCTGTCAGCTTCGTATTTTGCGCCACAAATCATCAACTCTATCGGCCCTGGACTCGGTGACTCTTGCCGGTTGTGTGCGTTGAGTGTGTGGAGATAGATTACAACAACTGCAGCGAGGCTGTTGCTGCTGGTGCTGTCTCAAAGCAACAACAGCTACACATCATCCATCCGTCCATCTAACAATAAGCGTCCAGCCAGCCAGCCGGCCAGCCAGCCAGCCAGCCGGCCAGCCAGCCAGCCAGCCAACCAGCCAACCATCCATCTAGTCAGTCATCAGTCAGGCAGTTTTTGCATGGACTGAAACACCATACTGAGGCGCATTCATGTTTGGCATTCGAATAAGGATGAGGCGGAGCAGGGCGGGGGCCGGTGCGCAGGTTATGGAGGAATGGGTCTGTAACTGCAGGTTCAACGCTGCGTGAGAAGCAAAATTTATAGTGGTGTGTCAACAGTTGCCGCATAAAAATGTATGCAAAATTGTTTGTAAATGGCAATTTTTGGCCAGCAGCGGGCGGAGGAAAAGGAAGCTCGGCAAATAAAATGCCAAGTGCTCAGTGAAACTTAATTAACTTGCAATTGTCAAAAGGAGCTGTCATTAACAATGATGATGATGATGATGATGATGATGATGATGTTGCCAGTTGGACTTCATAAAGTGCACTCTTTGCGTAACCATCGTGACAAAGCAATATGAATATGCCAGCAATTACCTCTAATAAATAGCAGCTGGCGCTGCCTCAGATTCGCTGGGGCTACCCAAGAAGTTATAGCTCTTTAAAGCCCACAAATTGTTGGAAAATATGCCAATTCAATGGGCTCACTAAAGTAAAGAGTCGCAGAGAGAGAGAGAGAGAGAGAGAGAGAGAGACGGTCGTTATGGGTAATGCTCGAGTGGAAAGTCTCTCTAATGAAATGGCTAAAAATCACAGATGAATACGACCAACTGGACTAAGCCTCAATTGATTATACCTTCCTTTATATGGCATTGATAAAACCTGCTTCTGCCTGCTACAAGGCAACTAGCTCAACTCCATCCAGACACATCAATGGGCACTGAGCAAAGCGAACGGCAGCGCAAATTAAAGAGCTGATTGCAGCTTAAGCTCTAGCTGAGTTGAAGTCAATTTTCTGGAATACAAAACTTCTAGCTAAATGCTGAGACGAACTAAAAATGTTGAGAATCGAATAGAGGAGCGATAAGGAATGTGAGAGAAATAATTTCAAAAATGAAGATTTACCTAACACCATGCAGTCAGAGTCAGAGTCAGAGTCATTCACTCAGTCAATCAGTTTGTCAGACTGACTCGATCAGTGAGTCAATTAGTTAAGCAGTCTATCAGTCGGTTCGCTTAACCAGTCACTCAATCAGATTGATTCAATCGGACAGTCAGCTCATCGGTCAGATATTAACTAAATCAGGCACAATCAATGAGCCAGAGAGTGAGTCATTAAGTCAGTCAGTTGCGCAATCCGTCGCTCAATGGTTCAGTCTATCAGTCAGTCAGTCACTTAATCAATCAGTTAATCTGTTACTCAATCAGTCTGTCAGTAACTTATTTAGTCACTTAATCCGTTACTCTATGGTCAGTTAGTTTATCAGTCAGTCATTCAATCAGTCAGTCCAGCAGTCAGTCAAACAGTCACTCAATCAGTTGGTTAGTAACTTAATCAGTCAATCTGAAAGTCAATTAGTCAGACAGTTACTCAATCCATCATTCTATGGATCAGTCAGTTCATCAGTCAGTCCATCAATTAGTCAATCAGTCACTCAATCACTGAATTAATCAGTCTTTTAATCAATTAGCTTGTCAATGATTCTGTCAGTCAGTAAGTCAATCAGTCACTCAATCACTTAATCAATCAGCTTATCAATCAGTCAGTCATTGATTCAATTAGTTCATCAATTATTCATTCGGTCTGTCAGTAAGTCAATCAGACACTCAATCAGTCAGTCTGTCAATCAGCCAGTCAGTCAATCAGTCACTCAATCACTTAATCAATCAGTCTATCAATCAATGAGGTTGTCAATGATTCTGTCAGTCAGTAAGTCAATCAGACACTCAATCAGTCAGTCTGTCAATCCGTCAGTCAGTCAATCAGTCACTCAATCACTTAATCAATCAGTCTATCAATCAATTAGTTTGACAATGATTCTGTCAGTCAGTAAGTCAATCAGTCACTCAATCAGTCAGTCACTCAATCAGTCAGTCTGTCAATCACTCACTCAGTCAGTCAACTATTAATTGCACTGAGCTCAAAAACATTTATCGAGAGTGCTTAAAGGTGTGTGGATGGATGGATGGATGGGGCCCAGCGATGCTGTGGGGCACATTCTCGAATGGGCGCTTGGGCAGGGGCGAATGGGGCAACAATAATAGTGCGAACTGTTGCTGGGTGTGCGTTTGGTCAAGTTACTGAAAACTTTTCAGCATTAAAGGACTTTTTTTTCTGTTGGTTTCGGGCTTGAGCTGCGCAGGCCACAGGCGGCTGCACGGCAAATCGTGTTTGCGTGTGGTCGCGCAATCAAGTGGTAAACCGAAAACCAAAACTCTGTCAACAGCAGCAGCGGCAGCAACACACATGCGTGGCAAAGAAGCGACTAAATAGACAGCAGCAGCAACGGCAGCAGCAGCAGCAGCAACGGCAACTGCAGCAACGGCGGCAACCAGCATCCATTGGTCGTGTCTAGCTGCGAGCCAGTGTTAGCCGGCCTGGCTGCGGCTGTGGTGTTGCCCATGGCAACTGCTAGGCCCGGCCTGGCCCGGCTCGGCCAGGACAATTGAGCGTATTGATGGCTCGCTGTAATTGTTTGGCTAACAGCAGCCACGATGCTGCTGATGATGCCGCTCCGGGCCCATAGATGGGCATATGTCATTCCAGGGACTTGGCCACCTGCATCTGGATTAATAGAGATAGCCCGGCGCACTTCAATGTGTGAATCTATTCAGTTGTCTTTGCTTAAAGTTCGCAACATTTACGAAATAGAGAAAGTTGCTGACCCACATTGTAGCGGCACGCCAAGTGGCATCGTAGCGAAACGCCGTCTGCAGTTGCAGCTCCAACTGCAGCCTTGGCTACCGCAGCGCAACTTTTTTAATACGCAACACGAGTGACCCGCTTGCGGACAATTGGAATTGTAACTTTTGATTAAATTCGTTGCAATGGCAACACAGCGAATCGGGCGGCGTGCAGCATGCAGCATGCAGCGTCGTCAAGGATCAACTTTTTGTGCTGCTTTTCAATTGCATTTGATTACCTTGTTGCGTGGGCCTCAACGCATCCCAGCCAGCTCGGGCTTCGTCTCCATCTCCATCTGTCTGACATCGGCTGCATTTCAATAAAGCCCAACTCCGCCCGGGCCGCCCCAGCTAGCCGACAGCTGCTTGCTGTTTGGTAACCACTTGTAAAATCAATTTGAAAACTATTTGAGCCGAGGTGGAACACAATTTGTATTGACATTTCTCATCACTGCATTCTTATTAGGCGAGCGAGCGCATTGCATTATGTGTGTGTGTGCGTGTGTGTGTGTGTCCTACGACTAATTCACAGAAGCTGCAAAAACTCCCAACTGCAATTTGTGTGTAAACAATCGAACAGTTTCAGCCATCCATTGATATGAGCCTATCGCAGGGGCATCTCTGCCACAGCCACAGCCACAGCCACAATAATAACTATTGCAAATATTTTCAATGCAAATTCGAAACAAAAATGAGCACAAAAACATTTGGAAACAATATCAAATGTTTGTCCTGAATAAATATGAAAAAAAAAAAAAATAATAGAATATAAAAATGAGAAAATGCTTTCCCAATTATCGCACACTGAGAGCAGATAACTGTTCAATATTTTCAGCCTGCCACGACTGGCAGATATCCTGTATATAATATATATTATATACAATATATACCATATATAATATGGACTATATATAATATATACTATATGTATAATATCTATAATAGACCAACTGAGAGCTGATTTTTTCTTTTTTCTATTTAGGCCTAATTCTGAAGGCCTTTCCTACCCCATTTATAGTTAGCCAACCGCTGGACGTTTCTAAAAGAAAAGTTCTAAAAACAAAAAATAATTTAATTGGAAATGTTCATCTGATGCCAAGCGAAAGGTTTTACAATTTATCAAATTTATAGGAATAAATATAAATATAAATATAAATATAAATATAAATATATATATATATATATTTAATAATGAATTTTAGCAACAAATTGCAGCTAGAATGAATTATTATTTCATTCACAAATATCAATTGAAACTTAATTAACACAAATTTGCTGTGATTGCACAGTTTTTGCTTAAACTAATAAATACAACAGATATACACATATGTATATGTATATGTATATATATGTGTATATGTATATGTATATGTATATGTATATGTATATGTATATGTATATGTATATGTATATGTATATGTATATGTATATGTATATGTATATGTATATGTATATGTATATGTATATGTATATGTATATGTATATGTATATGTATATGTATATGTATATGTATATGTATATGTATATGTATATGTATATGTATATGTATATGTATATGTATATGTATATGTATATGTATATGTATATGTATATGTATATGTATATGTATATGTATATGTATATGTATATGTATATGTATATGTATATGTACATGTATATGTATATGTATATGTATATGTATATGTATATGTATATGTATATGTATATGTATATGTATATGTATATGTACATGTATATGTATATGTATATGTATATGTATATGTATATGTATATGTATATGTATATGTATATGTATATGTATATGTATATGTATATGTATATGTATATGTATATGTATATGTATATGTATATGTATATGTATATGTATATGTATATGTATATGTATATGTATATGTATATGTATATGTATATGTATATGTATATGTATATGTATATGTATATGTATATGTATATGTATATGTATATGTATATGTATATGTATATGTATATGTATATGTATATGTATATGTATATGTATATGTATATGTATATGTATATGTATATGTATATGTATATGTATATGTATATGTATATGTATATGTATATGTATATGTATATGTATATGTATATGTATATGTACATGTATATGTATATGTATATGTATATGTATATGTATATGTATATGTATATGTATATGTATATGTATATGTATATGTATATGTATATGTATATGTATATGTATATGTATATGTATATGTATATGTATATGTATATGTATATGTATATGTATATGTATATGTATATGTATATGTATATGTATATGTATATGTATATGTATATGTATATGTATATGTATATGTATATGTATATGTATATGTATATGTACATGTATATGTATATGTATATGTATATGTATATGTATATGTATATGTATATGTATATGTATATGTATATGTATATGTATATGTATATGTATATGTATATGTATATGTATATGTATATGTATATGTATATGTATATATATATGTGTATTTATCGCTCTGACAATACGTCGTGATCTGTACACTCGAACAGTGGAATGTTTTATTGTTACAGTCGTGTGCTATGAGCTTGAGAGTTGAGAGTTGAGATGAATGCACAAGTTGACACTCCGTGAGAGTGAGACAAAAGTAGCTGCTCCTAATGGTGTTGCTGAGTGAGAGTGAGACTGAACTTGGACCATTCGTGCAGCGTCGGCCTGGTGGGCAGTTGTTATATAGAAGCGACTAGATATGTATTATGATTCCATTAGAAAAGAGACTCAGTGGAAGTTTTAATAAAGCGCGGATATTAAATAATATGAATGAAGTCAAATTTGGAAAAGATTTATGCATATATACAATAGTCTGCATATAATTATTATATATATATATATATATATATATATATATATATATATATATATATATATATTTATATATATATATTTATATATATATATATATATATATATATATATATATATATATACATTATATATACATATTTAAATTTTAAATATTTTGATGTAAATATTTTTACATATATATTTTATATAATTTCAATAATAAAAAAAATTATATAGTTACTTGATTTATTTCTTTATTTTTTTTTTTTTTTTTGTATCAAAAGTAATGAGTCCTTCATGCTGAAGCTCTCCATGACATTTTTCCCTATTTTTGATACTTTATTATTATTTACCAGAAATTATTGTCTTTAGCTGGGACATTTCTCTCATTTTGGCATTTCTTTTTGCTCAATTAGGGACTTTTAGTCAAAGATTTTTACTCAATTAGGGATTTTTAGACAAAGATTATTGAAAATATTGAAATATTTAAATTTAAAGTATCTCAAGTTAATTTTTATTTATATATTTTTACCTATACATTTTATATATTTAATTTAAATATTAAAAAAAAAGTTACAGTATTTTGTTTTATTTATTTTTAATCAAAAATAATCATGCTGAAGCTCTCCATGGTATTTTTCCCTATTTTTGATACTTTTTTATTATTTACCAGTAATGATTGCCTTTAGCTGGGATATTTCTCTCATTTTGGCATTTCTTTTTGCTCAATTAGGGACTTTTAGTCAAAGATTTTTACTCAATTAGGGATTTTTAGACAAAGATTATTGAAAATATTGAAATATTTAAATTTAAAGTATCTCAAGTTAATTTTTATTTATATATTTTTACCTATACATTTTATATATTTAATTTAAATATTAAAAAAAAAGTTACAGTATTTTGTTTTATTTATTTTTAATCAAAAATAATCATGCTGAAGCTCTCCATGGTATTTTTCCCTATTTTTGATACTTTTTTATTATTTACCAGTAATGATTGCCTTTAGCTGGGATATTTCTCTCATTTTGGCATTTCTTTTTGCTCAATTAGGGACTTTTAGTCAAAGTTTGATTTCTTGTTAGAAAATCTTGTTTCCCAAGCTATAGCATTAAGCATGCAGAGTACATATAGTAGAGATCGAAGAGTAAGCATAAAGAATTGTGCTCACTGAGACTTTGTACAAGTTTTAATAATTTCGCTTGATCGAGCTCGAGAGCACACAGTATCAGGTGCCATAGCAGAGCAAATACGAAGTTGAAAAAAATCCCAATCGACAAAAGTCCCGTCTTTGTGTTGTATGGTTAGGGCAGCGATGCCAAGTCAAAATTTGAGAATTACGTAGCCAGGCTCCAAAGTCTACGTATTTTTACGTAGTACAATTTTGCTGAAATACGTAGATCTACGTACTTTTTTTTAAAAGCTTAAAAACAATAAAAATAAATTAATAAACCATTAAATTTTAAATTAACTGTATTGTACTTCGTTGTTATTAATTTCATTTGTAGTTTTAGAAAGCATTATTCAAATTATACATATTCATTTATGTACATGTTTTACAAAAATTTATACATGTTTTGATTAAAATATTTTAGGTGTTTGTCAGAAGGCTCTAAGTTTTCCTTGAATCCACTTTTGGTGTGAAGCAATCCTTTTAAAGTCTCTGTATCTAATTTGTTTCTGTTATTTGTCTTAATTAAATTAATTTCAGAAAATAAACGCTCAACATTAGCACTGCTATGTGGCAAAACGAGCAAGTTTTGGGTTAATTCCGTCAAGATGGGAAACATATGGGTTGAATTTGCCTTTTTTACGTTTGAAACATAATGCCAAAAAACGTCTGGCGGCACCGCTTCCTCCTCTTTGAAGGGAAATTTCATGGTCCGGAGAAGTCGCCATTCGCGGTCTAGCTCCGTCATATCTTTTGGAGACAATCCTATAAATAATAAGAACTAATTGAAAATTCTGTTAATAAGACAATAAAAAACGTACCTGGCAACATTTGCCCCAAATGTGCAATAGATGGTAACCTTGCTTTCAAACTATTGTTGAGTAATGTCGCTGGATTTAAAAAGTGTAAACTTTTCATTTTCTGCAGCTCCTCATCCTCAATAGAAAACCGATTTTGTAGTTGCCTTAAACTTTCAATATAAAATTGAAGGCAGGAGTTTTGAATATCGATGATTTCATCTCGTTCCAGATTATGTTTTTTTTTGGTCAACAAAACCGCAAAGTTACCTCCGAAATACATATTTTTTAAGGGCAAATGGTTCTCATCGTTAGCGAAATCAATCTTTAGTAATTCTTCATCAGGTAATAATAAAAACTCCGATTTAAGAAAGCACTCAACTATTGTCTTGTAAACTGAAAAAACATTTTCGTATAACAAATACAATTTTGGACTTTCTGACTGCATTTCCTTGTTTAAATTGTTGAAATAGGGCAGCACAAATTTCAGAAACTCCAAATACAGTTCTGTCGTCGAATCTAAGTACATTTGGAGAATCGGCTCTGCCGATTTTAACTCCGTATAGTCTTCGATACGTTGTGGGCTTTTTGATATAAAGCTATAGACATCTCTTGCAAATTCTTCCACTTTTTTTGGCAATTTTCTGCAAGCATACGACGCGCAGAGGCGAAATGAGTGACATATACATTTAATCAAAAACAAATTTGGAATATCCTTCTTCAGCAGTTGCGAAAGAGAAGGCTTTTGGCCGAACATTGCATTGCATCCATCCGCAGCAAATCCTATCATGTTCTGCTCATATGGTATGTCCCTTTCGTCAAAAAATTTCTTGCATTCATTATGCAATGCCGTGGCAGAGCTGTCAGTGACTGCGATAAGCCCCAAAAAGCTATCTTGTACTTTAAATGCCACTGCAGTTCTTGCAATAAGAGCGAAATGTTTCGTTGTAGATCTGTCTGTACTTTCATCGACAATAAGCGAAAACTTATTCGATTTTAATCGTTCTATTAACTCGTCCTCTGCCACTTGTCCAGTTACCGATGTTATGATAGCTTGAGCCTTTGTCCGTCCAAATTTCAATGAGCTTACGACTTTGGAATCGCTAGCAACAGATTTCATGACACTGCATAAATCTTCCGACACACCAAAGGGAATATTGTTTTTTGCCAAAAAGAAAGCCATCTTTATTTCGGCGCATTTAACTTTATTTTTATTAGAGGTTGACGCCTCTGGCAATATAGAAAGTATAGTTGGTTGATCGATGCCTAAGAGTAAAAAATGTCAATAAAACTGATTAAAATAACATATAAAACAAGTAACGAAACTCTAGTCGAGACTGCTCGACTAAGAGATACCCTGAATCCATTGAGCTGTAATACCAATCATTAAGAGCTTCATTTATTCATTAATAGTAACCAACACAAGCACACACACACACACACACAAACATATGCATGCACGTAATATGCTCACAGCGCAGCTTTGCGGCCGCAGCAGAGGCTGTACTATGGAAACTTTATTGTTTAATAACTTTTTTTCTCGACCTATGTTTTTAATGAAATTTTCGTGGAATGATTATGACATCAGAATGTACCTATTTGCCAAATTTCAAGTCTCTAGTATTTGATATACGTGAGTTATCGTTTTTGTTGAATTGTGGGCGAAAGGGGCGTGGCATCAAAAATCCAAAAATGACAAAATATGCGAATGCAATATAGCAATCAAACACAACTTAGTGCACGATTCTATCTTTAACGGTGTGCACGCCAGACCTCAAAAACAAAGCGATATTTTCGATAGTTATCGATAAAAAAGAAATGGGACGAGTTATCGAAAAAAAAAAATAAACTCGTACAGCGTATGGTATTATCGAGCATTTTGCTTTTTATTTGAAGTCTCTAGCTTTTGTGGTTGCAGAAATCCAGGTGTTTACACGGACGGACGGACGGACGGACGGACGGACAGACGGACAGGGCTAGTTCAACTCAGCTCATCGAGCTGATCAAGAATATATATACTTTATGGGGTGTGGCACGCCTCCTTCTGCCTGTTACATACATTTGCACAAAAACATTATACCCTGAAATTTCCATTTTCAATGGATTCAGGGTATAAAAACAAGTAAAAAGACTCTAGTCGGCGCGCCCGACTAGGGGATACCCTAATCCCACCTGCCCTTAGTTTTTTTAATATAGTCCATAACTCGCATGTACAACCATATCACTCGATTTAAATCTATGCCCATGGTACTAAGAATGTCGATCAAAGAGGAATTATGCAAACAAATTCGACACACAGATTATGCCAGCACACTTTTGCAAGCTCACAAGAATTGTTCCGTTACTATTAAAGAAGAAGAATTGAAAACATATTCGCACAGCGACACACAGCTCACAAGAATTGTTCCGTTACTATTAAAGAAGAAGAATCGAAAACATATTCGCACAGCGACACACAGCTCACAAGAATTGTTCCGTTACTATTAAAGAAGAAGAATCGAAAACATATTCGCACAGTGACACACAGCGGCGAGCGGCAATTGGAAGTAGGTAGCAAAAACAATTCGAACACAATTCGACCCAAACTCAAAGGCAATTGCGGTTCTTAGAAAATTTGTTCGCGAGCATTTGCATGTATGTGTGCACATGTATACAAATTGAACATGTATAAGCGCCACCTGGTCTGTGTGCGCTTTGCAGTTCAATCGCTGTTGATCTAGCCAAACATTTTGTGTAATAACTTTTGTGTTTATCAACGGATTTTGATGAAACTTTCACCATATGATTTAAATAATTGATTTAGTTTTCAAAAAGACCAAACACCATATATATTGCAACTGAAAATAATTTTCAAAATTGTGTGGAAATTTGGGGCCGGTATCCAAATGTAACAAAAACCGAAATTGGTAAAAATATACATAAAGCTACATGCGAAATTTGGAGTCTCTAGCTCTTAAGATAAAAAATCATAACTGATTTTTCATATGGTTTTAAATCGATAACAAATATTTATGAATAGTTATCGATTTTCTGAAACAAACTCGATATGCGCGTCCTATATACGCGCCTAACAAAAAAAATGCAAGTCTCTAGCTCTTACAGGTTCTGAGATCGACGCGTTCATACATACGGACGGACGGACGGACGGACAGACGGACAGGGCTCAATCAACTTGTCTTGTCGTCCTGATCAAGAATATATATACTTTTGGGGGTGTGGCACGCCTCCTTCTGCCTGTTACATACTTTTAACAAAAACATTATACCCTGTTTTCCCATTTTCAATGGGATCAGGGTATAAAAAAACAACATAAAACACTGTTTAGTAAATTTTTCACAAAACAATTTATTAAAGGAAATCGAACTACGAACGTATAAAAAGCGCACAAAAAGCACTTGGACACACGACACAAACTTGACAATTATAAAACCCAACACTATACATACTTCTCAAATATCTTTTGTGCTTAACAGAAGCTTCATGCTTCTCTACGTCCCTCTTGCCGGTAGAGCATTTGAAATCTGCTTTGCAAGATTTGCAATTAAAAAAACGAATACCCTTACTGCTGCTTGTCAACCAGGAATACTGTTTTTCCCAAGCTGCTGAGTAATTCACATCGTAGTGCACTTTCCTTTTCTTGGTTGGAGTTACGTATGGTTTTTCGTTGGTGTCACTTGTTAACAATTCCATTTTTTTACATGCACATTAATTTCTTTCCCTCCAATTCTAAGGTAAGCGATGCCACTTTTTGCAATTTAGCGCTGCTAACCCATTGAAAACTGCATTCGTAAACATATCGAAATAATAATTTAGTGCTGCTAACCCAATATAAATCATATCATTATTCATAAAATATTGATATTACTTAAAATTTGCAGTTTAAGGATATACATACATTATTTTTGAAAAGTACGTAGTTTTAGTCTCAAAATTCGTAGGTAAAATACGTATAAATACGGAGAGTTGGCATCGCTAGACTAGGGGCTATGGCCAGCGGCACACATCGAGTCCGCTTAGGGAATTTAACGCAAAGTTTGGTTTCAGCTGTTCCCTGCTTATTGGAAGGCAAAGGAAATTCCTATTGGAGCTGGTAATCGTTCAAGCCGTTCACTCTGTGCTCTGCGCCAAGCGGCTTAAGTAAGCTCAGAAATAATCTTACGTAACTAGAAGTTTCTCTCTATTGTATGCCTCACTGCTCGTGGAGCACTCAGTAATTTTGAGCTAGTTATCGCAGGCCGTGCTCTATGCGATGCTCCTGAGCATTTGCTGCTTGGCCTTTAAAGGCCATTTCGGTTGATAAGCCTTCAATACAAATGTATTTTATTTTTATTTTTTGGATTTTTTGTTTGCTTAATGCGCTCCAGAAGGTATGCACAGCAGCTCTTAAGAGCATGTTGCCGACAGTTGACTGCCTCCTGGCTCGCATTGTAATCATTGAAATGTACAAATTATAAATTACCCATAATGGGGCTCGTGGCAGGCTGGACAGGCTGGACAGGCTGGACGGGCTGTAGTCGTGGCGGCCATTGTGCAGTGCTCAGTTCACATGAAATATGTGTGCATATATGTATGTATGTGTGTGTGTGTGTGTATATATTTAATAGATACATTATGTACTCGTGTGTGTGTGTGTGTGTGCAGTCCACAGTACGATGCTTGCATCGGAACGAGCGACAATTTCGGTTCATTATAAATTTCCTTAATATTAATTCAAAATATTCTGTCGCCATGCACAGTGTGTGTGTGTGTGTGTGTGTGTGTGTGAGTGAGTATTTTGCCTGTCTCTGGCACAGTGCCTTACATATAATGCACACACATTATCCACACAGCCGTCGTCGTCGTCGTCGTCCATCTGTCTCGACTGGCTTATGCTGGCTGCTGCAGACGGAGCAACTGCAAGTCGCGTCTCTCCCTCTCCCACTCCCTCTCCCACTCTCTCTCTCACTCTGTCTTGCTCCTTGTCAGCCTGTCCTCTTGTGCAAGTAATCATGTTGTTGACAGCATTGTTGCCTCAGTTACAGTCGTGTCGCGTCGTATGCTAAATTGTTGCACGACAATGAGTGGCTGCCAAAAAATGCGATGGAATCAGGATACGGGATCGGGATCGGGATCGGGATCGGGATCGGGATTGCTGCGGCTCCTCCGCCCCCACCCAAAACTCAGCTGCCACGTATTTATGCATATGTCGTGCGGTGCTCTGCTCTGCTCTGCTCTGCGACCCCAACGTACGTGTGCCGCACAGGCGATTCACAAATTGAACGTACGAAATCACATTAGCCTCAGACTCCAGCTCCAGCTGCAGCTCCAGCTCCAGTTCTAGTTCCAGTTGCAGTTCCAGCAATAGCGCCCTCCCCTCTTGGCTCAGCGTTTGACCTCACTCATTGTGCAACATCTTCGCTTGTTGCAGCGGCCCCGGCTGGCCCCGATTGCGACACGGACCAAAGATCCCGGCTGCTGGCTTATTTGGCCGAACACGTACTCAGCCGCTGGCATTGGCCAATTTGGCTGCTGCCATCCACCGACCCGCGGCTCTGCCTCTGCCTCTGCCTCTGCCTCTGCCTCTGCCTCTGCCACTTGCCGCAGCATCGTAACGTGCTGCAGCAAAACTTTTTCTGGGCTATTGATTTGCATTTTTTGCCTAATTGCAAAAAGCCACAAAGTGCGGCTGAAGTAAAACAGCGCAAGGCATTCGCCACAGTTGGCGACCGACCCCCAATGCCCTTAACACATATCGCTGGCCCCGCTCCCCCCCTGGCAATAGGCCATTCGCTGGGGACAACATATTTAACTGCAATGCGATTCACTCATTAACCAGTGTAAGGGGAAATCTTTATTTAGACACACGACAAAAGGAACATTTCTTACTAATTATTTGCGCTCTGTTCGGGACTTACTCTCATTTGCGATTTAACTCATTAACCAATGCAAAGGGATATCTTTATTTAGACACACTGCAAAAGGAACATTTCATGCGATTTATTTCCGTTCGATTCGGGATTTATTTATGCACACAGTAGGTTATTGCCCGAATGAAACGCTCCTCTCAATTTGGGACTTATTCTCATTTACAATTCACTCATTAACCAATGCAAGGGGAAATCTTTATTTGGACACACTGCAAAAGGAACATTTCATGCGATTTATTTCCCTTCGATTCGGGATTTATTTATGCACTCAGTAGGTGAATAGAGAATAAAAGATTGCCCGAATAAAACGCTCCTCTCAATTTGGGACTTATTCTCATTTGCAATTCACTCATTAACCAATGCAAGGGGAAATCTTTATTTGGACACACTGCAAAAGGAACATTTCATGCGATTTATTTCCCTTCGATTCGGGATTTATTTATGCACTCAGTAGGTGAATAGAAAACAAAAGATTGCCCGAATAAAACGCTCCTCTCAATTTGGGACTTATTCTCATTTGCAATTCACTCATTAACCAATGCAAGGGGAAATCTTTATTTGGACACACTGCAAAAGGAACATTTCATGCGATTTATTTCCCTTCGATTCGGGATTTATTTATGCACTCAGTAGGTGAATAGAGAATAAAAGATTGCCCGAATAAAACGCTCCTCTCAATTTGGGACTTATTCTCATTTGCAATTCACTCATCAACCAATGCAAGCGGAAATATTTATTTAGAAACACGACAAAAGAAACATTTCTTCCTAATTATTTTCGCTCGATTCGAGATTTATTAATGCCCAAAGTAGATGATCTAAAAGATTGTCAGAATGAAAAGCGCTTCTCAATTTGCGACTTATTCTGCGATTGACTTATTAACCAATGCAAAGGGAAATCTTTATTTAAACAGTGTAAAAGGAACATGCGATTTATTTCCCTTCGATTCGGGATTTATTTATGCACTCAGTAGGTGAATAGAGAATAAAAGATTGCCCGAATAAAACGCTCCTCTCAATTTGGGACTTATTCTCATTTGCGATTCACTCATCAACCAATGCAAGCGGAAATATTTATTTAGAAACACGACAAAAGAAACATTTCTTCCTAATTATTTTCGCTCGATTCGAGATTTATTAATGCCCAAAGTAGATGATCTAAAAGATTGTCAGAATGAAAAGCGCTTCTCAATTTGCGACTTATTCTGCGATTGACTTATTAACCAATGCAAAGGGAAATCTTTATTTAAACAGTGTAAAAGGAACATGCGATTTATTTCCCTTCGATTCGGGATTTATTTATGCACTCAGTAGGTGAATAGAAAACAAAAGATTGCCCGAATAAAACGCTCCTCTCAATTTGGGACTTATTCTCATTTGCAATTCACTCATTAACCAATGCAAGGGGAAATCTTTATTTGGACACACTGCAAAAGGAACATTTCATGCGATTTATTTCCCTTCGATTCGGGATTTATTTATGCACTCAGTAGGTGAATAGAAAACAAAAGATTGCCCGAATAAAACGCTCCTCTCAATTTGGGACTTATTCTCATTTGCAATTCACTCATTAACCAATGCAAGGGGAAATCTTTATTTGGACACACTGCAAAAGGAACATTTCATGCGATTTATTTCCCTTCGATTCGGGATTTATTTATGCACTCAGTAGGTGAATAGAGAATAAAAGATTGCCCGAATAAAACGCTCCTCTCAATTTGGGACTTATTCTCATTTGCGATTCACTCATTAACCAATGCAAAGGGAAATCTTTATTTAGACACACTGCAAAAGGAACATGCGATTTATTTCCCTTCGATTCGGGATTTATTTATGCACTCAGTAGGTGAATAGAGAATAAAAGATTGCCCGAATAAAACGCTCCTCTCAATTTGGGACTTATTCTCATTTGCAATTCACTCATTAACCAATGCAAAGGGAAATCTTTATTTAAACACTGCAAAAGGCACATTTCTTACGATTTGCAATATATTTCCCTTCCTTTCTAGACGGCGGGGCTATTTGGGGTTTATTAATGCGCAAAGTAGGCGAATGCAGTCTATAAAAATTGTCCGAATTAAATGTTTTTCTCAATTGGTACTTATTCTCACTCGTGTCTAATAAGCTTAGAGAGGGAATTTAATTAAAAAAAAAAAAATACCTTGAAGGCACTCAACTGTTGCCACTCAATTTGGGACTCGCTTGGAAAGCGAGATAAGCTGCATTCGAGGTACATTTAATTTTCGACACTTCAGCCTAAGCTTAACATAGCCGCGCCTTCATCTTTGGCTTATTATTAGCTAATGTAAATATAAATGATTTACCTTTTGGGACATTTTGCTGCACTGTTCCAACAATAAATAAATTCCCTTTCGCTTAAGAGATATTATGCGAGGGAATTTATAGATATTGCGCTGGGATTTTATTGCTTGATGAGGATATACCTCTATCTATCGGTTGATTAATGCTCAGAGAGATTTGCCCTATTTTAGTCTTAATTTAGCATCAATTTAATCTAATATCTGCTCTAGCTGCTGATCTAGTTTAGCTGTCTAGTTGCCGCGACTGCAGACGCTTTCACTTCGATTGCAGATAGCTTCAAGTGGGCGTGTCAAATGCGTCTGAGTCTTGACTTCACAGCTCAGTGGATGTTGTTCTTTTTATATTTTAAGCTCAGGTACATGAATTTACTCTGCCGAGAGAGAGAGAGAGTGTGTGTGTGTGTGTCTGTGTATGTGTGTGTGTGTGTGTGTGTCTCTGTGTGTGTTTTTTTGCTGGGACTAAAAATGACTGGCAAGGCTTGGCCAGCATTACTTTGAAGTCAACATCAATCATGACAGTAACGAGGACAAGACGCTGACGCTGATGCTGTAGCTGAAGCCGGAGCTGAAGCTGCTGCTGTCTCGCTGCTGCTGCTGCTGCTGCTGCTGCTGCTGCCGTTGGGCTGGACTGAAATGTGCACATGTGGCCTTTTCTTTTGGCTGTGGCAGGACCTCTGCACCCCGTAAAGGCGAGGCCGCTGCGCTGTGGCGCGCTGCTCCCAGCTCGGATTGTAATGACACAACAATTTAAAGTTTGTCGCGGATGCTGCAAAACTCAGTGCTAATGGCGTCAGCGTCGACTCATCATCATCTCCCTGTGTGTGTGTGTGTGTGTGTGTGTGTGTGTGTCCTCCATGTTTGTATTTGTGTGCCGTCTCCGTCTCCGTCTCTGTCTCTGTCTCTGGCTTGGGCTCTGCGTTGTGTTGTGTTGTGTTGTTGATGACGGCGATTATTTGCGCCATGAACACATGAAAGCAGCTGCAGAAGCCAAAGGTGCGCTCCACTTGCTGGCTGCCATTCTTTCCGATGCCGTGCCCCACCCATCGCCCATCGCCCATCGCCCAGGATCCCCTATTCCCTCGCCCCAACGCTGATGACTGTAGAGCAATTCAAACTTTAAGCTGCCGTTGCTGATGTCGAAAGCTGCAACTGTGAACAGCTACAGTTACAGCTACAGTAGCACTTGCAGATACGGTTACAGATGCAGTAACAAGATACAGATACAGATACAGATACAGATGCAGATACAAAGATACAGGACTCAAGACACAGACACAACTGGAGAGATACTTGCGCCTGGCACTACAAATTTATATAGTTAGATTTATCTATTCACCTCCCTCTCGCCCTCCCTCTCGCCCTCTCTCTCTCTCTCTCACACACTACTTTGCAGGTTTTCCTATTAATATGAATGAATTATTCCAGAGGCACACTGCCTGCTTGATAGATTATATGATGGATACGCCTTAACGATGCCGCTGACACAGATGACGACAACGACAAGGACGATGACGATGACGTTGCAGCTTGCCACAAAACTTGGCCAAAAATCTATGTGCATACGCACACACACACACACACACACACATGCTGTAGGCCTAAGATGGAGTGTGTGAAAAAGGTATAAGCACTTTGTTAAACTCTTTTGCATACTTTCTTTACAATTTTATTAGCTCGCACATAGTTTAAATAGGCTTTAACATTTCTATGTGGACAAGGCTAAAACTTATAGAATGGACAACAAGTTAGAGAGACTGCGTAATACTCGCTTAACTATTTTATAACTATATATTAACTTAATTATATATATATATATATAATACCGGATGGACAGCAATGTGTAAGAACGGCAAGACGGACCGACAACAGGCCGAACGGACTGACATAATCACTGACTATAGATAGAAGGAAGGGCGGACAGCAGGAAGGACGGACGGACGGACGGTCGGACAGAAAGATGGACGGATAGAAAGACGAACGAACATAAGGAAGAACGGACAGAAAGACAGACGGACAGAAGAAAGAATCGACAAAATAATGGGCGGACAGAAGGACGGACAGAAGGACAGAAAGACAGAAAGACAGACGGACAGAAGGACAGAAAGACAGACGGACAGAAGAAAGAACCGACAAAATAATGGGCGGACAGAAGGACGGACAGAAGGACAGAAAAATAGAAAGACAGACGGACAGAAGGACAGAAAGACAGACGGACAGAAGAAAGAACCGACAAAATAATGGGCGGACAGAAGGACGGACAGAAGGACAGAAAAATAGAAAGACAGACGGACAGAAGGACAGAAAGACAGAAAGACAGACGGACGGACAGAAGGACGGACGGACAGAAGAAAGAGCTGACAGTAGGACGGACAGAAGGACAGAAAGACAGACGGACAGAAGAAAGAATCGACAAAATAATGGGCGGACAGAAGGACAGAAAGACAGACGGACGGACAGAAGAGAGGACTGACAGTATGACGAACGACGGGCGGACAGAAGAAAGAGCTGACAGTAGGACGGACAGCAACTAGAACGGACAGGATAAAGACCAGGCAGAAGGACGAACGGACGGCCAACAAAGCGGACAGACAGCAAGAAGAATGGACGGAAAAACAAACGAAAGGCAGGACGGTCAGCAAGGCTGACATGAAGTCAACCAGCGAAATGTTAAAGATAAATTAAAATTTTCATTTTAAAATTCCATGAATAATTACAGAATTAAACAAAAAAAAAATAAATTCACCTGTTTGCCGCATTTCAGTCACTTGCACATCGTAATTCGATTTCAATGAAATTAGTTTTCAAATTATAGCACCTTCACAAAGGATATTTGAAACCATGCAATTACACGCACACACACACACGCACACACACAGACAGGGACACAAGTGCAGAGAGACGCCTACATGGAGCTGCAACCGGAGCTGTCGAGGCGAGCTTTGAACGCTTTGGGGCAACTGATTGACTACTTAATTGCCAGCTAATTATATAATTAGTTAATCAATACAATTAATTTGAATTATCTGCACCATGGCAGCAGCTCGGGCTGCTGGGGCACAAATTGTCGCATTGTTGCATAGCTAACTTCGTTTTATAATTAGCTCGGTTTCTTACATCGAAGTTGGCTCCAACTGGTTAGCATAGGCTCGGCTCATGTGTGCTTACAGCTCTCGCTCTATCCCTCTCTTTCTCTCTCTTTCTTACTTTCTCACTCTCTGTCCTGCTCTTTCACTCTGTATGTGGCAGAGTTGCCTGGCGGGAGGCCTAACAATTATTTGTGACCCCAAAAGGGGAACAATGAGGCTGAGCAGAGCATGAGCATGATGCCCGCCTGGTGTGTGTGTGTGTGTCTGTGTGTGTGTGTGTGTGTGTGTGTGTGTGTGTGTGTGTGTGTGTGAATTCCAGGGCATCAAATGACTGATGGTTGGTTAATTGTCTGGCCAACGCTTTTGTGTTTACACTGTGCATCGCTGAACGGTAGATGGATCCGAGCAGGATGTAGCGGCTGCCGCTGACGCCTGAAACATTTCACTTGCTACAAGGCAAAAGATGTGCAGCAACAACAACAACAACAACAACAACAGCGACAACATCAAAGACAATGCACATGTGCTGCGTGAGTCCGTAAGATGCATGTCAACGGGCAGGCAACTGCAGATACTCGAATCTGTAGACAAAGCTCGAGCATCGGCATTTTGGGCTGTCAGCAAATTGGTTTTCACATAAGAAAGAAATTAATTAAATATTTTTCTTAGTATAAAAACAGTATTTACTTTAAGCTTATTTTATTTTTGCCTATTTATTTTTAAATATTATATATTTAACTCCGATACGAAAGAAATTAATTAAATATTTTTCTTAATATAAAAACAATATTTACTTTAAGCTTATTTTATTTTTGCCTATTTTTTTTTAAATATTATATATTTAATTCCATGCTTAAATTTATTTCATTTTGAAAATGTAAAAATTAATTTAAATAAATCAAAGCAAATATTTGATTGACTTCAATATAAACATTGCCCATGCCCACGATTCCTGCTTAGCTGCCAGCTCCAGTGCCGTGATTTCAAGCTGAAAAAAAATAAAAAAAAAAGTTGAAAAGAATTTTCAATATGCTCCAGCCAAAATGGCTTCGAGCAGGGCATGCATAGTCTTCAGGGCTGGCCCTATGTGCGCTATTTGTACGCCTGTTTGTTATTTGTTTCTTTGCATTTCGTGCACTGAAGTCATGTTTTCAATGCGCTCAGGGTATGTCGGCTGGTGGCTCAAAGATGAAGCAGCAAAAGCAAAAGAAATAAATAAATATATTTATATATATCTAATTATATTTGCTTATGTGTATGCATGTATATAATTAATATATATATAGTATATAAATAATTATAAATACATATACCATATTATGTTGTTCCTGAAAGACGACAAGCTGAGTTGTTGCATATATTTGCAGTTATAAAGGCTACAGACTTGATTTTATAATATATATATTTAATATATAAAATCATCATATATATATATATTTATTTTTTAATATATATATATATATATATATATATATATATATATATATATATATTTTTTTTTTTTTTTTTTTTTTTTTTTTTTTTAATATTTTCAATAATTTTTTTCAAAAGTAAATAAATAATATATTTATTTATCGATTTTTTTCAATATGATCTCGACAGTTTAACTTCGTTTGCAGCATTGCTTTAAGATCATACCTAGAGCTCATATGCTAATATCATAACTGAATATCATACCTGAACATCATACTAATGCCATACAGAACGAACATATTTCATGATAGTGCCACATACTTCTAGATCATAGTTGGATATCAAGCTTTAAGATCATACTTGAAGTCTATACCTGTAGTACAGCAGTTTTAGTAGTAGAGTCGAGCATAATATTGATGATCATACATAGAGCTTCTGTGGATCCTAAGTGGAGTTTATACTTGAAGATTGTTGGAGATCAACATTGATGATGTCATTTAAAGTTTATACTTAAATATAATATTTGCAGCCAATACTTAAAGATAATACTTGAAGAACGATCTGATTGTGTTACCAATTGTTAAATTAAGTAATGTTAATTATTTTATGTTATATTATTTTTATTTTATGTTATGTTATTTATGTTTTATTATATTATATTATGTTATTAATGTTATGATGTTTTCAAATAACGTTAAATTATGTTATGTTATTTTGTGTTATTGATTTTTTATGTTATGTTATGTTTATGTTTATGTCATGTTATGTTATATTATATTATGTTAATTTAAGGTAAATTATGTTATGGTTTTTTATGTTATGTTATGTTATGTTATTTTGTGTTATTGATTTTTTTTTGTTATGTTATGTTATGTTTATGTCATGCTATGTTATGTCATGTTATGTTATATTATATTATGTTAATTTAAGGTAAATTATGTTATGGTTTTTTATGTTATATTATATTATGTTATGTTATTTGATGTTAAATTATGTTATGGTTTTGTAAGTTATTTAAGATAGTTTATGTTATTTTACGTTATGTTATGTTATTTATGTTATTTTATGTTATTTTATATTAGTTATGTTATTTATATTATTATTATGTTATTTTTAGTTACGAAATTTTATTTAGACTGACAATATGCATTTTTCAATAACTGAACAAATCTGATAAAGAAAAACTGATTCCAAATATTAGCCTGAGGCAGGTGCACGCATGGAAGTCAAGTGAAATAAATGGAAACTAGATTATGTGGCTCACATGAAAGGCTAGGATATTAGCAAGTCGGCCACGCCCAGCTGCAGCCCTTTTTAGTTGTTTTTCTATTATTTTGTTTTGTTGGCCACGTTTTTAGTGCTGTTGTTGTGGCTGTAGCTGTTGCTGTTGAAGCTAGGAACATTTCTTGTGCTTTATGCATGCCGGGGAGTTGTTTTGTGCTCTGTTTTCTTCTCTTTTTTCCCCTTTTTTTTTTCTTTTTTGGGCAGAGAAACAAATGGCAAGAATACGCCGCATGGCGATGATTGTGACGACGATGTTTTCATTGTTCTATGAGGCTCACTTATTTACCAGCCTCCCTGCCAGGCAGTACAGGGCGTACATGCCCCAATATCATGTTACGCACAAACCACTTGAATGCCTAAGCCCACGCCCCCTCCAGCACCTAGCTTGTGTGTCTGTGTGTGTGTGTGTGTGTGTGTGTGTCAACTGCTGTTGCTGTCGCTGCCGCTGCTGCTGCTGCTGCTGCTGCCTACACATTGCGCAGCTGCTGTCTACAATATTTTACATACGGCTCGCTGCTGCTGCTGCTGCTGCTGCTGGTTTTTCTCTGCAATTTTGATGCCATTTCTGAAAAGAAAAAGATCAGTAACAGTTGGAGACGTATGTGTGTGTGTGCGGGCAATAACGATGACGAGGATTATGACTATTGCAGCAGCGGCTACAATGACAACAGCAGCAGCAGCGGGAGCAACAGCAACAACACTTCCAGCTCTTTCAATATAATTTTGCATTCTTAATTTCTTGCGCTCTGCATAGGTGTGTGCGTATGTGGCCTGCAGCCTTATAGAGCCCAAAATTAAGAATCCGAATATTTATTTTTGACTTCAGTGTCCTCAAGGTGCATTTCATGTTTTTGTTAACAAATTGCCGACATCAATGCTTATTGCTCAAATGAGAGTACACACACACACACACACACACACGCACACACACATTCATGCACATCTCTGCTTGAAGCTTCAGGCCCAGCTAGTCAGCGCTCGATGATTTTAGCTTTGCTCCAGCAGCCTTTAATGCCTAATCCCTGGTATTTGCCGCAAACGAGGCGCACTCTGGCCCAGACTTATTAAGGCGACATGGCCGAAATCAAAGAGAGCCGAACATAAAAAAAAACTAAACTTTAAGCCGTTGGCTCGTGGAAGCTGCTGCGACTGCATCAAGCAAAAACAGCAAAAAAAAAAATTTTTAAAAAATTAGAAATATGCAATGAAACTTTTTCTAGGTGTGCTTAACCCAAGGCACGAAAAAAGAATTATGCAAACGCATTATTTGTTTCATGAAAACACAAAAGTTTTAAGCCCATAATAGGGCGCTGAGACGGAGACGTTGCGTAAGAGAATTACAGATTATATTCTGTAGCCAAAGTATTTCATATTTCATTATATTTATAGTTCTATGCGCGCTCATCAGAGAAAAGTGGGCATATTGGCTTTGTGCTGTCGCTTGGAATAAGTTGATGACATTTGCTACATTTAAGCATTGGAAAGAACAAATTGGGAAACACTTTATCTGGTATATATAGTATAGAAAAGGCTTGAGCTGCTTTCTACACTCTTCATATATATATTTTTAATATTATTAATATATATAATATATTATTAAATATTATATTTATATTTACCCAGTATGTGGGCAAATTGTGAAAAACTGCATGAAACTTGACATAAATGCTGTCGTAGACAAGTCAAGATTATAAAAGAGAAAAGACAGAAATGATACCATTTGGAATATAAGAGTTTTTTTATTTATGTTTTTTACATTCTACATATTTAATATTATATTTTGGAAAAAAGGCATTATGTAGTGGTTTGAGATTCGATGTATGTGACGTATATACGCTCATAGACAAGTGAAGATTTTAAGGATTCAGTAGACATATATATACCGATTGGGGGTATACAAAATCTAAAAAAAATGTTTGAATAGAATTATATTAAGAAATAGATAGAGATATATTAATAGAGTTATATTATTTGAATAGAGTTATATTAATAAATAGAAAGAGATACATTAAACAAGAAAAAAACTATATACATATTATATATATTTTTTTTAAGTTTTTAGGTTTTTCTTAGCAGCTTTTTGTATTATTTTTTTTTTTTATATTTTTTTTAATTAAAAAAAATAAAAAATGTTTTTATATTATTTGAATTTTGTTTTAATTTTTTTTTTAAATTAAAAAAAAATATATTATATATATATATATATATATATATATATATATATATATATATATATATATATATATATATATATATATATATATATATATTTTTAGGTTTCTTACAATTATTTTCTTTATTATTATTAATTTATTAATTTTTAAATTGCCTTTCATTATTTTCATATTTATTTAAATGTGCTGTAAAAGCTTTATACATTTTTTACTGACAAATAACAAAAAAATAGTTTAACTATTCTTGATTGGCGAACGAGTATTATGCAGTCGACAACGCCTGGCTTTAAGGCTTTTACTGATATTTATTTATTTTTCCAATTCATATTTGTGTGCGGCTGCAGGATTTCTTTTGGCTGTCGTAAAAAACTGCATTAACAATTAAAATATATCTTCTGAAGAAGGGAAAAAAATAAATAGAACCGTTCGAGTGGGCTGGGAATATATTCCGAGTAAAAGTTTCACATCCAGATTAACAATTTGCTGCTGTTGCCGGGCATTGTAAACTGTTGTGGCAGGTGCTGCTGCTGCAGTTGCCGGGCTGCCATTAGATGTTTGGTGTCGCCGGAAGTGGGCGTAACGTGGCCGTGGCTGTGGCTGTGGCTGTGTGAACGAAGCCGCAGCAGCCCAGCCGCGGCAGTTGATTGTAATATGCGCACAAAAGCGGATTATGGCCGAGTCTTTTAGCAACATCATTTATGACGTTCCACAATAACGGGAGCAATGAAGATGCTCGGCCAGAGCCAGACGCAGGCCAGGCGCAGGCAGCCTGGCGAGCTCTACACTTCTTTCTTCCATGTCGTATTAAAGTGCTCGCTGCCGTTTGCCGGCTCGAATTGGGACAACACGTTGCACCACAATGCCACCACCGACGCGGCACCACCTATGCACAGCTGCAATTCTAGCATTCACCTCCACGCAATGCAATTTCGGTTAGTGGCCACAATTTTGTTTAGTGTATTGGAGTAAATATTTGTGCTCCTTTTTGTATTCCACTCTCCTCCATGCATTGTAGTAGTCGCATTCCGCGCGCATTTCGCCCCGAGCCCACACCCACACACCCGACCACCCGTCCCCCATCCCATTAAGTCTCGATCCTCGCCCACCGGTGCAAAATTGAATTGAAAAGTTGAATTGGATTCGGGTCGCCGTGCGACGCCAGGCGCCAGCCATGCGCCGTGTATTTCACAAGCTGCTTAAAATCTTTGCTAGTTCTTATTATAGAATATTGCAAAATAATGACACAGAGCCTGCTGCAGCGGCAGCTGCAGCTGCAGCTGCAGCCGTCTGCACGTATAGCAAATTATGTTAATTAACTGGGCTCTGTGCTCTGTGCCCGCCTGAGCCGTTGTCCAGGCGACCCCAGCCAATTAGACAGCTGCACGCCGAGTGCACTCTAATCCCCAGCGGTGCTCACAGTTTCCAGCTTACTTATGCAACAATGACTCTGCCACAACTCCATCAAATGCCATTTATATGTAACACATTTATTAATCAACGATAATAGCAAAAGGTAATAAGAAGTTGAAACGGCTCGACTAGGCGATACCCTGAGCACTTCCAATTGCTCATATATATATAATAATAATAATATATATATATATATATATATATATATATATATATATATATATATATATATATATATATATTTTGCAGCTTACAGCTTTTTTACTATGGGAACTACGTACATTGTTAAACAAGTTTTTGTTTTCTTAAATTTTCCTAATATGATTATGATATTTGTTGCATTTGCTAAAGCTCACATCTCGAGTATTTCAGATCTCTCGCTTTATCGATTATTATTGATAATAAAGAAATCCGATGACTTATCGAAAAATAATAAACGCTAGTATATAGTAACAATTTCAAGTCTCTTTTGTGGGTTACGAAATCGCTAAGATCATATGACCGGTCATATGGATAGACAGGCGGACGGCGGAAAAACCAATTCAAGGACAGACAATCAGACGGACGGACGACCGAACAACGAATAGGTGAACGAACGGGCAAACAGGCAGACGGACAGGCGAACGGAAGCACAAGCGAATTGACAGGACGGAGAGAACAAGACGGAAGCATAGGACGGAAGGACGGACGGACAGAAGAACGGGTAGAAGGACGGACGGACGGGTGGTAGGATAAATGGATGGACGGATGGACGTGTAGAAGGACGGATGGACATGTAGAAGGACGGTCGGACGGACGGACGAATGTACAATTGGAACGTTCAACTTCAGCTCATCTTTGCTGATCAAGAATATATATGTATATATTCTATATATATATTCTTCATCTAGAAGATGAGCTGAAGTTGAGCTTGCTCCAATATTATATATATAAATATATATATATTTATATATATATATAAAATTTAACTAATAATAATAATCTCATCTCCGACATATATATATGTATATATTCCTCTGCTGGTTACAAACACGCCACAAAACCATTATACCCCGAATGGGCATTTTCAATGGTATTCAGGCAGGGTATAATAAAATGACAATCGCTTTAACTATAGTCTCGATAGGTTCGCTTACACAAGTGTCATTTGTATTCGAATTTATTTAGCTGTGCGCAGATAGTAGTAAAATTGTCCGCACTCAATATACGATACCGAAGCGAACACAATGGCAGACAAAAGGCTTTCAACGCACAACGCATGTGGCATCCGATGCTAATTTATGAAGAAGCTCAGTTGCACGAGCACAAAACTTGAGCATATTTATTAAAAAGTAAAACATAAATTATGCACGGGCATATGTGCAAGTCGAATGTGTGTGAGCGCGAGAGAGAGAGAGAGAGAGCGAGAGAGAGAGAGAGAGAGAGAGTGAGAGAGGAAGTCCGAGTGAGAATCTGAATTTGAAGTTTTGTAAGCTCATGTGCGTGCACTTTGGCAGTGCG
Source organism: Drosophila mettleri (assembly GCA_035047625.1). Classification (NCBI taxonomy): domain Eukaryota; kingdom Metazoa; phylum Arthropoda; class Insecta; order Diptera; family Drosophilidae; genus Drosophila; species Drosophila mettleri. The sequence continues at coordinate 13,671,092 of JAWNPI010000109.1, forward strand.
TGCGTCTCGCTCGCCCTCGCTCACTCGCCCACTCGCCCACTCGCCCACTCTCCCCTCTCTCCCACTCCCTCTGTGTGCGTCCAGCAAATAAAATTTATTGCGGCCATAAATTGTGTATTTATTTTTTTTGAATTAATTCAATTCGATATTAGAATTGTGAGATCTTGGCTAAAGCTTCTTTAAACCTTTCAGTTTTTTCAAAGCAAATTCCAACTTATAATATTGCGTTATTCAGACTAAATATTTTGATTGCTTTCGAATTTAATCGCTTTTTGTTCAGCCTTAAAGTCGGCGCACAAAAACCAGCCACAAATCTGCAATATGTAAACTCAGCAGGAAGCGTGGCTGCTACCAATAAAGCTTGGGGGTTTTTTTGTGGATCAGAGTTAGCTGCCAAGCTTTATACAGCGCTCCGTTTGTCCCTCTGTCCATGCGTGCGTCTGTCAATTCGTCCGTTTGTCCCTCTATCGATTCGTTCATGTAAATTTGTTGCTCTGTCGACTCGTCCAACTTCTTCATTGTGTTCTTTATTCTTTTTCAATGTATGTCTACGTCTATATGTCGTTCTTCTACCGTTCGACTGACTATTCGTCTAGCTGTACTCTCGCCCGCTACGTCTCTGTCTGCCTGCTCGTGCATCTCTGCTTCTTTTAATCCAATCTACATACTATATATTTGTCTGATCTCCTTTTCCGGCCGATTATTCGCGCCTCTTTTGATTAGTTTATCTTGTTAATTTATTTGTCTACTCTTTCGTCCATCTCTGTATCGTTCAGCCTATTTATCCATTTCTCTGCTCTATTCTTCCGTCTTATTCTTCGTCCGTCCATCAATTCGACTGTCTTCTTTAGTCTACGTGTAAGAGTGTCTCTGTCTCTGTCTCTGTGCACGTCTGTCTATTTGTCTCTCTATCTACTCGTTCGTCGAGCTATTGGTCTTTTTGCATTCCCCTCTGCTAAGCTAATCTCTAAGTTTATCCCTTTGTCGTATCTCTTCTTTCGTGCTTATTTGTTCATCTACTCATTTATCTATCTGCCTGATCTAATCTCTCATTTGATTATTCGTTTCTCTCTTTATGTGTCTCTTTTTCTATATTTTACAGTGTCGCACTTTATAGCAATTTTTAAAGTCTTTTTAAACGGTTTTTAATAAAACAAAACATTAAGTCAATAGAATAGTGTATTTAATAAATTATACAAAATATATATTGCGAAAAACTTCAACGTACATTTTTTTAAAATAAAAAAAAAAAAACTCAATTTTGATAAAAAAAAATTTTCATAAAAGCATTTTTCTATTGCATTTTTTCTCTGCTCAATCTGCAGCTTAGAGTCCGATTTTTGAGAATTTAAAATATATAATTCATATATGTATGTATGTACATATATATCTTGCTTTATGTATTACTTGTGTTGTCACACTTTACTCTAAGCATTTTGTTTCAGCTTAAATTGGCCTAAAAGGGTTTATGGCTCACGTATGCATATACACACATATATTTATATATATAATATAATATATATATATTTTTTCTTTTCTATACATATATATATATGTAAATACATATATAAACTCTACTAAGGGCACTCTGATAGTGACCTGTGGGAAGCGGCGGCTGGGCCGTTGAGTGACATCGCGAGTCCTGTTGTTGGCAGGACAATTGCAGAGCGTTGCTTCTTGATGCGCTACAAGTTAAATCCATTAAACTTACGAAATGGAAATTAATTTTTGGGCAAACTGCGAACAGGAAATCCCAATTGGACGCCAAATGCCAGACATGGCCAGTTTGCTCTTCATTAGTGTGTGTGTGAGTGTGCGAGTGTGTGTACATGTGTGTGCGGCCAGCATTCGATCAGTTTGAGAAAGTGAAATGAGCTGTGTTTGTCAACGGCTGACGAGTGACATCTGTGTCAGTGGCCTGGTCGGTCGGAGTCCGGTTGAATTGGCTCCCTCAACGATGTTAATTTCAATTCTCGGTGGCCAGCGATAGCTGTCTCCGGTCCGGTCTGGTCGTTGACTCCTTCTGACTGCCGCGCGACTAAATCAAGAGCTGCACGTGGCAGATGCGCTCCGTCTCGGCCCAGTCTGGCGGTTGCTACTTCGCTATCGCACTTTGGGCCATGACATGGACGTGAGCAATGTGCACTGGCGATAAGAGAGTGGTGGCAATGCCTTGCCCTGCGCTGCCCTGCCCTGCCCAGCCCTCCCCTGCCCGCAGCTCTGCTCTGCTCGCCTCCACTCGTAATTGGCCTGGCAGAGTCAACCAACTTTGGCCAATTGAAGCGTAATGGGCAACAGTTCAATAACTTTTTGGCATTGCCATTCACACAATTTTTGATGCCTGCTCCTTATCTATGTGAGATCAAAATGTAATTATTAGAGCCAACTCCAAGTACATACAATGGCTTGTTGGCTCAATTAAATGACAATCGGTTCAGCTCGTCTTACCAAGCATGAAGTTGCCATCTTTATATCAACTAACTCGACTTTCATATCGTAATACAATAATTAATGAAAATCAAAATAATTTCTTTAATTAAACTTAAATTGGAGTTCAATTATGAGTTTATTCGGCTACTTTGTTTGTCTCTAATACTAAAACAATTAATAGCCAGACGATGTCAGCTCAAATTGTATTTCATTTTATTTTTAACAAATCTATAAATTCTTCAAATTAAAGTCAATTTGTTTGTTTTAGTAATTTATTAAATTAAATTAGAGCTGAGCGAACACAATAACAGCACTAGCATTGTGTGACAGTAAAAACATTTTATTTTATTTATTTGTTCACATATTTTTTAAGTCAATTAGATTATTGTATTTTAATTTTAACAATGAGTAGACGCTGAGTTATGGCAGAAATTTAATTATCATTATATTTTACTAAATAAATATAGTTAAATTAATTATAAATATTATAAAAGTTAAAATTAAGTAATTATATATATATTAATTATAAATATTATAATAACAATCATAATAATATTTATGGAAATAATAGTAAAAATTAAGTAATTATATTTATATTAATTATAATAATTTTAGTAAATAAATATAGTTAAATTAGTTATAAATATCATAATAATAATCATAATAATATTTATGGAAATAATAGTAAAAATTAAGTAATTATATTTATATTAATTATAATAATTTTAGTAAATAAATATAGTTAAATTAATTATAAATATTATAATAATAATCATAATAATATTTATGGAAATAATAGTAAAAATTAAGTAATTATATTTATATTAATTATAATAATTTTAGTAAATAAATATAGTTAAATTAGTTATAAATATCATAATAATAATCATAATAATATTTATGGAAATAATAGTAAAAATTAAGTAATTATATTTATATTAATTATAATAATTTTAGTAAATAAATATAGTTAAATTAGTTATAAATATTATAATAACAATCATAATAATATTTATGGAAATAATAGTAAAAATTAAGTAATTATATTTATATTAATTATAATAATTTTAGTAAATAAATATAGTTAAATTAGTTATAAATATTATAATAACAATCATAATAATATTTATGGAAATAATAGTAAAAATTAAGTAATTATATTTATATTAATTATAATAATAATAATAATGTGGATAGAATACTAATAGTAGCATAGTATAATATATTTAATAACTATAAATATCTAGCAATTATTTATGATTATATTAAGTATAATATTAGATATAATTGTGAATATAATAATATAGTAAATAGTACAATATAATTAATATAACTACAAATACTTATGACTTATTATTAAATCTATAAATATTATAATTATTCAAAGTTATATAATATGTAATAATTATAATTAAAATTAAAAAATTAATTATTGAAATATATTAGCTGCCAAAGCTACAAACTTAATTTATTTCATTTATATTAAAGCAATTAATTTGTTGTTTAAGATAAGATAACTAACTATATAATTTATTATTACGAGATGGTGAGCTTATGTTAATATATTAACTATGTGTATGGAAAAAGATAAAGGCACCAAAATGGCACTTGAAAATGATTGTCTTCAATTTAAAGAAAATGCGCCTTAATACAAATAAATTGAGCTGTGCATATAAATATAAATATATTAATGCTTAAATAAATATGCACATAAACACACACATGCACCTATAACAATTATTTATTTGACTGTCTTCATTCGTATTGGCAGCTGATGCTCAACTTTAAAGGGTTCAATAGACTTGAAGCCCGAGCAAGTTCTGGTCGCATGCATCAAAAGCCAAACTTAAAGGCAATGACTAATATTTTTGGCTATCACCGGTGCCAAATGGCCAACGCCCCCGACTGCTGTATCCGTTAGCCTTCTTCTGCTGCTTCTCTGGCCACTTTATGCGCACCAACACACACACACACCCTCACACACACACACACACACACATACATAGATATATATGCACATATTTATGTGTAATCCCAATGCATATAGTACGACATATATGCAATGTATATGTGCATATGTACGCGTATGCCTGTGTGTGTGTGTGTGTGTGAGTCTCTGTATACATAGATACCTGGCTGGCTGATTTCGACTGGAGCTCTGTGCCGCTATCATTGCACAAGTGCGCAAAATTTTGGACTCAATTCACGTGCTTGGCTGCCAAAATTGTTGGCAGCCTCCAGTCGGCTCGGCCGGTCGTCGTCCGCTTCATAAATTTGCACATTGAGTCGCCCTCCACCGGCTGCAGCGGGTGTGAGGCGAAATGGCGAGCGGACGACTGGGATCGGCAATGGCAATGGCAACGGCAACGGCAAAGGCAACATCATCGGCAACGGCATCGGCATCGGTATACGCTTCTACATTACATCCTATTTGTATTTAATTCGATACGGGACGGGGGCGATGGGTGAGCATTGCTCCCCAAGATTTTTGCTACGCGAGTGAATCGCAGACACGCCCCCGTTTAACCCACTCCAGCCAGCGGACCGCACTCAAGTGCAGTGAAATAGTTGTGAAACACTTTGCCAAAGATGAAAGATAAACCACACAGGCAACGGCAGCAATGGAGACGTCCACGTTCATGTCAGGCGCCATTTTTGCATGTACACATACACACACACACACACACACACATACATGCACATGTATATGTATGCATATTCATCTCACGCAAACAAATAAAAACTTTAAGAGTAACCAAATTTAAAAGCGCTTAACCCGAAGCACTGCACCCGAAATCTCCTTCAAGTTCGGCTAATATTTTTGATCTTTTTTTTCTTTTTTCATGTGCTGCAAGCATTTCCGCCTTTAAGCAGCTGCAGCAGTCCCTGAGCTGGAGCTGAACTTGGCCCGAAGGTCGCAAGAAAAACAAACATTTATTAATTAGCGAATGCTTCAAATGAATAATAGCTGGAAATAAATTACTTTTAAGCTCTTTTTAAAGCAATGAGAATCGCATAGCAGGGCGTATTTCAATTAAAAGGAATTTTGTTATATTCATGAACTGGCGCATATTGAAAATAAAAATGAACTAGTTCATAATGTTCATAATGTTCATAATTTACTAGTTCACTTTTTTCACATAAAAAAATTTATAGAGCCAAGCCAAGTCGCTTGTGAACATTAAAAAATAGTTTTATTTTAATGTGAACATGAACTTGTTCATGTTGCTTACTAGTTCACTTTTTATATATGAAAGATGTGCATTGACCAGCTGAGTCGTTGAGTATACCTACAAATTTGCCTCAAAGCTTCATTTGAACATGAACATGAACTGGTTCATCTAGTATGCTAGTTCTTTTACTTTATTTTTGCACAGAAGAAAGGTTCATATTGATTAGCTTGGTCGCTTATTATGGCAAGTTAATGATTTTGTATTTGAACGTGTTCATGTCGTTCACTAGTTCCTTTAATTAACTTAATTTTATATGAAAGAATTAGCTTCATCAGCTGAGTCGCAAAGGAATTTCACAGTTCTAATGAACTTTTCTGAAGAGCTGCACTTGAATATGAACTTGAACTTGTTCAATTATTTAGTCTTTTTATATGAACAATTAGATTGATCTGTTAAGCCAACGGCTAATAGGCTCCATAATCATAGCTCCTAAGCGGAACAAATATTGAAACCTTGAAGCCTGAGGAGAAAGTAGCGACTCAAGTTCACTCTAAAGAGAACTAGTTAAAGAGGTTAGTCCTGATAGCTATCGCAAAATTGGTATAGAAAGTGTTCGCCGGAATCAGTTCATGTGGCTAGTTTTCAAATCTTGTTCAAATAATTTTGCTCCAAACCGAAAGCAATTGAAATTTATTTGCTTTATTTGAAGCGAGCTGAAAATGCTGCAGCAAACGGCGATAAAAATCATTGCCGATGATTACTTTCTATTTTAATTACTCGCTGACAATGAACAATGTGTCTGAAAATGAATGATGACATTGGGCCGTGACGGTCCAGGCCGGGTCGGAGGCCGGCGGGGTGAGCGCATTACCCGTCATCTAGAGCTAAAAGCCTACTCAACGCCAGGCAAAGATCAAGCGCAGTGCTGTTCATGCAATTGGCATTATGTATACGCCGCGGCTGCCGCTTTGCATTATAATATATGGATAAATAAAAAATACAAATATAAAAAAAAAAAAAAAATTAAATCATAAAAAATACGTTGCGCACTCAGAAAAAAATGCGAGTAAACAAAAAATAAAAAAGGAAACGAAAAAAAAAAAGAAAAAAACAATCAAAAATGTATATAAAATAATGCAGAGCCGAAAAGTGACACAAAGTGCGACACAGAAATGCAGCGATGCCAGCCGGACGGACAGACAGACAGACAGCCAGCCAGCCAGCCAGCTCTATGGTGCATGGATAGGGTCTGTCGAACCAAATGCTGGCAGGAGTGGCGGCGGTCGCGGCAAGAGGGGCGCGAGTGTTGACTAACATTGAACTCAACTGTGCTGTGCTGTGAGCTCGATTGTTGTTCAGGGCTCATTGTTTTTTTGTATTTTGTATTTCGTGCCGAGCGCAGCGATAAAAATGCTGCTAAAGTATAAATTATGCCAATATGAAAAGCCGAAATACAGAAAAAAGCATGGACATGCGGCGAGGGTTGCCACCAACAAGTCATAGTTGAAGGAAGACGAGAAAATATATAAAAATATTTATATTAAAATAAAAATATGTTTGCCAAACACAAGATATTCAAATATTTATGTAAATGTTGTTTTTTTTTTTAATGCCTAAAATTGACATGGAATAAAATAGTTAAATATAAAAAATTATTTATATTTATTTTTATATTATTTGTAAGCCAAGCATTTGTTATTGGAACAACTCTCGCCATTTTATAAACATAAACACAACAATAATGGCTATGAGACAATGTAGCGAATCCATAAAAAGCAATTCTGCATACACATACATACACCTACGAATGTGTGCGTGTGTGTGTGTGTGTGTGTGTCAATGTGTATTGGTGTCTATTCGGGTCATGCTGTTAAAAAAAATGCGCATAATTGGCAAATTTAGAGTGAAATTGCCTGATAAATATGCAAAATACGAGGCGAGACCAGCGTAGCCCAGCACCACCAGCACCACTAGCATCGCTCCATAAAAAACCCCTTCAATAGCCCGCAGCTATTGGCGCATCAATTTAATAATAAATAAATAAAAAATAGCATTTAAATCGAGCACAAAATCAATTTTTATATAATTTCCTAAAAAAAGGTGAAAAAATATATATATATTTTTAAAATCAATTAAGTTTTAAGTGGACTCAACTCCATATTCGTGTGTACCTTGGATTGATTCGAGATGATATGAGACTCGTGTGTAGTCATCTGGCGCGCCTTCTTTACAGTCAGATATTTGATCGTGTTGATGCGGTCTCAGCCCGAGTTGACAGCAGCGTCGCCATCTGTTGTATTACTCGGCTCGACGCTCTTTGAGTGGATGAAAGTCGATTAGACATCGTTCAAGAAGTCACCAAATATACGCTGAAGAGATCTTAGAAGCCAACGTGCGCGCTGATCTAGTTGGGTGAATAAACGAGGTGCTGCAGCTACGAGAGCCACGCATATGCACAGATATCTGGTTTCTTAACATGTCTAGCTGTCCACATCAGGCAGAAAATCGGAAATCATTTAAAAAAAAATGTAAGTAGCAACAGTAGCAAAATTTAAGGTCAACAGCTTAAAGCCATGATCATTTATAAGGGCAGAGCCTATTAAAATGTATATAATTTTCAATGAGCTCTGAAACCTAAAAAGTGTCGAATGCATCGATTCGCGGCTGTTTTACGTTAGTTAATGCATGTTTTTAAATTAATTCTAATATACATATATATTCAAATATATTGGGTATGTAAACTCTAGAATAATAAATATTTTGGGTTCGCCAAATCACAATATCTCCCATTAGACTCGTCCCAATTTATTTGCTCACTCATTTGATGCACTCGCAGAAAATTGTTGACGATTTTAGTAAACCAAATTGAAATTAAAAAATTCAATTGATAAGTTTTTTTTTTTCGTAGAAAATCAGTTTTTCTTCTGGGCAATTTCCAATTAAACCTTGCTAGCTTAAATAACAAACATTTGGCAAACATTTCTCAGTTGTTGGGCCAAGGTGTTTACAATTTGAAGGATCACACAAATATTTTAAATAAAGTTGAACTCATGTGTTTACACACACACACACATACAGGCACACCAGAAGAATGCGTCCAAGTGTGTAGATGATATTAACTCTCTTTCTGTATGTGGATGTAAATACACATAAATAAATACGCTCGAAATTTTCATTTGCGTACATCAAGCCATACGTGAGGCATTCCAAAATTCAATCTCTCTTGCTAAATCTCAATCTTTGTTCATGTGTAAGGTATAGGTATAACATATGAATATAAGACAAGCATATCTAACAGTGCACTGTAAATTAACAGTGGGACTTTAAATGAATTATGGACTTTGGCCGAATGAAAGTTTTAATTTAAAGTTCAAAAATTATCAGAAACTTAAAAATGAAAAAAGAAATTAAATAAAATATAAAAATAAATATAGAAAAAAAAAAAATAAATAAATAAAATAATAACATTGTGTCTGTAACAGAACAACTCATAACAGAGCATTGCCAAAGAGTTGATTAATTAAGAGCGTGGACTTTGACAAGACTCGATAAACATGCGCGCTATATGGATAGTATATATACATATATATATAATTTATATAATATTTAATATTTATTATAAAATAAATAAATTTATTTTAAATTATATTTTATTATTTTATATTACATTATATTAAATAAAAATATATTATATTAATTTATATATATATATATATATATATATATATATATATATATATATATATATATGTAAAATGTAATATAAAATAATAAAATATAATTTAAAATATTTATTTATTTATTTTATAATAAATATTAGCAAAAGATTAACAGAGCGATATTTACAGTCTCCCATTAACAGAGGGCTGTTGGCATGGGCAAGTAGACGATAGCATACAATACTACAGAATATCGTTCAACTAACTGAGCTGATTGATAGATCGATGATTAACATTCTAAACTTAACAGTGTAACATTGACAGTCATCAATTTCGTACAGTTAACAGCAGCTATTAATGCTTAACACTGTAAGCTTAGCAGTGCGTAATTAACAGAGCCTTTCATACAATAATGTGAGCAATATTCAACTGAGTTTATAAACATTAAAGCAGCTTCGAGCTCGCTCTTATCTCTCATGTTAACGGCAGCCATTTAATGAAGTTTATTCCGATTTGTGTTCTGTAACGAATATATTAAACATGTAACGGTCATCAGCAAGGAAAACAAAAGATGGAAAGAGATAGAGAGAGAGAGAGAGAGAGAGAGAGGAAGAGGCAAATGGCTTGCTTTCGACTTTATGCATTTGTCTAGCTTTCAATTTGTCGTATTTATTATTTCGCCAGTTGAATTTTTTTTGGAGAACATGCAGCTAGGAGCAATCACAATCGGACACACGCACACGCACACGCACACGCACGCATGCCAGTGCAGAGTCGCATGTATGTGATATTCACTTACTCATACGTATGCATGAGCGTACTCACATTCGCATGCTGATGCGAGGTGTGGGATGCTACTTTTGCCGCAGGAAGCGGTCGCAGCTGTGGGTTTTAAAATTTCAATTCATTTCCGTTGTGCATACGCACACGCCTCCAACCAACACTTTTCAGCACACAAGCCCGAGCACACGCACCTACATGCTATTATATGCATATATACATATATATATATATACACATGTGTGTGCGTGTGCTCATGTCAAATATACATATAGATATATATATATATATAAATGCAAAAAACACAACAACAACAACAAGAACAACAGGCTGCGCCTAAATGGAAGACAACAGCGGTAGCAACACCAACAACACCAACAACAGCAACACATATAAAACAAGCAAAACTACAAACAGCCAGCAGGCCTGGGGCAGCTCGGCAATTTATGTGCCGAAAATATCGAAGCGGCAGCGAGTTGGGTGGGGCAGCGGAAGATGTGCTGCTGCAGTGGCCGCTGCCAGTGCCGTAGCCATGGGCACGGCATGGCACGCAGCTACGCAGTCTACGGTTTTGCAGCTAACGGGTATTATTACGGATGCGTGCGACACTTTTACGTTTAAATTTTAAATGCTTCAAGTCAAAAATTCAATAAATGTCTGGCATGCTGTGGGCGTGGCCCAGACAATGTTGCCCCGCCGTCCAGAGCAACCGAACCGTTGCGGCCACAAATTAAACAACAGCCACTGCCATGCCATTGCCTGCCGCGCCCCCAAAGTAGGCAATGCAATTCGAATGGCTTAAAACACCTGACCCCCGCCCTCACACACACACACACACACACACATACGCACACAAACGCCTCCATATTTCTTTATGTCTGGCTGGCATATTTATAGTTGTATTTTTCAATTCACAATCGCATTATGAATTATTTCAAATTATTTGTAGGCACTTGAAAGCCTCTCTGAGCTGTTGACAATTTTTGCGCTAATGAAAAAATATTTTTCTATAAATAACAATCTCTTATAAAGCTGCATTTATTAATCGTTTTATTGAACTTTATCTGACTGAGCTATAGAGATAATCCCCTAAATTCACATGGCGCACAAGGTAGAGCTCTTAAGTATTTAGTTTCTTATTAATTTAGAATTATTGGTAATTATTATATTTTTATTAATAATTATTATATTTTTGCTTATGTCCGCTTGAAGAGAGTTTATTGATTTAATATATTCGTATGTCTAGAGCTGAAGGTATAATTGAGAGCTATAATTAAAAATATATAGATAAAATATATAGATATATAGATACATTCTCTACTTCGGGTATCGAAAATTCAATACACAGTAAATATATATATATATATATATATATATATATATATATATATATATATGTGAATATACATAATATTATATATATAAAATAAATATAATAATACATAAATATCCCTGGGTAATATGCAAATTAGAAAAGAAAAACTATATCTACCATAGTTCTCTCTAGCTCTAACTCTTGTGAATGAATCTGTTGCATTCTCACTTTGAATAGACCCACATAATTATAGAGTCCGTCATATAAACTATGGCAAATGCTAAAGAATAAAAATTAAAATTTGATTAATTCATTTAAATTAAGCTTCATTTGTTCATATTAAAAATTGAAATTTATTTATGTATATATTTAGTATATATAATTTATTATATTATATTATATTTATTATTATTTCTATTTTATAATTATTATTATTATATTATATTTTATTTATTATTTATAATTATTTATTATATTATATAATACAATAATTTATTATTAATAATATTATTAATTTGTCATATATTGACCGCGCAAGGTGCAATAAGAGACGGAGCAGAAACTGATGCGATGCGATGCGTTGAATCGTCTCGTCATATTAAACAGCTCGACTTATCTGTCGGACATAAGAGGCACTTCGATTATATTATAACTCATACTACAATAAATATTAATAATATTCGAGAATTTTGTTTGAGTCTGAAACAATGTATTGAGAATGAGCTCTGCTCTGGGCTTCGGGTATTTTCTGATTTTTTGTATAAATTCAAAAGCTGCAGACTTATTAAGCTAGATTAAAAAGTGAGTAATTGGAAGTTACGGGCAATGGAAGCTGCAGTTGGGTATACATGATTATGTTATACTCTATTCAAAAACCATATGCATTGATACTTAATTAGTTTGAATATAGATCAGATATAGTTCGTTTGGCAGCTGTCGATAGGCACGAGGCTCTGCGATCGAAGATATACGATCTGAAGTTAGCTGAGGACGTGTAACTTGGTGCTTGGCATGTTTAATTAACTGAGGAGGAACAGGATGTGGAATGCTTCATTAAAATACACGTACTTGTATCCTACATTGGTGTTGGCTGCAGCAGCCACAATGCCGGTCCGTGGCGGCGTGGGCCGGCCATGTCTATAAAGGTAACCTTCTTAATTTGTTATGGCTGCCATTTTTTGGGTCACACGTAAATGGGCGCGGCTTCGTGGCCTCTGTGGCAGCCGCCTGGCACTGGGCCGGTCATGCCCTGGCAGCCAGCTCTGCTACAGTCTCTCCCCTTGGCCGGCTGTCCGTCCGTCTGTCCTGTTGCTCTGTGTGTTGTCCTGGGATGAAGCGTCCAGCTGCCGTTCGCAACGGCCCATCTCTCTAGGAAGTGCCTCAAGCGTTGGCGCTGTATGCGGCTTGTCACTTTGCGTTATCCACGTTTTGTTTCAGCGCTCCTCGGATTGTTATTGTTGTAGCCGTTGCTGTTGTTGTTGTTGGCATATTTGCATTGCGGTGTCGCCGCCGCCGCTGCTGCTGCTGCTTTTGCAACTTTGCATTGTTTACTTTTTGTTTGGTTTTCAGCTAAAACTTTGTTGTTGCTGCTGCCTTTTTTGCCACTCTGTCAGTTTTTTGCCGTTTCCATTTTGGCAGGCTCGAAAGTAAACTAAAGCAAAAACCAAACAACTTAACAGCCAACGCAACAGCGAGCCTTGCTGCGGTCACATAAGCAATACGAATATATTTGTATATACATATATACATAAATAGTCTATATACTAATACATAAGAGGGCAGCTGCCTTGCTGGCTGAGGCGGAGTTGCAGATCTTTATCGTCTTTGAAGTTGAGCCGGAGCTGCAAATAGGCATTGAGAGGCTGTCATACTCTCAGGCTGCACTTAACACAAAAGAGATTTTGAAATTGAAAATTGAGAATTAAAAAAGCAGAAATTAGATTTTAAATATTCATTAATCGCAATATATATTTTTCTGTATTTTGAATTTTTATGCTGAAATATAAATTGAAATTGCAATTGAAACAGTAAAAAAAAAAACAAATGATTTATTGAATAGGAAATACTCTACCTGTATTCATATATAGGTGTTTTATGTTATTTATATTTATATGTGTTCAATTGATATTTTTAAATTTAAGTTAAATTTTTAATTTAAGCTAATAAATAAATAAATAATAATATTTCATATGTAGTTCTTAGTATTTTTTTATCAGTCATTTAAAATTATTTATTTAAAAAAAAATAATAATAAAGTTATATAAATATCAATGATGTAATATAAGTATTAATGGTCTTCATTATATTATATATAATATTACATTATATATATATATAAAGAAATATAAATTGTATTAAAAATATACATATGAATAAATTATAATATATAAATAAATAAAGAAATAATAATTATTTAGATTATTATATTGATATTAGTTTAAAATATATATGTGGAATATAAAATGTAAAATTAAATAAATAAAATTAAATACATATTACTTGATTTTATTTGATCATAATTTTGTTAAAATGTATTAAATTAAAAGAAATTAACATTTTTTAAACTTATATATTTGATGATTCAATAAAATTTTTTTAAGTCACACAAAAAAATGATTTTTTTTAAAAACAGAATAATGCATTAATGCTATAACTAATTTTATAATTTTTATTTTAAAATATATATATATATATATATTTAGGTAAGAAATTGATTTTCCTATATATTTTTTTTATATATTTTCCTTCTTATATATTCGATGATTCAATAAAATATTTTTAAAACTTTAAAACAATAAATAAATAAATGAATATTGCATTAATACTATAACTAATTTAATAATTTTTATTTTAAAATACATACATTAAAATACTAAAAATATTTAGGTAAGAAATTGATTTACTTAATAATTAGCAAATTTAATTTTTTTTTGAATTGCCAAAAATAAGCTTAAAGAAATTTGAATTTATCTCTTTTGTAATCATATAAAATTTTCAAATATTATTTGATATCAACAAATGTTGTTCCTAATATATAAAATTTGAATAACGTAATTTAAATATTTAAAAAATGAGCTCAAGAAAAAATTCTTATTTCCTTTTCTTTTTAAACCAAGATTTCTAATCTAATACTGTGCTCGACTCTTTCTCTGTTTTGAAGAGCAATGGAAACGTTGGCTTCTGCGTGTTTATTATAAGACGGTTTGTCACCAAAAACACCTGGCCAGGTGTTTGGTGACAAACATTTGCCGAGCTGCTTCAAGCTGATGCCACTGCCGTTGCTGGCATTGTTGTTGCTGTTGATGTTTTGGCTAAACCGACGCTAAGCAAACAAAAACATAATTGGTTTTCTTGTCATTTCTGCTTAAATAGCCTGACAATGCGAAAAACAACAACAAAATGAATTAAGAAAAAAAAGCCTCAAACTCAAATATTTATGTGTTCAGGAATCCAAAGCGTTTCAAGACTTAATGCGCTTTTTAAATTTAAAAATTAAAATGCCGGAAAAAAAATTAAAATGTTGTGTTAAGTTTTAGGTTAGAAGAAAAAGTTGAAGTTGACGACTTATATTATATATATATATATAAACAATAATAATAATAATAAGTCGTCAAGTGTGATACTATTTTGAATAGCTATATTTCATAAAATGTCTAACTTATTGATAAGAAATATTTTATATAAATATTTTATAGCCTATGAAACTTGATGTGCTTCTCAGAAATTAAAATGACAGAAAAAATTGAAAATTTTGTGTTAAGTTTTCAACTGTTGTGAAAAATAAGATAAAATTAAATATAAATTAAAAATATAAATCTATATTTTATGTAAGAAAAATAAACTAAACAACAGTAAAATTAAAAAAAAAAAAAAATTATTCACGTGAGAAATCTACTATTTTAAATAGCTATATTATATAAAGTGCCTAAGTTATCAATAAGAAATTATTTTAAAAATATATTATATTATATTATTGTTTTTCAAACATTTAAATTCTAGAAAAAGAATTTGAAAATTTTGCATTACATTTTAGCTTTTGGAATAAATAAGTTAAACTTCAATTTAAAATTTTATTGATCAAAAAATTTTATTGATATCAAATAATTCAATTCCAATTTATCGAAAAGAAATGATTATAGAAATATTTTATAGATTTTTATATATAGCATATTATATATTTTCAAACGGTTATCAAATGCTTCAAAATATTTAAAAGTATCTCTGGCAATTCAGCCTCGCCTTACTAGCCGTAAAGCTGAAGCCGTTCATTGGAGTGAAACAATGTTATAACTCATTGTCATATATACATGTATTGCTGTTAGTTGGTCATTCTTATTAGACCAATGCAAATGCACTACAAATGCCACGGCTTGTGGCTGCTCCAGAAACAGTTGCAGCATGCCCGGGGCCAAGAGAGTGGTCGAGCCGGGCCTGGTTGGTAGGACAAAGTTATAGTGTTTACGAATTGGTTATTATATTGAGCAGCGTGCCCAGAGCAAAGAGACTAGTAGAGTGGGGCTAAGACTGAGCTCTGCTGCTGGCCCTCGAGCCAAACTGGTTAAAAAGGAGCAACTGAGTGCAAAATGCTTAACAAATATTTTATGACTGTGTAGTTCAAACGCTTAAATGTGACCCGAACATGCTGCCGATGCTGCTGCTGCTGTTGCTGTTGTTATTTTTACTGGTAAATTACCCACAAGCCCAACAGCAGCCAACTATTTTGTGAGCAACAACAAACACACACACACTCGCACACACACACTCGCACACTCAGCGCCTGCAGTTGTTGTGCTTCGTCCTGATGGCAACTCGTTCCGAAGTAGACTGGCTGCAGATGGATATTATGCGCTGCATCGCTGCCGCCAAAAAATTGTTTGAAATTCCAAACAAAGCATTTTAACAATTTGCTGACATTATAACGGCGACAAGTTGTGTTGAGAGTCAATAAACTGTTAACCGAAAAAGGCGAAAATGAAACGGAAAACAAAATGCGCCAAAGTGAAAAGTGTAAAAAGTTCTGATAGTCACAGAGTGAAGAGACGCGCATCAATAGCGCCGCAAATACCTACCATAACAGCTTGTCGCCTACACCACCACCACCGCCACCGCCACCGCCACGCTGAAGTTTGGGGCCATCTCGCATCAACCAGAAGTTGCCACGAAAATGCCGTGCAGCTGACGATCGGTGATAGCATCGCCGCTATCATACGGCATAAATATGTATATGCGGCACGAAACTTCATTACAGCGATAGCAATCACAGCGGCAAGCTGTCAGCGCGCAGCTATACAGCTGCGCTGCCAACTTGAGGCTGTCAAATGCTTATGACCTTTCACTGGGCTCAAGAGGCTGCGCGACTCTGCTGAATTTTAGATTCAAGTAATCCAATCGGAATACCCTGTAGGTAGACATGGCTTGGGAAAGGTGGCTACAGTAGAAGAAACCAAAGGAGAGTGAAAAGCAGTGAGATAAAGGGAGAAAAAAAGCCAAATTTCTCTGTGAAGAAGAGAGAGATAGATGGATATACAGATAGAGTAATTTATATATATATATATATATATATATATATATATATATATATATATATATATATATGTACATATATAGAAAAAGAGATAGAGAGACAGAGACCGTGTGTATCTGAAGACCAAAAGACCGTAAGCAAAAATAATGGTATGGAGTGAGAGCTTGAATAATGGAGAGAGATGAAGCGGGAACAATCTATTGAGGGACTCAGACGAACAGACCGGAAAGCAGAGTGATATTGAGAAAGAGACAGGGAGCTATTGAGCAATAGAGTAAAAGAGAGATACAGATAGAGGGAGAATTTGACAGAGCGAAAGAGGGAGTGAGGCGCATATATATATAGATAGAATCAAATAATTTTTGAGAATCGCAGAGAAGTTCCATAGGTATGCATAGCTTTATATATATATATATATATATATATATATATATATATATATATATATATATATATATATATATATATATATATATATATATAAACTTATTTGCTCAGAAGTGCATAGATATTTGTGCATAAATAAGAGCTAATTGACAGTGCCACAGTAAATGATTTTTTACACCTGGCATCCACACACACACACTCACAGCCTCACACTCACATTAACACATTTCCCTTAAGCATTTTATGCTGCTGTTGTTTTCCTCACCCTCTCAGGCCCACGGACTAACATTATAATTAGTTAATGATTATTTCGACTTCAGTGTAGTCACGCCCCTGCCTTAAATGTGTATGCATAAGACAGAGCCGTGCAGAGCACATTCTTTTAATCGGAATGCGACTGACTGAAGTTATAATGAGCTATACGATATTCTTGTTTATCTGTTTACAGTATATCTGCCAGTCGAAAATCTGTATTTATGCTTATATTAGTAACGAAATTCTGAAACGAAAATTTTCAGCCATGTTGTTCTGACAACATCATCAGCAGCATCAACAGCATCAACAGCAGCGCATCAATAGTAGAATGCGCTGTGGATGCTCCGAAAAGTATGCAACAGAAAGTTATTAAGGCTTTTGGCTCTAGCTCATGATAAGCCTTGAGCTTTGGGATTCTGCCATCAGTTTTTTCACATGTCTGTCTGTGTGTGTGTGTGTGTGTGTGTGTGTGTGTTTGTTGCCTTGATTACATTAGATGCGAAATGTTATTTTGCAACGTCCGTCTCTTACTCTCGCCCTCTGCCACTCTTGCTGCCCATAATTTACAGCATGTGCTATGCTATCCATGAACGCATATTAAGTGGAGTATAATGAACTTTTGTGCAAATGTGCATGACAGACAGAGACAGAGACAGAGAGAGAGAGAGGGAGGGCGAGAGAGATGGCTGCAGGTATACTTTATAACTAGCCACACACTTAATTTCTTAAGCTAGTTTCAAAACACATTTTAAGATCGTGTCAAAGACTCTGGAAGCAATACTCAACTCAACTGCAAAGTCGAGTGTATCGGATAGTCGGGTCTGGGCTGCTGTTGCCACTCAGCAAATACATCGGAATAATAACAGAATGAGTAAAAGAGAGCGCAAACAGAGCATAGTGCTTGGTCTGTGCTGGGTTGGGTGGTCGGTGGGTTGGCCAGACCAGGGAGCTGGATCAATCAGGACGCTGCGATTTTAATTAATATTGCTGGTGCATTGTTTAAATTAAACTCTGGCTGGTAATAAACCAGCACAATTAACGCATATATTCCACAAAACCAATTCAACACAATTGTGCCATTAAAGTGACCAGCCATAAAAAGAAAAAAAAAAAGAAAATACCAAAATGTCGATAAATAACGGGAAGTATAAAAAAAAAGATATAACAACTGAAGAATCTGATTAAATGTATATCAGCTTTATTTCATTGTCTTCCATTGCCTTCAGTTGTGGCTCAGGCTACTTGGCACAGTGTTTGCTTAATTTCTCTCTTTTATTATTATTTTTATTATTATTATTATTATTATTATTATTTGTATACACAATTTATGCGTGTAGCTGCGCGAGTGTATTGTGTGTTGACCAAGCCATTAATTGGATTATCTAGTAATCAGTACACTGAAAATAATATTTTATGACTACAGCAACAATAACGCATGCTCATTGCAGGCGAGTTGACTGGCCATGATGACTGTGAGAGTACAGCTAACATACCTTATCTAAATTACTATATACGAACTGAATGTCACTTGGTCATTGGAGCAGAGCGATTTGAAGTGAGATACGCTCGATTAAATTCCTTAGATTATTCATTTTGTATTCTTATTTATTAAAATTATTTTTTTGAAAAAAAAAAAAAAAAAATTATTAAAATAAATAAAAAAATTATTGAGCATATTTATATAATATACATTTTTTTACATTTATTATTCAAAATAAAAATGTCTTATATTTTTACTTAAAAAAAAAAAATTGTATAGAAATAATTCTTATCTTTAAATAAACTCCTGAAATATGCGATAATAATGCGAAATCATTTAATTTGAAGAATAATATATACAATTTTGTACAGTTAATTTTTTGCAAAATTATTTATAGTAAGAAATTAATGAAAGTCAAAAAAAAAAAAAAATGCTTTCATTACAAATAAATTTTAAAAACCTATGTAACAAGAAAATTTTTAATAAAAAAAAAAATGTTTTATACAAATTTAAGACAATCTATCGTATGTAATTATTTTATATTATTATTTTTTCATTCAATATGATATCAATTTTTGGTATGATATTTTTGTCTAAATATATATTTGAGAAAAAAAATAAAATAAATCAAAATTTAACAGAAAAGCAAAAAAACAAAATTGTTTTAAAAATCTCTCGAGGCTATCAATGAAAATAATCATAGAAAAAAAATAATAATAATAATAATAATATATTATATTCGACTCTTAAATAAAATGTTCATATTATCTTGAAGCTTCTTCCGACCTTGCTGTCTCGAGTCTAAACTCTTTAAATGACATAGTTAAGATCCGAATTTTGCTAATAAAAAGCTTAAAATTCACAATTTATTATAGGGTATATGAAAGTGGCTCAGTATTCCGTTGTATGTAATGCACAGTTAATATTCGCCGTTGCAGGTGTTGTTGCATGCCACTTGGCTAAATGGTGCTGCTGCTGTTGTTATTGTTGTTGTCTGGGCCGGGGGATTGAAGGAGAAACACGTAAATGTAAATGGAAAAACGCATTAATGAATAATTTAAAATTGTGAGCGAGCATCAATCAGGCCGTCCATCGATCAATGTCCGACATCTTGGCTGCTGCTACGCATTAGTTCGCATTGCACCGCCACGCCCCCACTAGTCCATGTCATGCACTTACGCACTCCAACCGCTCCACCCCGTCTGCCCCTCTTCAAAACAGTGCGAATGCATTTGGCCGCACGGACGGACGGTCGAGCGGTCGAACGAGCAGCTGGACTGACGGACACAAAATTTTGGTTAGCACTGTTCATTTCACGCTGGGCTCGGCTGTGCTGGTCAAATGTGTGTTTGACATTTTCGTTATGTTTTTTTTTTCGCTCAGGATACGTGCGCCATTTAATACTTCAGCTATTTTTGCCGTTGTCGCTGCTGTTTGGGGCCACGGCGACTCTGCGGTGGCTGGGAGCAAAAACGGCTTTTGCATTTGTATTTTGCATGACATTTCTACAAATTGTGTGTGTCTGTGTGTGCGCTCGTTGAGGTTGCTCTTATAATTTAGTTGAAAATTGTTGCTGACTATACTCACGCACTCACACACACACACACACACAAATACACACACACATGGCATGCATAGAAATAGGGATATCGCATCGTTAAGCCTATTAACCCATTGGCATGAAATGTCAATTTTCAGATGACATTTGCTTCTCAAACTAATCCCAGGCCTAATCGCAAAAATATATAATTCTATAAAAATATAATACAAATAATATTATTTTATTATTATATACTTATTTTGCTAATAATTTAGTATATTTTATAAATATTCTTATCTTTGATTTCATTTAAATTGTATTCTTAGGACTTAGCTTTTGTAAAAAATATAATAATATAAAAAAAAATAATAATAATAATATATATTATAAAAAAATATAACAAAATATATTTATCCCAATAATAATTAAATATCCGTATAATACATAGAAATTTTAATAATAATTAGCAATTATAACAAATAAAATTATTTTTAGAGTTTCGCTTCTGTTATAAAAAATGTAAATTATAAAAATATATATTTATCATAAAACTAAATGAAAACTATGTTAATAAAATACGTATGAAAATGATGATGATATTGATAATTTATGATAAGGATAATTTAATTTTAATAATCAATAATAATTATAATAAATAAAATAATTGTGAATAATTTGAAATAGTATAAGCAATAATATAAAATTAAATTGATAAAAACTAATTTAATTATTCAAATTAATAATAGTTATAGTTAATAAAATAATTGTCAATAATATGAAATAATATACGCAATAATATAAAGTTATCAAATTTAATTATAATAATTAATAATTATAGTAAATAAAATAATTGTTAATAAGTTGAAATAATATATTGTTTCCTGAAAAAAAATAATTTTATTTTATCTTATTGGAATTTTCATAAAATAAATTTCAATCATATTACTTTATTTATTTATTTAATTTAATCTTTATTTTGGCTTGGTTAGCTCTAATCAGCTCGCTAGCCTGCTATTGCTTCTTAGAGGATAACCTATTCCATCTAGGCAGGGCTGCCTCCCACCTTGCCACTGGGCATTAGCACGCAAAAATCCTTCTGCGTGGAACTCCTATAAATGCACTAACAGAGCGCTCTCCTCAGTGTATCCACATCCAGGTGCCACTTTTTCCGCTGCATCTGAAACTTTGGCAAACATCTCACTCTCAACTACAGCCAGGTCTGTGGCCTTCTCTACCCAGCTTCGGCAGTAAAAATGTAAAAAAATATTTTATATATTTGTTATATAGATTATGTTAATCAGCTGCTAAGTGCACACTGGTAATACATAGGCTTATTTCTGTAGTTACTCTCGATGGGTTAAATACGTTCAAATGCATTCGTTTTCGCGTGTGTTTTTTTTTTTTTTTTTTTTTTGTCTCTTCTCTGAATAAGCATCCAATTCGAGGACTCGTTGTGAATTCCCAAGCGTTGGACTGGATCTAATAAACATTTCGGACCAAGCACAAAAGAGCAGAGCGGACAGTCCTCCGTCTGTCCGTCCGTCCGTCCGTCCGTCCGTCCGTCAGTCTCGTCGTCGTCTGTTCACTTGGCAGTTAG
The DNA here is from genome assembly GCA_035047625.1 of Drosophila mettleri. Classification (NCBI taxonomy): domain Eukaryota; kingdom Metazoa; phylum Arthropoda; class Insecta; order Diptera; family Drosophilidae; genus Drosophila; species Drosophila mettleri. Next base: position 13,693,232 of record JAWNPI010000109.1, read on the forward strand.
CTGAAAACTGCACAGCGAAAATGTTTTGAAAATTGTAATTTTGGATTTGCGGCTTATAAGCACATTTATAACTAACTGACTCAACTCTGTGTCCATGGCGCACACGCTGTATACGACGAGTTTTGTCCGTAAATAAATTAATTATAAAATAAATTATCGCTGAGCTGTTGCCAGCTCTGCTCTCTACAGCCAGCTCGATTAGCTGCCGTGTGTCTCTGTTTTAATTACGAATAGAGCAGATGGTCTACTCGCAGCAGAGACTTTTATAACTGGTTGGTTATGCATCATTATGAGTATATTTGGGTGTCATACATAATGTCCATCCGTCTGTGGATGGACGTGCGACCATTTTGAAGGTAGAGAAATTGCAATTTTGAATCTATGCTCATGTGAATTCTGGTTTAATAAAATGTAAATATTTTTCCGATGATTGGCAAATGCTCTATCAGAAGACAAAAAGAGAAAGTTGTGAATAAATTGACGAATATTGAAAGCTTAGAAAATGGGGTAAAACTGTATCTTTCACAGTTTTGTATTATATATAAATCGAGAACAAGCAATATGCAATGAAAAGAGTATATTGGCTTGTAGCATTTTTCAACTGGATGTCTAGTCTGTAGACTTGATATTAAGTAATATGACAATTAATATATTACTTATAATAATTAATATATATATAAATCAATGAGCAGCTTAAGACCGTTTATAAATTATATATACATATTTATATTTCATTATTTATTTATATTTATAATATTTATTTATCACTTATATTAATTACTTGTATTTATATTATATCCAATTAACTAAGAATTGAATCGAGCCGCACTACATGTATAATTAAAAATAATAATTAATAAAATAAAAAGAATAAGTCTTGTTATCATGCAGATTAAAGTGGTAGAATGGTGCGCATTGTATTCAATATGATTTTGTTGCCCTTTAATGAGTCGCAGACCGAAGTATTTAAGTGAATTAAGCAGTGTAATTTGGCGGCCTTGACCAACTGACCATTTGGCCATTTGGCCAGCAGCAGCAACAACAACAAGAACAACCAATTGGCCAATTCAGTTGATCAAGCAGCGGCTGTTGTGGCGGCTTAGTGCTTGTTATTGGCAAACTTGTTAAACACATTCGCAATGAGTTGAGTCCATGGCAGTTGCACGGCTTGAGCATGCCTTGGATGTGCATGTGGATTATATAGAAAATATAGAGTGTGCTTATGCTTGCTAGTCAAAGTTAAAAATACAGGGTATTAGAGCCAAAATCGATACCTTTTACTGCTGCAAACAAATGCTGAAATGTGCTCATGACTGAATAATAAATATGAGCAAATGTGAGTCTTTGATGGAAAACGTTTCAATGGCGAGAGTTTCAAGCGTTGTTAGCCAAATGATACCCTGTAGGGGAAGCAATAAGCAGGGTGGGCAATTTGATTTTGATCATGTTGAACTTGATACTTTATAAAATAACTAAGTTAGCTTTTTAATGTGATACCCTGTAATTGCATTGGCCATTAACTATGATCATAGAATGTTAATCCATTTCAAATATGCTGGCCGAAAGTCATTTGAGCTAAGTAGAGCCTTTGCCCACTAAAGTTTATATACCCCATGAGCTAAATGCATGCGCGCAGGGTATTTAAAAATGATTTTAATGCAAACTTAAATGAGAAATCATAACATTTTCAAATTAAAACTGGCATAAAATGGAAATGAAATTAAATAGCAACTGAGAATTAAAGAGGGAGACACACAGAAAGTGTGTGAGAGAGGGAGGGCATGAGAGTGAGAATGAGATAAAGAGGGATACATTAACAGCCACAGCAGATACAGATAAAGGTACACACACACACACATATATATATATATGCACAGACACACACTTGGGTGTTGCAAATGGGCATATGCGCAAACCGAATAACCGATTAATAATTATGTATATGAAATATAAACACACACACACATACACATGTATATATAAATATATATCTATAGACGCTTAACATATAATTTAAATGCTGGCTATGCGTTATAAGCGCCATGTATTACCCGGTAATTCCGTCCAGAATCTTTTATGGCCGCGCGGCGAGTGTGCAGAATTGGCCACAAATCGTGCGCAAAATTGCCAAAAAAGCCAGCAAAAATAATAAAAAAACAAAAAAAACAATAAAGTGAAACAAATACCATGTGCTACAAGCTCTTTTAACTTAACTTAAATTTTTATGCAGAAATTTTCGCAATTAATTTCAACATTTATTACCTATTCGCGTAATAATTCATAAATGCTGTTGCTGGCTTCAAGAGGATTCTCTCACTCTCTCTCAGCTCCTTTAGAAATAAATAAACTGTTCAAATAATTTATTTGTGCATTTTTTTTTTGTGGCTATTTTCACAATTCAAAGTTTTTAAATTTTAGAAAATAAATACAAATTTAATTTAGCCAATTTTTATGAAAACTTATAGAAAAACTAAATTTTTTCATTATTTAAGTGCCAAAAACATACTCTAAAGTATATATAAAATGAAAATAATTAATGCAGCTGAAATTCGTTAAATTAGATCATGATTAGATTCCAATTTAATTTAATTCTATTATTATTTTTAAAACTTGGTTCAGTTCAGTTTCTACAGATCAAATTATATAACTCACATTCATCTAGAACTAAAGAGTTCACAAGCTCCACGTCAAATTTCACACTTCACTTTCTCCAATTTAGACGCTCGTTCGTAGATATTCCACTTTGGACTCTACAAAACACATCTAACGCCAGTTAGGAATCTCCAATTGGGATTTTGATATTCCGATTCCTCAACTCAGTTTTAATTTCTAATAATAATCGAGTTTGAACTACAACTAAGATTCTCCAGCACAGATTTTTTAGCTCAGATTCCCTTGTTGAAAGTCCTTAAGTCATATTTTCCAGTTAATATTCGACACTTCAGACTGCTTAAATTAAATATCAACTTTACATAATATATCTAAGGCATTCCAGTTAGAGTTCTATAAATGCATTCCATTCTTCAGCTCAGTTTCTACAACTGAGCTAACATTATCTAGTTCCAATTTTCGAGCTAAGATTCCACACTTGGAATCTACAATCTACAATAAAAATGCTCCAACATCGACGAAACTTTATTTGACCTCAGTTGTTACTAAATACTAAAAATAATAAAAATTTGCTAATATATTTTTCTTTTTTCCTTCTCTTCTACTAAATACCACTAAAGACCAAATCAATTTGTGAGTGTGGAAATAGGACTCAGCGCGTTGGCTTGACTCATATTTCAATAATAATAATATATTCAAGGAGTCGAATCTATATTATTTATTTATTTTAGGGGCATATTGAAGTTAATCAAGCTCAACTGCATTTTTCAGATTTGTATATATTTGGCAATATCTGAATCATGCTTTTTCTAGGTCACACAACACTTTACGCTGACATAAAAATAAATGCATTTGCAATGCAAGCGATGCATTTGGCATTGAGTTGTAGCTCTGTCATAGCAATTGCCATAGTCAGACCTGTGACACATGCCAAGAGTATTTAATGGGTTTTCCTCTCACTCTCTCAGCAGTTGTCTGCGTGAACCTTACCTCGGTTACTTAATCTATTAAAATATATATATTTTTTTTTTATTATTTCTGTATGTGCTAAGAAATGCGTCCGAAACCATTTCGAATGGGCTGTCAGAATTAATTGAAATTTAAATAGAAGACGGGCCAAATAAAATTGTTTTAATTCAAAAAGAAAAAAAAAAAAAATAATAATAATAAATGAAGTGAAAATATTCCACATTAATGAGTTAAGGGCAGATTTATGATCTGGCTAACAGCTCAGCCAGATTACGCTACCAAAAAGTATTTCTAAAATTGTATTTTTGTAATTTTTGGATATTCGAATTATAGGTTTGTATTTTCATCACATATTTTTATTTTAAGCGTATGCAAATGTCGGTGTGGGCGGCTCTGTTTTTATTTGCTTTTCATTTTTGTTTTTTAATTAAATTTTTGAATATAACATTAGCACTTGGCCCTGTCAGAGCTAAGTACTTGGAAATGGCAATTAAGTGTTGGCTGGAAAAACATTTGGTTCACAAAAAAATGAAAAAAAAAGAAACACTCGATAAACGGCCACTTCAGTATTCACTTCATCTGCACACACACACACACACACAGCTGTTAATTGCAAATTGATTTGGCCATATGCATTAGTTGATACATTTATAATTATGCTCTTCAACTGTGGCCCATTCCAAGTGGCCAAGTGGGAAACTGGAGCACGGGCTGCGTGTGTGTGTGTGGGGAGTGGGTGGGAGGCATGGGGCATGGGGCATGGGGCATGGGGCATGGGGCATGGGGCATGGGGCATGGGGCATGGGGCATGGGGCATGGGGCATGGGGCATGATTGTCTGCGTGTTGCGTTAGAGCCAAGACGCTTAACGCGAGACAACAGCCAAGCAGCTAAGCACCGAAAATAAGCGAAGCTGTACGAGGCACTCAAGTAGCGGCTCTCTGCTCGCTGTTAGCTTCAAGCAGCCACCACGACGATGACGACGACGGCGACGGCGACGACGAAGACGCGCATAAAAACCACTATAAACTTTATTAATTTTAATTAAAAACACTACACTCATTCTGAGAGTTAAATTCCCGTGCACAGCTCTTGGCTGTGTGCGTGACCATTGGGTAATGTTTTCTGCTCTGTTCAGTTCAGCTCAGCTCTGTTCTGCTCTGTTCTGTTCTGTTGTTTTTTGTTTTGCTGGTGGCTGCTCGCTGCGTGTTGTAAGCCGCAGAACGCGTCCTTTGGCCAGCAGGCGGTGAGCAGTTAAAAACAGGAAAGCCCTCTAAAATGTTTGCATGCGGCCAGCTGAACTTTGAATGCTCTCGTCTGCCAGCGGGGCCAAAGGTGCCAGCTGCCAGGTGCCATGTGACCGGGTGCCTGGTGAACCATTGAAAATTACATGAAAATTATATATTATATAAAATTATAGTTATACATTTTTAATTATTAATAAAATTTACTAAATTGAACATGTTATTTTAATGTAATAAAATGTTTTTAGATTTAATAAAAATACAATTTTTATTTCAATTATAAAATTTTATAAAAAAAATAAAACAAAATATATAAAAATTATAAATAATAAATAAAATAAAATATAATAAAAACAATTGAGCTTACGCATTTTTTCAGCATGTGAATTGAGTGTTAAAGGTGCCGGGAGATCCATTCACAATTATCTGATAATTATTTTTTTTTTTTTTTTTAATTTTTTTACTGATTTTAATAATTATTATTAGATTTTTATTTATTAAAAAATAATAGACCTTAATTTAAAAAAAAGTCTTAAGAAATTCCAAAGCTGTTTGCGTTAAGGAATTCGTTTTCAATTAAATGTGAGCTTAAATATAAGTCAACGATTTTTTAATTTAATTCAAACTTAGAGCTTATTTATTTATTTTCAGCATTCCTAAATGTTAATTAGGAGCCAAAGTTACAATTGGAAAGCATATACAAATTATTAAGTTTTTACATTTTTAATAATAAAAAACTAATCAAAAATATTTTTAAGAAATTCGTAAGCCATTTGGCAAAAAATGATTTAATTTATTTAAATAATTTTTTTCAATTCAATTTAGTTTAAATTATAAAATTTTGAAAAAGTTGAGTTTATTATTATTATTATTTTTGAAGCTTTGTTCATTCATTTTTTAGTCTTAAACAAAAATTATTTTATTTATAAAATTTTATTGACTAAAAATAGAACAAAATTTGATTAAAAATAATATATTTTAAGACATTTCTAAGCTATTCAGGTTAACAAATTTATTTTTCAATAAATTGATGCTCAAATAAAAATTAAAGTTTTATTAAAGCTTAAACTAAGCTCGGGCAATAAAATCTCAAAAATATTATGTTGATTAATTTCTCTCCAACAAATGTTAATTAACGTTAAAATAGCATTTGATTGATTGTGGCTGTGATTGAGAGTGGAGCTCGCTGGGGCAGGAGCTATGCCCCAATCAATTAGTGTATCATAATGAAGAAGCTGCAACTGAAAAATCTGGCCAAAGTTTTTGCTGAAAAGGCGTAAGACGTTTAAGGGCGGATTGAGGGTTGAGCTAAGGCTGGCCAACGGCGCAAGGGCTGACGACTAACCGTGTGACTTGACCGGGTGGTTGGGGGTTGAGGGGGAGGGGTGGAGGTGTTTGAAAGTTGGGGCCGCCACTGCGAGTTGCTTATTTATTGTTTTGGCGGTGCGCGGCAGTTGGCCGCTTAATGCCATAAAAAACAAAGGTGCCATGGCGATAAACAATAAAGAGGATTCAGATGGGGGTCGCTGCCAAACATTTTATGCAAATTTATGGCCGAAACAAAAAATGTTTTCTTTCATTTTATTTTTATTTTATTATTAATTTTAAATATTAAGTGAAACACAAATACATATTTAAAACAAATAGAAATTATATTTATATAAAAAAAAAAATATATATATATATAAAATGGAAGGAGGAAAGGAAGGATATCAGCTAAGGTCTTAGATACTATTTGGTCGCGTCACAGTCAGCGTCAGTGCGCCGCTGAGCTAAGCGACTCGGTAGAGCCCTTGTTCAGGCTCTTCAGCGGACCGAGCATGCTGAGCAGCACCGGCAACAGAATCAGGCCATGCGCCGCACCAATGAGCACAATGCCCAAGTACATGCGAAAGTAGAAGATCTGAAAGACCTGCGACTTGGAGAAGGCCAACACAATGATGCCAGCGAATTTGGTTAGCGTTATGCCGGACAGCACGCTGCTCCCAGTGACGCTGAGCGAGTGGAGCGCCCGCTCGTGGGCATTGCCCCGGGACTGCTTGAACGAGCGCACAATGTGCGATACGAACTCAACGCCGATGCCCACACAGACGACCAGATTGACCAGCGAGATGGCATTCAGCGAAATGTCCCAGGCCCACATCATGCCGCCCATGTTGATCACAATGCACAGCACCATGAATAGCACGATGAGAGCCGATGTGATGTCGAGGCCGGTCAGCAGCAGCGTCACTATGAATATGGCCGCCAGCGAGACGCCCAGCGAGAGCAGTGCATCATCCCAAATGGTTAAATATTGCTCATAAAATATGAAGAATACGCAATAGGGAAAGATCTCCGTGTCGACGCCGTTGCTGGCGAACATCGCATTGATTTCGGACTGAACGCGACGCGCCTCACGCAGCGCCGCCACAAACTTGTCCGATGTGGTCGACGTCGTCGAGTACTGCATGAAGTGTGTGTCCAGAATGGTGGCCAAGCCCTCGTCATCCAGCGTATAGATGACGGCCTGAAATAGCAAGCAGCAGCGTACAACCGCTGGAGTCGAGCTGGCATTTTGGAGCTGGGACTATACTCACGTCGGCATAGGCCGCTCGGCCCGCCTTGGCGCACTCGGCATCGGGCAGATCTGAGAGGAACAGCGGCACATACTTGTCGAATGTCTCGGGCGTGGGTCGCAGGCCGTCCTCCCTGAATTCTCGCTCGCACGGATAGCAATTGTCGCTCTTCGAGTCTGGAAGAAAAAGGCAAAAGCCAAAGATCGTAAAGGCCGTCGTCATTGTCGTCGTGCAGAACTCACTGCTCGGACAGAAGCCGCCGGTGGTGGCGTTTATCTTGCAGCAATCGGCAATGCTGAGCCAGTCGATGTAGTCATCGATCCACGAGGAGGCCGGACGCGCCAGCGATGTGATCAGCGGATAGCGCGATTGCGTGTACAGCTGAACGGATAGTGAATCCTCGTTGCACTTGACGCCGCCGCAAATGAAGTTCTGATGCTGCGGATTGCTATAGTCGAGGCCCGGCTTGAGCACCCAGTAGACGGGCGCACCCATGGCCAGCAGATCGTCCATGTAGCGAAAATATTTGACGACGTGCGAGTCCTGCGGCATGGACGTCTCCTGATCCAGGCCCGGCTCAATCGAGGGCATGACCATCAACGACAGCGCCGTGACCACAGTGAACACCAGCAAAACAATCGTCTTGACGGTCCTGAAACCAAGCTCGAAACCGTCGAATAAAAATCATACGTTTGACTGAGAGCCAATTCCGGCCACAACTCACTTGGTCAGCAGGAACGGCGCATAGAAGTTCTTGAAGAGCCTCTCGAGTAAGCCAATGTCTTGGGTGCTGTCGGGCTTGACGCTGCTGCGCACACAGCACAGCATGTCGAGGCGTCCGCTCTTGCGGCGCCGCTCATCGATGGCCATCAGCGCCACAAAGGCGGTGATCTGCAGCAGAAAGTCCAGCAGAATGGCGATGGCGGCGTACATGGCGAACGTCTTCACCGCCGGCATCTCGGAGATGGCGCCAATGGCAAAGCAGGCGAACTCGCTGCTCGCCGTCTGCAGTATCGAGGGCCCCGCCTGGCCGATGGCCTCGCCGATGGCTTCGTGTGTGCTGGCAAAGCGTGCGTGATCCAGCCGCTCGTACGTGTGCACCATGATGAAGATGTTGTCGACGCCCACAGCCAACACCAGGAACGGTATCACCTCAATGGCCAGCATGGTGGTCGTCACGCCCACATAGCCCCAGAAGCCCAAGCTGCAGACGACGGAGGCCATCACAATGACAATGCCGCTCACGGCCAGCATGATGCGCGAGTCGCGCAGGAAGCCCACACAGCTGCGCAGGCGTCCGAGTGCGATGGCCACATAGATGAACATCACCACATAGCTGATGACAACGGTGCCGACCTCGCCCTCCGACAGCTCGACAATGGCATCCTGTATGGATCGCTCCGCCGAGTAGGCAATGTCCAGCTTGTCGCTCTGATAGTCCCTCATGAAGTCGACGAACAGCTTCTCCCACTTCAAGTTCATCTCCAGCCGCGACTCGTCCAGCTGATTCCTGCCCAGAAACGTGAGCACCAAGCCCGTGGCCAGCATATAGTTGGGATCGTCGCCATTGTCCGTTGTCGGCATGCCGCCCACGGCAATGCCCGGCTCGATGGGTCCGCCAAAGTTGCTAAAGCAATCCTCCATCATCGGAACACTAGGCGCGGAGGGGGTTCGATTAGCTTTCGACTGGCCTCGCCCTGAACAACTGTCGACTTACCGCAAGCAATCCTCGAGCTGATTGAGATAGTTGATGGTGTAGTTGTCGCTGTCCACATAGGAGTTTTGGAACTTTTCCATGTCGTTCTGGAAGTAGCCGTAGATGGACTGTATGAGACAGTCGTCGACGGTGGGCGTTTCGCCGGGATACAGCACGGGCGCATAACAGATCTTGTCCAAGGTGACGCCATCCGGCGATGTCAGCTGCATGATTTTCTCCTGCAATTCGAATACCTCCTGCAGGAAGCTGCGCTCATAGGCTGGCCCGAAGGTCAGCGTGCCACTGGGTGCCTCATGAGTAAACTGTACGAGAGTAGGAGCAGAGTGGTAGAGGTAAGGGTGGTGGTGAGGGGGAGTGAGTGAGTGAAAGTCTTCAGTTTACCGTATTTTTGTTCACTGGCTTCACAAACAGCTGATTGGTGCGATAGAAGGGCCCAAAGTGCTGATCGAAGTAGTTCTTCTCGATGCGCGTGCTGCTCTCCTCACTGGCCCAGAGCTCGACGGGATCGGTGGTGACTGTCATGTAGCGTATGCCATACGCCAGCCCCCCAATCACCCAGGAGCAGAGGGCCAGCACCAGCACCGGATGCTTGGCACAGAAGGTGCCCCAGCTGCGGCAGCCGCGATACAGAAACTCCCCATACAATGTCGGCATGCAGACGTTGGGCCCCGGCCGATTACCGATGCTGCTATAGCAGACGAGGCCCGCTATCAGCAGCGCCAGCACCAAGGCAATTATGAACGTGATGCCATACAGGCCGGCGATCTGCCATGGATTCTCGTGACCACTCGGCGGATCCGTCAATGGGCACGACTCATCGCAGTCGATGCAGGCGCAGGCGTAGCGTCCCTCATAGCTCTGGCCGCAATCGAGCGGATGCACCGTCAGATAGACATCCGACGAGCTCTCCGCATCGTCGCTCCACATGTAGTTGATGGGGAAGGGCACATAGTCGTTGTCGCCGTCGCCCATAAAGTAATACCAGCGACGATAGTTGCAAGTTTTGGCATTGAAGGCACCGCAGCCCAGATCCATGGCCGGTCGACCCGTCTGCGAGTGCTGTATGCTGCTGCAGCTGGAGTAAATTTTCTTGACGCTCTCATCTTGGAGCCGATAATCGATGTGCTCCACATAGTCCATGTCCGCCGGATTCTTCTCGATGTAGGCGGTCAGGAAGTCCGAATGATTTTGGCCGCACGTCATGAAGCACACTGTGAGCGCCATGTTCAGTGTGCATGTGGGACATCTCGAGTAGATGCCGTCGCCCTGATTGAGACCCGCGTCCAAGCTGCCTATTTGGTTGGCATCGCAGCACAGCTTCAGCTCCTCATCGCCGCTGGGCCCCTTGTACTCCGCATATAGCGTGGGGCAGCGTCTGGCGAAGATGGCCTCCGCCTGGGGATCGTTCAGTGGCAATGGGGGCCCATCGTACGCGAGGTTCTGCCAGTGCTCCCCAATCAAATGGCTATGGCCGTACCAAATGCAATCGGCCTTTGCGCCCAGCTGCACAGCAACCGTTAACAATAGCAGCGCAACCAGCTGAAATTTCATTTCCATTTCAGCAAACACACAGACTCAGGCACACACAGGCACACAGAATACACTCAAAAAAAAAAAAAAATGAAAAGAAGGTGAAAGAAGGTGAGCACCCGAGCAGCTCGTTAGCTCGTTAACAACTGTTTAATCAATTGAAATTGAAACCACAGCGTGTCCCCACCAGCAACCACCAGCCACCAGCCAGCTGAGTGTGTGGGCATTGCCACTATCGGAGCGAAGTGCTCTCTGCGCGGCATTGATAAGATTTCGGCGACTGATTTGGCGATTAGCCCCGCTGGCTCCATTAACAACTGACCACCGGCTAGATAAGCCCATTCCCAGCTGTGTCTGTGTGCGTGTGTGTGTGTGTGTGTGTCTTTTATTGTCATATATATATATATATAGACTTCTTATGGGATTAGCAACAATACTAATTATGATAATTATGAGAGTTGTGGATGGGATTGGAAATATCCATGAATAAATGAATAATTTTATTGTCGAATGATGAAATATTGAGAGTGGGAGGGAGAGGGAGAGAGGGAGAAAGAGAGAGGAATATGGGTGAGAGATAGAAGAGATGAAGATAGATAGGCTGAAGGGGAAAGAGAGGGCGAGAGAAGGATAGATGGAGTGAAAAGATGGTGAGAGTCAGAGTGAAGCAAGGAGCGAGAGAGGAGAATGAGCTAGATGAAGTGTAGAGGAGAGAGAGAGAGAGAGAGAGAGAGAGAGAGAGAGAGGAGAATAAGATAGATGGAGTGAAGAGTGGGGAGATGGATGTGGAGTGAAAAGATGGTGAGAGTCAGAGTGAAGTAAGGAGCGAGAGACAAGAATAAGATAGAAAATAAGTGCAAGGAGAGAGAAAAAGATAGTGTATTTTAAAGAGAATGTGAGAGTGAAGGAAAAAGAACACACAGAAGAAAATAGTGGGATACAATGAGAGAAGAGAGAGAAAGAAATAGCATGAAAGAAAGAAAAAGAGCAAAAACAGTAAGTAAAGATAAATATAGAGAAGAGAGAGAAATAAATAGCATGAAAGAAAGAAAAAGAGCAAAAACAGTAAGTAAAGATAAATATAGAGAAAGAAAGAAAGAAGGAGAGCGGGAGAAAGATAAAGAGAAGCACTGATAGAGAGAATAAAAAATGAGAGAGAGAGATTGAGAGAGAGGGGCACATTCAGAAAGAGAAAGAGAGAGGGAGATAAAGATAGAGGACAGAGAAAATGAGAGATCTATAATGATATACAGAAAGATAATTAGAAAAACATCCATTAAGATGTCTTGAAAGAGAACTAGAAATATATCTACAAAGAGAACTAAACACAGCGCGAGCGAAAGTTAGAGTTAGACAAAGACAGATAGAGATATTGAGAGAGACAAAAATCGAAGAGATATAAACTGAGAGCATAACATGTACAGATAAGGAGAGCCAACGAGAACGAGATAAGATAGATAGATAAATACTGGAGTTGAGATAAGGATATGAGATGTGAGAGAGGAGATCTCACGGGCTGACCGTGAGAATCGCATAGAAGTGCTCAATTTAACAAATTATTAATAGTAAGCATTAGAGCAGAGTGAAACCCCAAGTCGAGACCGTGGGGCTATGGCTATCTGCATTTAGTTGAGATAATGATACTTTAGCTAACTAAACTAAGTAACTATAATTAAATCGCAGACAAGACTCTCCACTCGCTATCCTCAACCAGCAATTACAATAGGTAACTACCATTAGGCATTTAGCTTCCAGTGGGCCAGTCAGCGGGCCAGCTTGATTGCTTGATTGCTTGCATATATATATTATATATGGAATGGATCAATAGACGACGCTCGACGTACACTAAACGATTGTATGGGGTTTTTGTTATGTGAGTCACTTGTTGTTGTTGTTGTTGTTGTTGTTTTCTTTATACACGGCCTTTTGTTACCTTGGCGTGTTGCCTCTGGGCGTTTTATAGTTTTTACGATGTGCAAGTGTTTCAATAATTTTAAGACTCTGGCAACTGTCGCTTATCTGGAGTAGGTCTAACAGGTGTTCACTTGAGAATTCGACAGTTAACGACGGTTCAGCTGAAAGGCAAATCATTTTATAGCGATTTGCACTTATCGCAAGCAGCTGCTAACCCACTCAGCGACAGATCGCTGCCGATGCATGCCTCAATAAGCTCAATAACCAGGTGTCACCGATTCGAAGGGCCATTAAAAAAACCAAAAAAAAAGTTCACTTCAAATATCCAAAGTAATTCCTATTGAGAACGAACGATATTAGTCGGTTAATCGTATCATAGCTCAATTAGCCACGAGCTTATCATACGCTATGCGTTTTACCATGATTTACAGCTCGATTTACTTTCAATATCAATACAAATATTCAGCTTGGGCTGTATATTTGGCTATGATCTCATCTTGCAATCAGTGCAATTGAATTTGGTTATCTATAATAGTTGCTATAGCGGTTATACTCAGTCTTTTAGGTAGTCCAGATGAGTCTATTTATCATTTTCTTATAGCTAAAGAGATTTCGATAATTGACATGTTTCATTAGAGGCAAGAGGATTCATTTTCTGCCTAATATATATGCTAGATCAATAAAATTGTATTAGCAACTAAGCAAAGTTGTCTATACTTTAGTTGGGGCAGATATATTGCGCATTCCATTGGTCGAATGTGTCATTTTCAATTCAGGCAAATAAATACATTTCTAAGTTAGACAACTGAACTTGGGAACATTGCTTATCATAGGAAAAATATTACTAGTTTGAAACAAATAATGATAAAAGGCAGCTACAAATAATTACACTTCGTACAGCAGTTGCTCAATGGAAAATTTCTTTCTTCTTGAGTTTCAGTCGATTTTCCATGAGAAACTTAAACTCAACCCACTTACCAAATCGCATAATCTCCTCCAAAAAAAAAAAAGAAAACAATCAGAATTAAAAACAAACTCATTCATTTACTCATTTATGCCTAAAAAATCTACGTTTTCAAATATTTCGTGTATTTATGCATAAATTATCAATATAAGAAATATTTTTATAATCATTGTTTCAATAAATTTGCTTAAAATTATTTTTTAACAGTAATAAAAAGAATAATAAATAAAATTATATTGAATAAATTGATTAGAATTTCATAGACCAAATATAAATATTAATTTTTTATTTATTCATCTTCTTCTATCTATTTTTTTTGCGATACAAAATGAACTAAAAAAAACAAACATTTCAATTTATCGCATGCAAATTCTTTGGCTAACCCTGATCAGAAGTTGCTTCCATTTTCAATCTCTGTTTTAAAAATTATTAAATTTATTATAATTATTATTATTGTTTATAAATAAAGGAAACTGTGTTCAGAATTTTTTATTTATTAAATTACATTATTAAATGTATTAAAAATAATTAAATTTATTATAATTATTATTATAGTTTATAAATAAAGGAAATTGTGTTCAGAAAATTTATATTTATTAAATTACATTATTATATGTGTTAAAAATAATTAACGTTATTATATATGTTAAAAATAATTAAATTTATTATAATTATTATTATAGTTTATAAATAAAGAACAACGTGTTCGGAAAATTTTTATTTATTAAATTACATTATTATATGTGTTAAAAATAATTAAATTTATTATAATTATTATTATAGTTTATAAATAAAGGAAACTGTGTTCAGAAAATTCATATTTATTAAATTACATTATGATATATGTTAAAAATAATTAAATTTTTTATAATTTTTATTATAGTTTATAAATAAAGGAAACTGTGTTCAGAAAATTTATATTTATTATAATTATTATTATAGTTTATAAATAAAGAACAACGTGTTCAGAAAATTTATATTTATTAAATTACATTATTATATGTATTAAAAATAATTAAATTTATTATAATTATTATTATAGTTTATAAATAAAGAAAAACGTGTTCGGAAAATTTATATTTATTAAATTACATTATGATATATGTTAAAAATAATTAAATTTTTTATAATTTTTATTATAGTTTATAAATAAAGGAAACTGTGTTCAGAAAATTTATATTTATTAAATTACATTATTATATGTGTTAAAAATAATTAAATTTATTATAATTATTATTATAGTTTATAAATAAAGGAAACTGTGTTCAGAAAATTCATATTTATTAAATTACATTATTATATGTGTTAAAAATAATTAAATTTACTATAATTATTATTATAATAAGAAATGATTATTAAAATAAAAATAAAAAATGATTATTATAAAAATAAAATTAATTAATTAGCACAAAAGTTATTAATTTATAGCCCAACACGAGAGGCGTAGAGGCGGTGCGCGTCAGTAAAATGGCTCTGGATTCGATCTAGGTGAAGCAGAGTTTATATTAAACAAATTATGAAATTAAGTAACACGACTTAATTTCATTATTTGTTTTTTGTATATACTCTTTTTGGGGTATTCGATAACCTCTGTGCAGGGCATCGACTAGTCGACTCGAGAATTATTAATTCTGTTGGGATATTTTTTTCTGTGCCCGATACAGAAATCTGGGCACTTTCATTCAAACTGTTTTGGGTCGTGTGTTGCCAGTTGTGTGAATAAAAATCAAATCGTTAAGTAAAATATGGAAAACACGTTCAACTATTCGGAACAAAAACATTTGAAGCCTACATCAGCCATGGCAGCGCGGCATGGGTATACAAATACACTTAAAGAAGACCAAGGGACTGCAACGGAGACCGAAAGCTCTTACACTCCGGACGGACAGTTGCTGCTGTCGTCGCGCAACACCAACAGGAGCTCAGTGGGAACATCTTTAGGTGAGTAGCGCGGCTGATGCCAAGTGGCCCCATCACTGAGATCGGCCTAATCCCTTTGCAGCTGTGCTGCACGACTTACCCGGCGAGTATGAGGAGTTGCATGTGGGCGTCGGTTGGCCAGTGGCGGGGAGACGCCACAATTGGAGCGATCCCATGGACTCGGAGAGCAGGCAGTGCAGGTATGAGTCGCAGTCGGAGCTGGCGAGCAAGCACAGCAGCTATTCTGTTGGATTTGTGGAGCACTTTCGGCAGCGCATGCGCTACGAGCAGCTCGGCGTGCCGCTGACATCCGTGGAGCTGCTGCACGAATGCCAGAGGCAGCGGCGCCAGCAGGAGTCGCCACGCGTCACCAGTGGGCGCACATACCGCGACAACTGCACCCAAACGGAGAGCGAATTCCTTGACTCTGCGGACAAGCGTTGGCTCGATCCCAATGTCTGCACATGCGGCGGCAGCGATGGCGAGTCGGAGTTGGAATCGGAGTCGCTCAGCTCGGAGATGGACGACGCCAGAGCGGCCGATGAGCCAACTGATGTCGCAAGCAATGAGTACTTGCCGCTCACCGTGTCGAGTCAGTACTTTGAGGCGGTCTCGTGCCAGCCCAGCTGCTCGGACGAGCTGAGTGGCCATGGGAATCTGACTGCATCGGAGCCGGAGAATTGCAGCTGTTGCAGCTGCGTGCGCAAGCTGAACGAGCGCCGGGATTATGGGGCGTGCAAGCCGGTGGCGCCGCCGCCGCCGACAGCTGCAGCAGCAGCGCCAACATCCATACGAATATTGATGCCGTCGCCGGCGGCTGTGGCCACAAGTCGCTTGGCGTACCGCAGGAGTCGCGAGTTCCGCAAGTGGCGCCAGATGCGCGAGCAGCTGACACTCAATCGCAACACAGAAGACGCGCACAGGCTTACATATCAGTTTCCAATCAAGTTCAAGGGCAGGGACACGGGCAGGGATACGGCCAGGGACACGACCAGCGACACGGCCAGGGACACGGCCAGGGACACGGCCAGGGACACGGCCAGGGAC
This sequence comes from Drosophila mettleri, assembly GCA_035047625.1. Lineage (NCBI taxonomy): Eukaryota > Metazoa > Arthropoda > Insecta > Diptera > Drosophilidae > Drosophila > Drosophila mettleri. The sequence goes on from JAWNPI010000109.1 coordinate 13,709,704, forward strand.
ACGGCCAGGGACAACACTAGGATATCATATATACAGCTGCGTCGCTCGCCCAAGAAAGTGAATCTGCCTCGGAAGATGGCTGCGTATCGAAATCTGTTGAGCTACTCCAATTCCAGTTCGTCGAATCGAGTGCAGGTGCTCTTGGCGCCGGGCAGGTCGCGGCTGCTGCTCAATGAGATGGCCATGTCGGGGCTGATCATGCGGAAGAGCATTGAGTTCACGGAGACGTCGTCGGTGCCGCAGCTGGACAGCGAGCCGAGCATTACGGATACGGCTGGCATCTCGGTCGAGTCGAGCCACATGGCCCGTGGCGCTGGCTCCTCGGAGACGCTCAACGAGGTCTGGTGCGATCCGGTCGCCTATCTCAACGCACATCCGCCGGTCGCCACTGGCGGCGAACGCAAGCGATTCCTAAACATCGATGCACTGACCGTGGGCTATGCGGGCGCACCCAAGCTGGGCGAGCAGGCAGCGCGGGCGGCGCTTGAGAAATGCGCCTATAAGTCGAGGGAGTTCGATTCGCTCAGCCGGGAGCAGCGGGCCAGGGACGTTGCGCTCCGCTTGCAGCAGTTGCGCCTGTTCAAGGATAGAGCTCACCGGGACTACGCCTGTTTGATGCTCGCCGGAGAGACGCGCGACTGCCAACGGAATGACTATAGACACATGATGCCGAAACTGTTTGAATGTCCACTGAATAAGCCGAATTGTGTGCGCCTGCTTAACGAATCAATGCTGGCGCACTTCCTTCATGTGCACTTCAGTGAGCCGGGCCTGGCTATAAACGAACTCTTCAAACAGAATCAGGTGCTCATCATGTTTCAGCCGCGCTCCTTTCAGCGCTCCCGCAACGTCTGCCTGTCCATGATCGTCTATGGGGGCACCAATACCACCAATACCAACACCAATGCCAAGACTAAGACCAACACCAAGGCTTACGATCTGCCCAATCCGCTAACTGTACCCATCTACAATGTGGGCCTGCCCATCGATTACAACCAGTTCAAGGGACACATGCCGCTCTTCGTGATGGCCTGTCGCACCCGGCTGCCGAGCAGACAGCGCAAGCATCCGAAGCCACAGCTGATGGGGCCGGACTCCTCCGAGTCGTGCATATCGATGGCCGCCAAGGGCGAGAGTGTGCTGGCTCTGTGGCTAGTCAGCGTCCAGCTGTCCCGGCCCGTTCACGTCCAGATGACCGTTTTCAATCGTCGCGTCGACATCACCCGCAGCGCTTTCATGAAAGTCCGCGGCCTGAACAAGTCGCACAACTGTGACAAGTTTCTGGCAAAGAGCAAGAACTATTTGCGGCTAACCGGACAGGATATGCGTCTGATAACCAACAATTACACGGAGTCCATCTACCTGGAGCTCTCCATACACGACTATGCGGACCGCTTGATCCGCGGCAGACCCAACAAAATGCGCTGATTTCCACCTACACATATTCCACTCCAAATTGCTTTAAATGTTTTAGCCCCTATTCCCCACTAACCATTCGTGTGTCTTTGGCAACTATCCACAGTCCATTATCGATCAACCTGAGAACTCTAACCTGCGGAATATACTTTCATCCGCAAACAATTGACAATTCAAGTTTCAATAAAATTTAACCGCAAAATTTTGTTTCGTAATCGAATTCTCTTATTTATCTATATATCTGTCTCTTTCTCTTTGCCAGTTCCTTCGTAAGCTCATCTATTTCTTTGTTACATCTGGCAACGCTCGATAGTTAAATCCCTCCGTCCCTACTTCGGCTCGACGTTTTCCGAAGGGTTTCTTCCTGGTATTTTTTTTCTTTCTCTCTATTTCTTTTTTATCTTTCCTTCCCATCATGTTTCTGTTGCCCATCCTTCATCATTAAATCATTTCTTTCCTGCTGTGGTTCGACGTCCTTACATCCGTCCCTCCGCATGCTTTGTGACTTTTTCTTTCTTTCTCTATTTTTCTTTTTCTTCCTTTGTTTCTCTTTCTTATATTATTTTTCTCTCTTTCTTTGTCTTCATTATCTGTTTCCCATAATTCCATCATTTCATTCCTTTCCCCATCTTTCTTTCTTCCTTTCTTTTCTTCTCTTTCTTCCTTTGTTTCTCTTTCTTATATTATTTTTCTCTCTTTCTTTGTCTTCATTATCTGTTTCCCATAATTCCATCATTTCATTCCTTTCCCCATCTTTCTTTCTTCCTTTCTTTTCTTCTCTTTCTTCCTTTGTTTTTCTTTCTTATTTTCTCTTTTTCTTTTTCTTTCTCTTCATTTTTCTGTTTCCCATCACTCCATCATTTCATTTCTTTCCTCTTCTTTCTTCCTTTCCCCTTCTTTCTCTCTTCCTTTTTTCTCTTCCTTTCTTTTCTTCTCTTTCTTTCTTTTCTTCTCTTTCTTTCTTTTCTTATCTTTCTTATTTTATTTTTCTTTCTTTCTTTCTCTTAATTTTTCTATTTCCCATCCTTCCTTCATTTCATTTCTTTCCCTTTCTTTCTTACTTATTTTCTTTCTATTTCTTATTTTGTTTTTCTTTCTTTTATACTTAAGTAATATTTTCTTTAATCCATCAGTTTTAAATAAAATCTCAATCAAGTTTTTTAATCGAATAATAATTAACCTTGATTATTATTAATAATTAACCAACAATAAATTGATTAAGAAATCTTAGTCTAGGGCTTTGTCCTGGGTTCTCTCACTTAAGTGTGAGCGAGACAAGCATACTTTGCACATATCATATTCTTATTGGAATTTGAGAATCGTATTAGATTTTAAATTATTAATTTTAATTATTTATTTATTTGCATATTTCCATATGCATTTGATTTCAGCAAGTTGCTAATAAGTGATCTTGCCATGGACATATTCGGCTGTGGTCTGTGGCCTTTGGTATTGGCTAACAGCGCAAAAGCTTTTATTTGCGCGCTGCTTATGTTAACTGCTAAGAGAATGTTAAACTTGTGTTCTCTTTGGCTTGTGCTCTGCTGCTGCTGCTGCTACTGCTGCTGCTTGCGTCGCAGTCGCTCTCAACTGCGGAGTGCAGCAAGCGACGGCTTTATTTATTTTTTAATGCCGGGCAGAGTGCTATTGAACTCGCACACACAGAGACACGCACACGCACACACACACAAACACACACACACACACACATGTATATATAGTATTTAGCATTTTGGCAACTGCTGCTTTTGCTGCAAAATGCATAATGCATGAAAGTGTTGCCGGCATTCAGGAGGCAGCTAATTTGATTAGCTTGACTTGGCCGTCATCTTAGGAAAACATAAAATGCGAATCGAAATGCAAAAATCAAATGCCAAACATCGACAGTTAACAGCGAATGAGCTAATTGAGCCACTGTCAGATTATTATAAATGCATTCAGAGTGCGAAGCGTAAGACACGTGTTCTGAAAATCCAGACCTACATGAACAATCTAAAGCAGAGGCAGCGGCAGTGGCAGTGGCAGAGGCAGCGGCAGTGGCAGTGGCAGCGGCAACTTAAACGCATCTGCAAAGCGGCCCCCTTAAGCCCAACAACGCAATGTTCCCGAAAATCTGTTCCCGTTCCCGTTCCCGTTCCCAACCCCGTGCTGTGCCCGTTCCCGTTCCAGAGAACTAGCTTCGTACGTTCCAGGCGCATTCTGGAAAATTGTGTCAAGCTGACGACACAATTTTCAAATCGCATGCCCGGAGTTGCAGTTGGCTTCCCAAAAACAATCACAAAAAAAAAAAAAAAGAAACGAGTAGAAGAAACAGAGTAAGAGTGTGAAGAGAGCCAAAGAGGAGAGCGCGAGCGCGAGCGCGATGGCCGGCAGAGCGACAGACAGTCCACAGCAGAAAGACAGCCAGACACACAGACAGACAGAAAGCGAAAGAGGAAGAGCGCGAGAGAGTGCGAGAGCGTCCAAATAAACTGACATCGTAAGCTGCCGTTGCACTAATAATGGCAAAGGTATATCGCTCCGGTACAGTAGCGTAACAGGAAGTGGTGCATTAACACGCACCGCAGCTGATGACGACGACGTCGCCCAAAACTTCAACTGGCCCGGGCCCCAAAAGAGCGCGTCATTTAAATTGCTAATAACAATAACAATAACAAATTGGCAAAGGCAGAAAAACAACAATAAAATAAGCTGAAGTTAAGCCAAAAGTGCGCGAGCCAAGTGCGTGTTTCTTTTTTTTGTTGTTCTTAAATATTATTATTATATGCATATACAACTGTGTAAGTGTGTGTTTGTATATGTTTGTGCATTTAGCATTTGATTTCGCGCAATTCCATCCGATTGCATCACAAAATAGTCAGCTGCAGTCTTAACTTTTAACCTAACGGATTAGGCACAAGCAGCGACGTGACTTCGACGTCATCTGTGACGTCGCATGTGGGCGACTACTTATATGTGTATGTGTGTGTGTGTGTGTATGTTTGTATATGTCATTTTTTTGCATTTTGCAGCCATAAAATGAGCAAACGAATGACGTAGATCCCCATTGATGTTCCGCTGCGTTTCATTTCGCAATTCGCAATTCGCGTTTCTCATTTGGTTGCGGCAAAAACAGCCGAAAAACCTAAAAACCGACAAAACCGGCTACACACACATGTTCAATAAGACAGAGAGAGTGAGAGAGAGAGAGAGAGAGAGAAGGAGAGCGAGCGAGCGAGCAGGTCAGCGTGTTTGTGTATTGGGCTGCGTGTGTGTGCGATAGGGAGAGCGATGCGGATGCCGCTGACGCAGTCGCTGCCGAATCCCGCCGATTGCCGAAGCGACAAATGCCGAGCTCGAAAAACGTGCACACGTGCAGCATGCAGACGGACGGGCAGGCGACAAGAACTTTTTCGGTGTGAATGCCTTCTGCACAAAAACGTGGTTTTTCGGCTGTCAGCGTTGCAGTTGACGTCGCTGTTGTCGGCGTCGTCGCCGTCGCAGTCGACGTTGACGCCAGCGCAGCTGCGTTTTTTTGTTTTCCTCTTTTTTGATTGTTGCAATTCCTATTCGCTCGCAACTGTTAAACAGCTTAACAGCTTCCCAGTCGCCTGCTAACAGTTCAATGGCGCGTCGCTGTTAGCGTTAACATTCGCTGAGCTGCAAGCGCATTCTTTTTTGTTGCATACGCTGAGGCACAATGGAAAAACTGTTAAATGAGATCGCGGCGAGGCACTGAGTGGCGGCCATTAAATAAGACAATAGATAAATGTTTTTTTTTTTTGTTTTTGATAGTAAATATAGATAAATTTATCTATTATCAATTATCAATTCAATTGAATTGAATCTAATGGGATTTGTAGGGAGTAAAAAATGTAATTTTTTTTTGATATTTTCAAATTTGAATATGAACTATTATTATTTATTTAATTTGTTTTATGTTACATTAAGGCAAACAAAACATGAGCAACAACAGGCAACAAAACAACATATGACAACAGTTGCAACTGCAACTGCAAAATGTTTCTGTTCTCTTTGGCATGCAATGCCGGCTCCGGCTCCGGCTTCGGCTTTGGCTCTGTTTTCAGCTCTTTGACATCGCAACGTGTTGTTGCTGCTGTTGTTGTTGTTGTAGTTGTTGCTTGCTTGCTGCTTCCGTTAGTTGCCGGAAGTTGCACGAAGTGCACAAAAGCTTACGGCTCTTAGTTCTCTGGCCCTGTTAACAGTTAGCTGAGAGCAGGAGCAACGCCGACCAAATGCAAATGTTGTTTGGCCTGCCAAATTGGCAATGGCCAAAAGACAAAAGCACAAACACCGACGACAAAGAGCAGCGCAACAGCCGCAGTCAGCGTTAGCGCTGGCAGAGCTCGCTGCTACTGCTGCTGCTGCTGTTCTTGCTCTTGTTCTTGTTGTTGGCTAAAAGTGTAGTTGGGTCCCATCGCAGTCGCAGTCGCATCTCGGTCTTATTCGTGTGCGGCGCTTCACCGCTAAGCGACGTCTGAAATATATTTCGCTGCCTACACTGCTGCTGCTTAACGACGTCTATACAAAGCGTATGTATGTGTGCGTACGTGTGTTAGACTGACGGTGTGCATGTGTGTGTGTGTGTGTGTGTGTGTGAGTGCTTGTGTGTGTGTCTGCGCCTGAGTATCGTTTCGTTTGCCTTCGGCTTGTCGTTCGTGCGCGTCGTTATTGTTCGTCAATTCGTTCGTATGTACGATTCGTTTGGTTCGTCGTCGTCGTCGCTGCTGCTGCTGCCGCTGCTGTCGCTGCTGCTGCTGCGGTAGCGGCTGCTAATGGTTGCTACTGCTGCTTCCAAACGTTCGCAGGCCATGCAGCAAAAACAGTTTACATTTGTTTTTCCGCGTGCTCGCACACGTTGACTGACACGGTCTGCGACTCAGCGAGCGAGCTTTGTCTGTCTGTCTGTCTGTCTGTGTGTGTGTGTGTGTTTTTTTGTATATATATTTATATATATATATATATATATATATATATATATATATATATATATATATATATATATATATGTGTGCATATATGTGTGTGTGTCTGTGTGACCGGAGTGCCGACCCGGAGTTGCCACAGACTGACCGGAGTTGCATGGCCGAACTAAAGCCACTCGAGCTTGCTCCAGTTACTGGCCTAGTCCGGTCGCTGCAACTGCAACTGCAACTGCAACGACAACTGCCACAGCCACATTAGATCAGCTAACGGCAACACCAGTATAACCAGTAAGCCCCATCCCCATACAACCACCCACCCACCGGCCCGACCGTTGCATATTATATTGCAATATATATCTCAATATATATCTATATATATATTTTTTTTTTCCAAAACTTCAGTTCATATTTATTTTCGTTTTCATTTTCGATTTCGAATTCGGTTGTTTTTTTTTTCTGTTTTTTTTTTTTTGATTTTGATTTGAAGTTCGACTGCTGCAGCTCGGCTTCGGCCGCCCGCTCGTGCCCGGCGGCCGAAGCTGCTGCCAGCAGCGAAGGTGGAGTTGCAGCTTAACGCTGAGCGCGATGGACGACGCGTCGTGAGTCGTGTCGAGATCGGAGCCCCGCGCGGAAGTGCAGTGTTAAAAGCGGCTGCGGAAACGGAAGCTCAAAGAACTGTTAACAAGCACACACACTTTCCATACAGTCAGCCATCGATGCTTTGTAAATTAAGGACTGCTGTGCGCAAACGCACAGACACTGAACTTGTCTGAATACCACGAACTTTCATTAATTCTTCTTCGTCTACATTTTTATTCTAACTTTTTTTTTTCTGTTTTTTTTTTTTTTTTCCTATTGATCTCGCACAATTTTTTTCACAATTTTTTTTAATGTGATCCACACAAATATATGAATAGCAGCAACAAGAATTCGCGATGTTGCCAGCTAGCAAACGTTCGAAATCGATGAGAAATTGTAACAAAAAATGCAGTGCATAAAAAAAATGAAACACGAGCGTAACAACGGCAGCAGCAACAACAACAAGCCCAACAGCCACGACAGCAACAACAGCCACAACTCTCAAGCCGTAACAAAAGTGTAATTAATCCAAATAAGAAAAAACCCAAGAAACAACTGAATCGAATGCAAAAAAGGTTTATAAAAGTTTGTTTTAAGACAGTAAATGGAATGTCTAACAGTTGAGTGTGTGTATGTGTGTGTGTGTTTTTATATATATTTGCTTCTCTCTCCCTCTCTCTCTGTTTCTATCTCTGTCACTCTGTGTGTGTGCGATCAGCATCAGCAGCAATTGGTGAAATATTTAAATAGATAAAAATTTCAGATTATATGCATAAATTGATAATATATAAATATATAGAAATTATAATTTATTTATTTTTAACGAATTGAAAATTAAAAAAAAAAAACATATTTTTTGTAATACATTTGCCAATCAAGACATTGAACTATATATATTATATATGTAAATATATATAAAATAGGAAAATGTAATTAGAAAGTCATTTTTATTTAACAACTAATATTTTGCCAGTATACAAATTAAAATGTGTAAAAAAAATATATATTATAATTTGTTTTATTTTTTCTTGACTAATACAAATATTTAATAAAATTTGCATATTATTTATTTATTTTTATTTACTTATTAAATATACTATATACTTTTTTCTTTATAATTTATTTATTTATTGAATGAACAAATATTATTATTATAAATATTACGAAGATAGGGGTATAAAAACTAAAATAATAACTTTATATTTAGCTAGATATTGAACGAAATGAAAGTGCTTGAAATAAAAGTGTACGAAAATGGAAAATTTAAATTTTCGTTTAGTTTCTGAAACAGTTTGCAATATAATTCAATTCATAGAAAAAAAAAGAAAATATATATACATATATATATATATATATATATATATATATATATATATATATATATATATATATATATATATATATATGCATATATATATATGTATATATATATATAATGTTTGTATACATATTTATATATATACTAATAGCGCTAAAAGTTCAAAAATATTTCAGTGCAATAAACTTATTTAATTTCTGAGCAGTTCAAAGGGTGCCGAAAAAAAAGTATTATGCAAATATTATCAATCAAAATAATTGATTGTGCAAGATTCTTCTTTATGTCTTATTTATGCATTTTTTAGTTCTTATGCTTCGAAAGGGCATATTAGTTTGAGTAGGCACAGCTGAGCATATATTTACAACCGCGTTTAGCTAGCTGTATATCAGGTGTGAAACAACCGAAATATGTCATAGCTTAACAGCCCTAAGTATTTCTATTCAGATATATATATACATATATCTGCTTCTTCCTATATGTATGCTCATTTTGTTTTATTTTTGCGAGCGAGTATTACGTAGTCGATTGCAATCTCATTGATGTTGTTATTTATTTAAACACGTTTTGGACAAAAATTATGGCGTCAGCTGCGCTGCAAAATATAAACAAATGAAAATAGGAAAAAAAAGAAGAAAAACAGAGCAGACGAAGGAGAAGAAATAAACTATTATTCTCTTGCGTATAATTATTGTTGCTTGTGCGCTCATTTCGCTCAACTTGCCGAAATCGAATAAATCTTGAGCTTGAAATGATTTTTCACGTCTCTCCCGGCAAGCATTTCGATTTGTTACTTGTTCTATTATAGTTGTATGCCACGCAAAGTGAATAAATGGGGTATATTGAAGAAATACTAGCTTGGAGCTAATCTCGAAATGACCGTCGGCCTGAAGGGGAGTTGAGTCAAGCTAATTTCAAATAATCGATTGCTCTTTATCGATTTAACTTGAAATTAATTTGTAATGATATTCAACTTGGTCAAAGTCTGAACTGTTAAGAACTAGAAAAAAAATTCCTTTCTCTGGAATAGGCCTCATATACACATAGCATGGGTATTTTTCAGTTGAGTACTCTCCACTGAAGCGCTCTTATATTGTTTTTTTTTTTTTTTTTTTTTTTTTTAGTTTTTGCTTTCTTTTGTTGCTGTTGTTTTTGTATTTGAAATTCCGGCCATTCCGTTGTTCACAGCCAGCAACTGGGGGAATCATTTGAGTTTCACATGGATCTATTAATAATTTGATGCATTGCCCTCGTCGTCATCTCTGGTCAGTGTGGTCGGTGTCTCTGTTCATTAAATAAACGCCTCATATGAGTTCTCATTTGTGTTTAGGGCTCCACCTTGGGGCCAATTAGAAATCTCTTTCATCTTTTGACAAACTTTCGAATCTCTTGCGACAAATTTCAATTTTTCAATGGTTCTTAATAACTATGGAATTATTATCATAAATGTGAAGCCAAACCAGCGCAGAGTGTGTCAAGTGTAAATATATCGAGCAAGAGAGAAATTTGACATAAATATTATATATATTATAATATTATAATATATAGTTTTTTACACCCGATATGTATCGTTGTAGAACAGAAAAGTGAGATTTAGTTAACATGCATGAGGACCTAAAAAATTTGATTCTAATTCTGATTTTGAATTTTCTACTCGCAACTGACGAAAATTTATTTAATATTTAATTTATTTTTGAACTGGTTTAAAAATATGACCAAATGTTTTTTTTTTTACATACCAATACAAGAGCCTTCTAGAAATAGTAGAGTATATTTTAGCTATATTTTGCTAAAAATCATTCACAATTAAATTTATAAATCTCTCTCTCCGCCAATAGCAAAAACTATAGACAGCCACGGAAATCATTCTTAATTATTATCTTACGACGCGAAATTACATTTTTAAAATATACTTATTTGTCGCACTTTAAAGTGAAATGTTTTTATTTAAGAATTAAAACAATATCAGAATCAGAATCAAAAAAACTGAAACATATTTGATATGGTTATAGAAAACAGGTTTATTCACATTTCTTGAATTTTTTCTCGAATTCACACAATGAAAAAAGTGCATAAATTCGAATATTTTAAACTTTTTCTTTTTATGAAATAATAAGTAAATGAAATGTGTTTATAAATCCCAGCAGATCTTTGAAAAAATTTGGGTGTGCCTGTTTTTTATACAGAAAATTATTTGAAGAGCCGTTGATGTGATATGTTTGACGAGCTCCTGAGCGAGAATCCTTTTGTTGTTTTTTATTTGTGCCTTTGAGAGTTGATAAGGCTGAAAAGGAATTGAAAATGTGAAACCTTTCACGTTTTAAATAATTCTGTTTTATACGCTTGAGTGAAAAAGTGGCAATTGGTGACATTAACATACACATAAATCTATGTATATGTATTATACAAAAAATATATTTATATATATATATTTATCTATATATCCTCGAGCATGTTCATATTTAGCTCTATTTTATCAACACAGAAAAAAGTGAAGGTGGGAAAACAAATAAAATGTATAACATGACATATGAAATTTAATTTCAATTTTATTTTAATTTGTGCAAAGTTGCTGAGTGAGAGTGAGATGAGAGGAAATTATAGCTATAAACTGAAAATATTCTGTGCAACAAAAATAATAATAGGCGCAAGCGTAAAAAACTGCAATTGCAACAAATATAAATTATAAAACGTGGCATTAAATTGATATCATATTCCGAAAGGACAACAGCTGCAAATACATTTTTTTTTATTATCTATTTATTTTGAATACCCCCAACAAATTGAAAATGGCAATTGAGTGCGTAGAGTTTTTTTTTTAAATTTATGTAACAGGCAGCATTAGTTGGGACTGAACTCTGTATAAAGTATATCAATAGAGAAGTAAATGAATAAATATATGTATAATAATGTATAAATAATACAATATATAAAAATATATTAAAATATAAATTAATAAATATATAATTATATAAATATATAAATATATAAATATATGAATATATAAATATATAAATATATAAATATATGAATATATAAATATATAATTATATAAATATATGAATATATAATTATATATAAATATATAACTGAATAAAAGTCAAATGGAACTAGCTCTGTCCGTTCTAGCCATGGTTCTCTTCGAGATAATCTTTAGGAATTTTTGGGCATGCCATAAGCAACTAAAACCAACTATGTTTTGGTTTCATATATGTGTATGAAGATATATGCATGATTTCTCATTTTTGTACTCTGCATATGTATGTGAGTGTGTGTGACGCTGTTAAATAGCATTCTTATTGCAAAATTAGAGCAAATCAAAAATATATAAAGATATCAGATATATACATATATATTATATTCTTCATATATATATATTCGTTCTATTTAGTATATAAGGCAATCAAGTATCTGTCGGCCCACAGCAAGGGCATAGCTTAAATTTTGTTGAAAAAACATTTGATTTTCGAAGCTATGCAGATAAATCTGGATAATGCTTTCAATATTTAATATATATTTATAAAGTTTACTTGATATTTATCGAGTTTTTCTGTGCAAATATCAAAGTGAAGTGAAGCCTTGGCTTTGAGTATATTCGGCCACGGCTACAGCAGCTGCGCTTGTATATAAACATAAACCATTATTTATATATGAATGCATATTTTAGTTGGCCAAATATATATATATATATATATATATATATATATATATATATATATATATATATATAGTGTATTCATAGAGTAGCTGCAACTGCTGTCGTTATTGTTATTGCTGTTGCTGTCGCTGCATGTAGGCTCGGCCTAGTCGCCATATAATGCGGGCTTAAAACAAAAGTGACATGGCTTCCTTTATTATCTGCGACACATCCTTTCATTGTGTTGGTATTTCGGTTGTTTCGTTGTTTGTTTGGCCCCGTTGTCCTACTTTAAATGGTCTTTGGGTCGCCCCAGGCTAGAGAGCACGCATTAAACTCTCTTTAATACACTTGCACTTCATGCATGCCTGCCTATGTATATCAGGCTCTCCCTCTCCCTCTCTCTCACTCTCTCTCCGTCTCCTTTTCGCTCTCATTTATTTGTATTGTTTTGCCAGTGTTTGTTAGCGAGCCTTTGCTTGCTTGCCGCAGCTATTGCCATTAAATCAGACAGAGACATATGCGTATGCCCTCTCGCTCGCACACTAACATAATTGCATGCAGCCAGTCTAAATAGCAATTACATATGGTCTGTCTCGCTCGCACGCTGGGGCCAGGGGCGGGGGGAGTGTCTCTCTGTCGCTCTCGTTAAGATGTGTGCCGCTTTTGCCCAGCGCATCGGAAATGCACCAAAATAAGGAACAACAAAAAAATTATGACAAAATAAAGGATGCAGGACGACAATAACAAAGAAAATCTGCCGTTAGCCGAGGAGCGGCTGCGGTGCTGAGGGGGAGGGGCGCGTGTGTTCGACTGTGCTTAATAGCGCGGCGTGAACTTACTTAAAATGCATTCTGCGCACTTGGCAGCACTGGCAGCTGGGGGCGGTGTGTGTGTGTGTGGGGGGGGGGGGGGCATACTACTAGAACGGGATGGGGCCAAGCAAACAAAAGTTGTCTAGTCACGAGGCCAATGGGAACAGCCGTTTGCCGTTTGCCGTTTGTTTGCCGAAGCCATGTTGCAGATGTTGCTCCGGGCCGTGGCGTGTTGCAACATGAATGTGGCGGAGTCTTTGTCCAAGTCGCAGTCACTTCAACCCCCCCTCCCGTCTTACTCTCTCTCGCTTGGAGGCGTTGCCCCAACAGCGTAACACGCAATAATAATAATTTGTGATTCTTGGGCTCACAATGAGCTTGACTCGAACGCACTTGAGCTGTCCATCGTGAGCCCATTTGGCAGCTAAAAAGAGAACTTTAAATAATTTAATAATATAAATATATATATATATATATATATATATAATGTAAAAATATAAAATTAAATAAAATATATATTAAACTAAATGAAATATATATTAAAAGTAAAATATACATATATTAAATAAAATTAAATATATATTAAAGAAATTAAAATATATAATAAATACATATTTAATACAATTAAATATATATTAATAAATAAAGTTTAATATACATTATCTATTAAATTAAATTAAATATATAAATGTTTTCATTTATCATATATATTAAATAATTTGAAATATTTTTTAATTTTCATTATCTATTTCATTTTTATTTCTTATTTTATTCATTTTCCTTAATTATTAATTTCAAATTTATTAATTTTTTTAGTTACCTAATTAATTTTAATTATTGTTTCATTGGAATACGAATTCTTTTCTTTTCTTGTGATCTTTCCAAGCTTATATAGCTCGATAAAGTATAGATCCCTAAATTAATGATAAAGCGAAGCTACGTAGGTTCAGTTCGCGTCTGTCTTTGTTCAGGATAATTTAATATAATTTTCATAGCAAGACATGATATAGCCTGATATAGCTAAAGTCGCGTCGGGGCCAGCCCCATATTGACCGACATTCTCAGTGATTACAACTTCGTCATCGTCATCGTCATTGTGTTTGTCGCGAAAACGAAAGCAGCCCGGAAATGCTGGCTCTATGTATTGCCCCATATTGGCTTGGCTCGGTTTCTATGAGCGCGAGGTGTGCCTCATTATGCATATAAGCTCTTTGCCCTCAACTGAATTCACAAAGGTGTGTGTGTGTGCCTGTGTGTGTGTGTGTGTGTGTTTGTGTGTATTGTAACTAGGTTTGTCTGAGAGTTTCACCTCGTGGCCGTTGCCTCATTAAAGTGTTTTCCATTTGTTACCTCATTTCGCTCACTCGCTCTTGCCAAGTCTCAATCAATTTTTTCGGCTTCTTCTTTTCGTTACATTTTCGTATGCAATTTTCTCATTTTCATTGTCTGTATATGTATGTGTGTGCGAGTCGCTGTTAAATAGCATTCTTATTGCTGCACTTGTATTTGTTGCAAAAGTAGGACACTCTGCTGCAGGTAGGCAGTTGGCTGTGGCATGTTTTGGGCATAAAATGTGCAACACAAAAGTTTCGTTATTATTGGCTTATGAGGTGAAATTTATTGCAGCATAACTCTGCCAGTTTTACCTCGCTCTTCCCCCCCTCTATCCGCCCACCCTCTCTCACTCTCACACTATCTCTCTCTCTCTCTCTCTCTCTGTCTGCTTCATTCTTGGGGTAAAGTTTTTAGTGTTTCCGGGTCGACATGTTGCGAAAGTTGTTAAAAGAAAAATTTCTACTATAATAAGAGAAAGCTGATTAGGCTTGAGAATATAATTATGTGCTTGAGCGAAAATGTGTCTAAATTGGAAAACAATGTATTATATATATATATATATATATTAAAAAGATAAATTGACTTTTAAAAATAATAAAAAAAATGTCTCGAAGAACTAATAAATTTCTGGCAAATTCTTAAAATTTTTGTTTAACACTATTAATATTAATTCGATTTTAAAACTCTTCTCTCATTGTAGCACACAAAGATGTTGGATTGAACAATTTGATAATGAAGCGAATCTGACAAATATGAAGTATTAAAATAGTTAAAGACTTGAAAAAGAAAAGAGAGAAAGCAAAAAACAAAAACCGATCAAAGACAACAAACAAAAAAAAAAAAAAACAAAAACAGACAAGAAACAAATCTCAAATAAAATAAAAGAATCAAATAAACGGAATGCATTAAGTACTCAAATATTTAATCATTAACTTATTTAAAATAAACTAAATTAATACAAGTAATTATTAAATTATTTAATTAAATACATAATAAATACATGAAGCTCAAATAGACTGAAATAGAGTCCAAATATATTACGAAAGTAAATGCAATTAATTATACATATCATAAAATAATTAGCAATTGCATTTAAGTTATTAATATAAACAAATAGAAAACAACAACAAGAAAAATAAGCAAAAATCCATAGCCAAAAGCCAATTGCAACTGCAACTGCAATATACATGAAAAACAAAAACAAAAACAAAATAAAAATAAAAACACCAACTGCAATTCGTTGTTTATAACTAACAACAACAAAAACAATTCGCGTGTTCAAAAGTGAAAAACAAAAAAAAAAAACAAAAACAACGAAATTTGTTTGTGGCAAACGACGCACGGGCGTCATGTGACTCCTCAGCAGTTAAAATATGCTTACAGTAACAACAACAACAACAACAACAACAACAACAAAAGCAGCATTGGGCAGCGACATGCGGCGCCAAACAAAC
Organism: Drosophila mettleri; assembly: GCA_035047625.1. Taxonomy (NCBI): domain Eukaryota; kingdom Metazoa; phylum Arthropoda; class Insecta; order Diptera; family Drosophilidae; genus Drosophila; species Drosophila mettleri. The sequence continues at coordinate 13,725,180 of JAWNPI010000109.1, forward strand.
AATATTTAAATTCGTTCAAGAAAATGCAAAACAAAACTTGACGCGCCTAAAACAGCAGCAACAAACAAACAAAAGAAAGGGGAGCAACAACAACAGCAGCAACATAAGCAACAACAACAACAACAACGACGACAATAATAATTTAAAAACAACAACAACAACAAATCAAAGCAAACATCAGCCAGGTAAGTGGCGAGGGGTAGGCATAAAACTGCCGTTGATTGATATTCTACAATATTTGAGAAGAGTAAAAAAACAGACCCAAAAATAAAAGAGCGAAAGAGACCGAAAATTAGCCTCCACTGCGAGATTCCAAAAATGTTTTTCACGCTCATTGACAGCAAGGGAAATTGTGAGCGCGAGTGAGTGGGTGGCTGGCTGGCTGGTTGGGTGTGTGAAAGGAAATTGTATTGCAGCTGAAGCATTTGAGCTATTCATTCCATCAATTGGAATCTCATAAAATACTCGTTTAATATTAATGTAATTTTCTCAAGAACACAAACTGTGTGGATTGCCTCATATATAAATATATATATATATGTATATATATATATATATATATATATATATACAGGCTGTGTTTATAGATTTATTCATTGAAACCAAAAAAAAAAAACAAGTAGACTAACAACATTTGTATTAAGCTTAAGTACTTTTTAATATGTTGGTTGATATCTAATAATCTAAGGCTTAGGTTAATATATTAAATGGAAAATTTTTTTTTTTTGAAAACTTTGAAGTCGGAACAGTCTGTAAAGCGAGATTAATTTGGAGTTGAAAAAAGCAACTAAGGCAAGGTACATGTGTCTATGGGTAAAAAGAAAGAGAGTATAAAGAGCTGTGTTCATATTCAGCATTCACAATTCGGATTCATATTTGTATTCAGTTTTTATCTGCAGTATTTATATTTCCCATTCATTATAATATTCATATTAAATCATATTCAAAATTCATGGTGACATTCAGTATCAATTTCATTTAATATTCATATTCCGTATTCAGATTTAGAATTTGTATTTATTATTCAGTATTAAATATTTGAATAAAAATATTAAATATTCGTGCAGTATTCATTAACAGTACTTACATTTAGCATTCATTCGAATTTGAGTTTCACATTTGGTACTCATATTCAGTATTTATATTTAGTATTTTAAATTTATTGTTTTTTTTTTATTCAGTATTCACTTTCAATATTTATATTCACATTCAATATTTATATTCTTTTCGTTAATTTAGTATTCATAGTCAGTTCATATTTAGTATTCATTTGCTGATCTTATAGAATGTTTTCAAACTCAATATTCATATTCATTTTTAATGTTCAGTATTCATATTTAGTACTCACATTCAGAAGCTAAATAGTGAATATATTTATATTCATAAATAAATTAATATAAATAGAATAAAATAAAATTAAAATTTTATGAATTCAATAAGGTGAATATTTTTTCTTTAATTTTTGAAAAAGTTTGAAAATTGAGAATAATAGAAAAAGGCAAAAAGTCTAAAAAATATTTTAAGCGCACATTCAGAAGAGAAATCGGATCAGCTAATCAAGTTCGTAAATTTCTCAGATAATCGTCTGCCTTATATTCTCCAAATGTTTATACAGCGAGTCGTAAGACTCTTTAGCGCTCCATTGATTTAGTTAAGACCATTGAAATTGGATCAATTGCATCCACATCAAAAGCGAAGAGAATTTTTTAGCTCGTCTGAAAATGAGAGTTAATTTCTAAGCTAGAAGCAGCTGCTGCTAAAGCAAATCAATTGCATTGATAGAAAATCAAAGAAAAACGGATAAAAAACCAAAAAAAAAAAAGATAAATTGAGAGCAAAAGGGAAAAACCCAAATACATTTAGGAGCTGTGTGAAAATCGTGAGAATCGCAATGTGAGGGGAGAATTCATTGGCCATTCATGGGATTCATTCATTGGGAATCGAGCAGCCAGTGCCGGGCAATGCCAATCAGTTACACACACACATACATGTGCATATGTGTGTGTGTGTGTGTGTCACTTTGAGGCTTAATCAAATCAAAGACTTGCCAAATCATAAAAGTCACAAACACTTCCGCTTCAATATGTTGGCCGAACGAACTAGCTAACTGTCAGCAGGAAATGCTGACGATTGGCCAGGCGTGGGCGTTAAGCTTGGGATGCCATGGGCGTGGCCATTGCCAAAAAGTTTCAAAATTAAATTAATTATACATAAATTGTGTAAACAACACACGCACACTAACATACGCATGTTTATTTACACAGTGGCAGAAATTACCCGGCATTGGCCGTATCTAATTTTAAGAAAACACAATGCCATCGATCGACTTGTTTCTTTTCGCATTTTTAGTTCCATTTATCTTTTACAGCGATTAGCTCTTAAATTAGGCTAACAAAAATATAGCCTAACATTGAGTTTATGGATGCTCATTCAAGTTTATATTCATTTCTGAAATTTTTACGACCCTTAAACAAATTATATTGTTCCAGGAAAAGCTAAGAAGTCTTCCAAATTTAAAGATTATTGAAATACGCTGAGTCATGTGAAATGCGATTACTAATTAGTCTATAATAAACGATGATCAGTGTAATGAGCAGCACTTGGAGCGGGAGTTTTGCTCTTTCTATGATCGTTTTTCCCATGATTTCTCACCCTATGATCGCTCACCATATAAAATAAAGTAGTTCAAAATTGAGTCTAGAGCAGTGACCAGTCCTTTGCCTTGCTTTTATTTTGAGCATAGCTTAGAAAAAATACTTAATAAATTACTTAATAAAAAAATCTCATTTGAGTCCATGCAAACTTTCAATAGAGTTAAATTTTTTTGAGCATTTTTTGATTGACAAGTTGCATCTGTAACTAGCAGCTCTAAGACTCTAACTAGCTTATGTATTTGTTTACAGCTTCTGCTTCTCTAACAAATAACTTTGTTGTTGGCTAATGGGTTTTAGGTAGGTTTTTGAGAGATAGCCTAAGCAAGGGCATGGAATACTAAAGTTTTCTAGCTATATTAATTGATTTTAACTGCCATAGTTATAGCTGTCTTCAAATCATTGTTGTAGACTATTGGCTTAAATAGCACAAATCCAGTTTAGTTAGCTAATTTATAGAGTTAGCCTAAGGGAGGGATAGCACTAGGTCTTGGAGGGATAGCACTAGGTCTTGGAGGGATAGCACTAGGTCTTGGACGTGATTTGCTGAACTACAATTTGTCTGAATTGTATATTTAAAGATTTTTATATATTGTCGTTTAATTTTTATTTAGTATATATTAATATTTAATAATTTATATATATTTCTTATTTTTATTTTAAAATTATTGTTGAGCTGGCGGTTTCTATAGTTTTATTTTCATACCTGCTATAGAAATTGTTTTTAATTTAATATGGGAAATCCGCAAGAGACATAGAAATAAAGGAATTTATCTTAAGTGTCAAAGAACTTTTATCAAATAGATTGGCAGCTGGATTGCTGTTGGGGCTATATATAATATAATATAATAAATATAATAAAAATGTGTATATCGAATTTGCATTTATCTAATGTAATATAATATAGAATATATTATAATCTCAGACTGACTTCAATCAGCTAATCAGCATAGAAAACACATCGATTTGCATAGATTTTGTTATATAAAAATTACATTGAACTCATTTGTCTCGAGCACCATTAGAGATAATAATTTTCATATAAAGTGTGATTGAGAGAGATATACGGATAGCTTGTGAGTGAATCGGCTGAGGTAAAATAATTTCCACTGCACTTGAAGCGCATCGAACTTTTCAACTTGTCAATTGAATTTGTTTGTGGCACGAGAAATGCATTCGAATTTCGGTCGTGCCGCACATAAAAGTTTCTGTGTGTTCTGCTACCGCAGCAACAAGAGGCGAGCATACACACACTATATGTGTCTGTATATATATATATATATATATGTATATATATGTGTATATATGTGAATGATCCACCCACCCGGCGCGCTGGTTGTGTGCGTCGAACATTTCTGGCTTGTCGCCTGCCACTTTGTAGCAATAAAAAGTTCGTTTATAAACAAGCAAACATGTCTAGGAGATGTGTTGTTGGCTCTTATTTATATATATATATACATATATATATATATATACACACGTGTGTGTGTTGTTGTTTCTTTATGTTTTATTATTGTTATTGTGTGCTGGATATCAGTCAGCGCCATGTCGGCTCCAACGAGCGTTTGCGTTGCGAAAATATATAGTTACTTATGGCCGCAGAATCCATGAATGGGCCAAGTAAAACAGAAATCGAATCAAATGAAATCAAATCGAATCAAATCAAATCAAATCAAATCAAATCGTATAACATATCATAGCTCGAGAATTTGTCACATGGCAGGAAGAAAGAGTGAGAGAGGGAGAGGGGCAGACTCAACTTGCATAATGACAAAAGGGTAATGAGCCGAACTTGACTTTGTTGCCCTCAATCCCTCTCCGTCCGTCTCTCTCTCTGTGTTTGGGCATTGCGTATACGCCCATAAACTCTTGGCTGTCATACATATGCATAACATATTTCTCATGTTACGCATTGTAGAATGTGGCCATTGTTATTCATATGTGTGCAGAGTGTATTATTTTGGCAATTAATTTTAATTCGAATTGCGGGCGGCTGGCTGGGGCTGGTTGGGGCTGTCTGGGGCTGGCATGAGTCAAACAATGGTTCCAATGGGCTTGTTATTTGACTTCGTCCGGCAACTGAGGCTGTTTTTGCTAATTTGCTAGCTGCCATAATGAATGCTTGATTGATTGATGAATGCCTTGCTGCATAAATGCCAATAGAAGGCCAAAACGCCCAGCGGGGCGGGGCCATTGATAGAATTGCCTTTTCACCGTTGCCAGGGTCGCCAGATTAGCTTTGATCAATGCAAAACTAAAGTTAAGTGAGCGACTCGTCTCAGCTCCAAACATCCATCTACCACTGGGAATATAATAAATAATTGCAGATCCGAGCAGCTATGCGCAGCGTGATAACTGATTGACCGGATACGCAATGAAAATATATTTGTCTGCAGATTGCCTGCTGATAGATAACCACTGACCAAGCTCTAGGGAGTGCGTCTTTGAAATAAGCAAAGACGTCGTCGACTCTATAAATAGTTTCTAGCAATTGAATGTGTTTACGTTTTAGCTGAGAGTTCTTTAATTATATTTGCTTGCAGAGGAAAGTCAAAGTAACCCAATGGCAGCTAGGCTCATAACAAACAGAGAACTTGCAATGAAATCAGATATTTAAATAGATAAGAGATATAGTAATGTAATATGTATGTTAATATATGTATATAATAATAATCTTGTTCATATCTCAACTATTGTTGTTTGAAGTATTATATAAAAGCAAGGTATATTTATATCCTATTTGACGCCCCCCGAACTTTAGAATTTTCAAGAAGCCAATTTTATCGAACGTGGTAAATTTAGCCTTCAGGTTGTATTGCATAAATATATACACCTTATATTTCGGATCTTGGTGAAAATATGATACACATTTTAAGTCTTTTCCTTGTATATTTCCGGTCGTATAGGGCAATTCTGGACGCCGAGCTTAATGACGAAACATTTCAGACGTCTCTAGTTGCAATAGCGTACTAACCGATTGGATATTTTACCAAACCAAACAAAATAGAGAAAGAGGCTGATCCGTGAAGACTCATAATATTATCGATAGCTAAATTTTAGCTGCTGCTAAAGTTATCAATTAAATGAAAATCTTTAAGAGTTCAATGAGATTTTCCATAAAGTTGCGGCTTAGGCTTTAATTATGGATGTGTCACGGCCATATCTATGAGGTCAGTCAACAACTTGGCTTTAGAGCAGATTCTTATAAATTTTAAGGCAAACTGTAGAAGATGTGAGCGAAGCCGTAAATAAATTATAGCCACAGATACAGGCAAGGCAATTGAGGATATTTTATGCATATTGGCATGAAGTGAGCTGACAAATGGAAGCCGTAGAGAAGTGGCAGCTGCAATTGCTTCTGACTGATTGAAATTGGTTTTCCCATTGCATGCATGTGTTGAGTTAGGCATTATAAAAGGTGAAATACATATAATTTAATATATATAATTTTGTCACTCGAAGCTAACACTGCCAAGTGTTAGGCATTTCATAATTAAATTATATATGAGACGATTTTGATTCGCTTGGTATCTAAGTCAGTCCAAGTCTCAGTCTTTCAAGTTCGATTTAATTGAGACTTAATTTTATCTAAAGTCAAGATTGAGTCTCCCAGCCGCTCTTTCTCTTATAAAAATTATTCTCACTTCAATCTTCAATCTCCCTCTCTTTCTCTCTCTCTATTTTATTACAGTTGTCCCCTTCTTGCAAAAGTATTCAATAATTCGATCACTTGAGCTCTCGCATCACTTGCATATATGTCCTCAAGATATTTGGTTTTTAAAGTTTGCCTTTGTTTGGCTTACTAATGGCGCTCAATGGGCGCCAGCAATCAGCTGCATATTTGGCCGCTTTTCTTTGCTTTTCACAGTCGATAATTTATAAACTTGTCAAATGCGTCGCTCTGCATGCGCGCGTCTCTGTGTGAATTGCCATTTTATTTGGCCAGACGAAATTTATTCATGCGTCTCTGCAGCAAAATACAATAATAAAACAGCTTTATTTATTGTGTGAGCAGCAAAGAAAAAAATTGAAAAAAGAAAAAAACCAAATAAGAATAAATAAAATAAAATAACTGCAAAAAACTTAACTTTATGGATGGCTGGGCGAACGAGCCCAACAAAAGCGTCGGCAAACGCAGTCCCAAACGTCCCCCGACCCGCTCTTTCTATTTGTCATTTTAAAAAAAAAGAGGAGAACATCAAGTATTTTATGGACATTGCACAGTTGGGTGTGCATGTGTGTGTGTGTGCGTCCGACAAACTATGAAAAAAAAAAACTCGTTCGCTTCACTTTGGTCAAAGGAAGCAAGCGTCATACGTTGGCATATGAGTGCACGTGTGTGTGTGTGTGCGCGTATTTGATTTGTCATCAATGGCTGCTTAATTAAATTTGAATTTTTATTGCGCCGACTAAAGGTTAATATGAAACATTATAGCTGACCGATTCCGTTTGGCGCTCTGAGGCCGACTCCAATTTCAGTTCAGTTCCAGTTCCGCTGCAGCTGCAAAAATATTTGCATTCATTTATTATAGCGCAGATAAAAGCAGGTCGCAGCTGCCACATCAAGTCGGAATTGCAATTTTTTATGCTTTGCTGCTCATTTCAATTAAATTGCATAAAATGTGTGCAGCAAAATATGAAAATTCTTTTTCCTTTTCCTTTTATTTATTTTTTTTTTTATAAATTTTGGCAATTGACCGACAGTCGAAATGTTTCTATTTGTTTACTCCTCATGCGCTTTGCATTTCAGCGTTATTTTTTTGAATTTTAAATATATATTTTCTCATTTCCGTTTTAGCTTGGCTTTTTTCTATGCTCTGTCAGGTTTTCTCTCTCTTTTGCTTTGATTTAAATTTGTTTTTGAAAGAGTTATTTTGCTATCACTCCATTTGTCTCCCTTTCCGTTGCTCTCTCTCTCTCACTGTATTTTTATTAGAATCTCTACTTATATTAATGATACTTCTACATGTTTCTCTCTCTCACACTCTCTCTTTCTCATAGCATTGCTTTGATTTCGATTTGCATTTCAGCCAATGTTTCCTCTCTCTCTCTCTTTTTTGCTCTCTCTATTTATTTATGAGAGTCTCTATTGCAAGATTTATATAATTATATCTCTGAAACTTTTAGATGTAGCTCTCTCTCTACTCTTTCTTTAATTCTATCTCTTTCTTTCGCTTAGCATAGTTTTGATTTAATTTGCATTTCAGCTACAGTTATTTCCGTGTCTATCTCCCTCTGCCTCTTTATGTGAGTCTCTGTTACAGGATATACATATACTTATATATATATATATATATATATATATCTGTATAGAAGTTTTCCAATCAATTGAACTTTTAGATGTTTCTCTCACTCCCTCTCTCTCTCTCTCAGTCTCCCTCTCTCTCTCTCTCCTGGAGATCATTCATCTCTTAAGCTGCGGCTCAAGCCTTTCTCGTCAATCATACGCCCTGTTGCGCAACTTGAATGCAATGCGTGTGCAATGCTCATTTGCCGCTCGAGGAAATGACTGGACTCGACTCGACTCGACTCCGTGACCATATCTGGAGCTGGGCATACGAACGTGCATCCTTTTGCTCAAGTGGCGCCTGCACCGACATAGTGTTTGGATGAAATTCTTGGCGACCATTATTATCGCACCATTATTGAGCCAAGACACAATCACATGCCCGCACACACACACACACACAGACGCAGACACACACGCCGGGAAGCAGGTCCAAAGTGTACAATGAATAATGGGCGTGCGGTTGGTCAAATTGGGACTGGGTGGGCGCTGCGACAACGGATTGCTAACAATACAATAAAAATAAGGAAGAAAAAATGAGAAAGAGAGAGAGAGAGACAGAGATGACGTCGCCAGATAGATAGAGTATGTGTGTATGCGTGTGAGCGAGATAGAGCATTGGGAATTCTGCGGGCCACAACTCGGGCGATGACAATGATAGAAAATATTACTAAGATATGCGGCCATAAAGAAAAGAAAAAGGCAACTAAAAGAGAAATCGTTTATTGCCAAAGAAGCCATAAATTGATTTTTGCAAATAAAAATAAAAATAAAATATCGGCCAGCAGGCAGCCCAAGGAGAGGCCAAGACAGCGCAGGGCCAACCAGAGCCGAGAATAAAATAAGACATCACGATGGCTCGAGTTACAGCCGCCCCAGACGCCGCCCCAGACGCCGCCCCAGACGCCACCGCCACCGCCGCCGCCGTCGGTCGAGACAACAACACAAGGACATGGAAAAGGCATTGCCTGGCAAATGGCTGAAATTGTCGCGCCTACAACAACATGCGAAACGGCCCGATAGTGGCACAGTCCGTGCTAGCCGCCGCCTAGACGCCAGACATGGCCAGCCGCCCACTCGTCCTGCTTCGCCGCTAATTGTTGGCAAGGCCCAGCTGAAGGTATCCGCCGAATTTTTGGCTGTTTTTCTTCGCCCCATTCATGCTAAAAACTATTGCGAACTTACCCCCAAGTACATAAATTAGGGGCACGCCCCTCTTGGCCGAAAAAAAAAAAAGAAAAAAAATTTACAGAGCAAAGAGAAAAATAAATGGAAAGCATCGTTCCTGAGTTGCTGGTCGGACCGATGGCATCTTATTGAAAACTATGGCCTGCGATTTAATACAGCAGCCCGAGCCGAGCCAAGTGAACAGTGAATAGAGCTGCGAAATTTTAGCTTCAAAGTCCTAGACCATAAATAACACACACGCACACACACCCACACACCCATGCACACGCAGCCCAAGTTGGTGGAGTAAAAAAAAAAAAATGAAAGAAGAAAATAAGACAAAGTAGTTGGGCCACAATGTTGGGACATCTAACAGGCGCGGCGCATATGGAAGCTGCGAGCGTGTGCGGCTGCCACCCAGTTGCTTTTATTATTATTTTCGTGTTCTTCCCCTCAATTTGTTTAATACACTGCAAATGAAGAGGCTTAAGTTGGGCTGAGGCGAGTGCTTGTTCAGGGCTTGATCAAGATTTGCCCTGGATTTGCTTTGGATTTGCATTGGCCCTTGAATCACACATGGCATTGTGAGCTGTAGCAAATCATATTTAATCTTTAGCCACAGCTTGATATAAATATGTGCATCGAATTGTCCAGCTGAGTCTTATTTGAAGCCAAATTGTGACTCGCTGTTAACCCTCTGCAGTGAAGATTATCAAATATCATTAGAAAGAAACTTTCGATTAACAGCAAAATACTTGCATATGCTGGCCTCCCAGTTGGGGTCTTTAGCAGCTCAAAGGTCACTTACGGGCAGCTTCTGCGTTCACTGCACAAACAAAATATCTTCAGCTGAAGAGAGAAGCTCTAGGAAGAAGTTTGTTTCTTCTCTCACTGAAGAAAGAAGCTCTAGGAAGAAACATATTCGAGTAAAGAAAGAAGCTCTAGGAAGCAGCTTCTTCAAGTAAAGAAAGAAGCTCTAAAAAGAAACTCGTTTTTTCTTCGACTCCAATAAAAAGGCCTTTTTCTTATACCCTGTTCCTTGTGGTATCCAGAGTATAATGGTTTTTCTTCAAGTAAAGAGAGAAGCTCTAAAAAGAAACTCGTTTTTTCTTCGACTCCAATAAAAAGGCCTTTTTCTTATACCCTGTACCTTGTGGTATCCAGAGTATAATGGTTTTGTGAATATGTATGAAATAAGCAGAAAGAGGCGTGCCACACTCTATAGACGATATATATATACTCTTGATCAGCTAGAGACTTGTGAGAAATGTCTACTAAATGCGTGCATACGAATTTATAATTTTTCTTCGAAAACTCTCTTATTTTCTCTATTATCAATAACATGGCAGAATTTGTCTTAGTTTTTCAAGCGTAACTCGTAGAGCGTAAAAGCAAGAAACATGCACTTTACTGTGAGGTATTTCTACAATAATCATTGATTTAGGTTAACTTTTCCCTGCCTTCGCTCATTATTCACAAAAAACGTATTTCTGTATAAATACTGTGAACTTGGGATATGTCTTTAGCATTCTGTGAAAATTGCACTCATCAAGTCCATCTAGAAGAAAACTTATTATCAAATTTAAGTTTTCATATCACAATCTCTGCTGCAGCTCTGCTGTCTCTGTGTTTACTATACCCTTCGATGGGTATCTCTTAGTCGAGTCGTTTCCACTGTATCACCTTTAGTTGCTAGGCCCTGCTCCTAACCCTCTAGGAATTGAGAACTTTAAAATTTCTCCGTCATTTGTTCATTTCCTTGCAAAGTGATATTTTGTTTTTATCGATTTATCTCGTTGGACACATAAATTGCGTAACTCTAACCCCAATCGGTCAACTAGTGGGGATATAAAAGGATTCGGTATATGCTTCTTGGCATCTGAGCTACAAGCGGAAATGCAAAGAGCATAAATTGGGAGCAGCTACTAGAAATTATTGTAAAAATATGTTAATTTGATCGCTGTGCCATTCGTTTCACTCGGCATGGAGTTGGCATGGTTTACGAGTGCTTCAACTATAAATCAATTTTCAAACGGTTTTTGCGCAGACTTGCAAAAAAAAAAAAAAAGCTGGGAGAAGAAGAAGAGGGCAAATTAAATTGAAAATAGGCCAAATGCGATTTTAATTGATTGAAAGTTTTAGTGCTTATTTTCGCTGTTTTTTTAAGCGAATCATGAAAAATGGTGGGAAATGAAAACGAATATGTTGGGAATCGCTGCTTGACTTAGCCAACAAGTTTATGGCCAATTTATGTGCAGGTTGAGCACGACTCACAACGAAATCCTGCATTCATATTCTTATGTTTATTTAACGATGCTTTTTACGCTGCATGCGATATGCAAAAGGATTAAAATGTTCCGCCGTGTGATGCCTGCTGGCAGCTGGCAGGTGCCAGATGGCAGCTACAAAACTTTCCAGGTGCAGAGCAGATGACTGAAGCGGATGGTTGCTGGATGGTGCAAGCCGCTTGCTGCCTGCTGCCTGCTGCCTGCTGCTTGCTGCTTGCTTCAAGTGGCGTGAAATTTGGCACATCAAGTGGCGAATGCCTAACTTTTAACTAACCTTGGCCGGGCATCAGCACTTTCAAGTGTCTACATCCCTCCATTTCAGTTACTATCTGTTGTGTGCGTGTGTGGGCGCCTAAAATATTAAAAGCTCCACTTACTTAACACACATCAAATGGAAAAATCATCAACTCCCAACGCTGCGCGCTCTTGTACGTTTTCTGCTTCATTTTATCCTTTGGCATTGAGTCGTTTCCCAATTTGATGGCGCTACCTTTACGCCTTCAGCACATAAAACCGTAGTGCATTCATGTATGTGCCACATCAGCACATACATGAGTAGCTACTACATACACTTATATGGATGTGTGAGTGTATGTCTTATAAAATATGAATGCCCTACTCAAATATACTTATTGATATCTCAACTTATGTAAGTCACTTTGTCTTGAGCCACACTACGGCTGTATGTGGGCGTGGCAACTGGATAAAACATAATAATTTTTAGAATCTTGAAGTTGGCATGTCTTAGGCTAGCTGAGGTTCGTTCAGTATTGAGCTTCTTTCTTTGATTTTGATGACCAACCCCTGACGCCTCTGAGGGAGCTTGAGAAATTTAAGATTATTCTACATACATAAAAACATTGAGCCTGGGGATATGAGTCAAGCACTTGTGCCCTTTGCTTCAATTATAGACTTAAGTCAATAGACATTGGTAAGATTTTACAACAGAAAGTCAGAGTTGTCATATTAGCTAAGAGTTTTTGTATAAAGTGCTTTGAGATCAGTGAAATGTTAAGAGGGAAAAAAAGAAAGAGAAATAGAGAGAAATAGATAGATAGAGAGGGGGAGAGATAGATAAATAGGAGAGAGAGAGAATGAGAGATAAAGATAAATAGAGAGAGAGAAAGTTAGAGCGAGTGAGAGACACGTTATGTGTGACTGAGTGAGAGAAAGATAAATATATATAGAGAGAGAGAGAGACAGATGGACAATAAAAGTTTTTGCATGTGGCTTTTAAAGTCCCTGATTCTCAAGGCGAAAGAGACAACTATAGCTGTTGTAGCTGAGCGTGGTCCGGGCTGTTGCTGGCCGTAAGAGAGAGAGAGAGCGAGAGAGAGAGAGGGAGAGAGAGAGAGAGCGAGAGCGTGATGATTTCGATAAGTAAGATAAGATTGCGACTAAAAATAGAGTGTCTAAAACAGAAAATGTCTGAAAAGGTATTTGGTATTTGGACCAGCACAGCAGAGACAGAGGACTTCTGTTGAGAAAAAGAATTTTTAAAAATCTTAGGCAGAGGTGAAATATAATTATATAATTATAAATAATCAGAAAAAAACTAGACAAATAAATGATGTCCGAGATCTATGTTTATATATATACATAATAAATATATACAATATATAAATATTATATTATTTGCATATTTTATATATATAAATATCTTTAGAGCCGATTTCAGAGATCTATGTTTAATTATATATATAGATATACACATTTATTTTATATGTATATATCTGTCCTTACTGCATGAGGTTTGTTCTCTCTTATATGTATCTCTCTGGTATCAACTCTTCACTAGTGAGACATCTCCTTGAGCCTGCACCATGCTTCAAGGGTTTTCGCGCTCTTCGGCAGCCACACGCAAAGAGTTGCCATGGATTGTTCTTTGTCTTTGTGCGTTTCATTTTAATTCGAAATTGCCTCGTTCTTAATAATTGGTTTCATTTTAATGATTTTTCTCGCCACGTTGACTTGGCTTATTACGAACTCCATTCCCATATACCCTATACACACTTAACTTAACTTAAGAGAAGTGAGAACTTTTGCCGACAGGCGCGAGCAGAGTCCATAAAATAGACAGAGGCTCGTGTGTCCCACAGAGCACTTGACTGGGCCAGAGTAATTGTTGAGTGAGCAAATAAAAGAAGTATGGCACGAGCCGAGGGTATCTGCTAGTCGGGGAACGCTGGCATTGTAATGCTGAATGCTTTATGCATGGACCAATTATCGAGGCTGAAGGCAAAGGATGCAACTCAGCGGCTCGAGAGTCAATTCACGAGGCAATTGTCAGCGATTGTTTCTGTTGCACCAACACAAGCAGTGCAGAAGAAGAAAAAGAGAGAGAGAGAAGGGTAGAGGGACAGAGAGAGAAAAAGAAAGAATATGAATTGAAGTATTTGCAAGGTAAACTGCATGGCTACCAATATGAGAAGCAAACGAGCAGTTGCTACAGATAAAAATTGTATATATAAATAAAATATATATGTATATATATTTATATATATATTTAAATATAAATATACATATATATATATATATATATATAAATATATGTATATATATATATGTAATATATATAATAAATATTTTTTTGTGTGTATTAGGGCTGGCTAAAAGAAATTTGGGGTACGCTTTACGCCAGGCCGTTTCGAGGCTGAGCCGGCAGTCTCAGCCGGCTCAAGTGTCCTGGCAATTAAAAAGCTAAACTAATTAGATGCATTTTGTATGATTTCCGTATAATTAAACGGCCCATTAGTTGGGTGTAGTTCCTATTTGGCTCAACCCTAGCCGGAAGCAAAAGCGGGGAAAAAAAAAACGAATAAGCAGAGCAACTAAACGCAAACTTTGAGCGGATATACACAGTGTGTCTGTATGTGTGTCTCTCTGTGTGTGTGTGTGTATGTGTGTGGGCCATATACAACTCGTGCTAACTACCTACAATAAGTTACCCGCAACAGGACACAAGATACGCAATGCAAAGACACTAAATGCATTGCCGCTCATCAGGCGTCAGCGGCGGCAGTGGCCGCATTACAGCTGCTTGCAGCAGGATACTTTGTCGCCTCGCGTGTCCTGTGTCCTGGTGCCGGGGCTCTTCAGGCAGCTCATAAAACGCCGCTTGTCCCGCACCTTATCTCTGGCTCCTTTGCTAGTTTTGCTAAAGATAAATACACAAATAGGCAAATAAATCTTCATTTCAACTTTTTGTGGGCTTTCTTTAACTTTGCTCGTACCTCACACAGCATTCGCTTTTTGCATTTCATCTCATTTCGCTCTGAGCTGGAGCTGGAGCTGCTGCTGCTGCTGCTGCTTCTTCTTCTTCTACTTATTTTCTACCACTTTTCACTTGGGCGTCTTTTGCCTTCGCTGCTGCGGCCATTTCAAAATTTCCCAACTTACGCTGCTAAATTGTTGGGTAACATGCACTTAACTGTGCTGCCACGCCCCCACGGCCGCCCACGCCACACTGTGCACAATGACTACCCCACTTCAGTGTACCCTTTGCCGTTCCCTCGGCTCCCTATGGCCCGCAGCCACGACATGTGTTCCATGCACACGCTTGTCTCTTTGCTCTTGCCATTAAAAGTTGGACCTTTAGGGCTGCCTCCCTCTCTGTGCCGCTCTCTCTCCCTCTCTCTCTCTGTCTCTCTCTCTCTCTCTCTCTCTCTCTCTTTTGCACTCTGCTCGTCTGTGCTTGAGTGTGGAGGCCCATTCATTGTGCTAGAGTTCTTCTTTAGTACTTTTGCAGTTGGTATTTTACTTTGGCATTTCGAGTTTGGTTTCATTTCGTTACGCTTTTTATTTATTTTTCGGCATTCACAAGTGCAACAATTTAGCTACTCCCCCGGGGGGGGGCCAGCGGCGGCTGCCAGGCCATTGGGGCTGCCAGCTAGGGACAGCATGTGAATAATGTGTGTGTAATAGTCGATAGGCGATCACACTTATGCACCACGAGGGGTCTTTCCCTCCCCCCCTCTTTCCATCTCTCTCTCGCTCTCGCTCTGTGTGTGTCAAAAGAGTTTCCAAATTGTTTGCGGTTCCAAATGGATAATATATTATGGCACAATTTAAAGTTAAGATCTTTTCTTTTTATTTTTTTTTTCCTCTTTCATTTGCCATTGTCAAGAATTTGCATAGAGCCGGCAATATTTCGCAATGAAAACTTACGATGCTGAGCAGCGGCTGTATTAAAGCCCTTTTTTCTTGTCTCCCTTGAAACATTATTTCCTCTTTTTTTTTCGAGCAACTTTTAGTTGCAATGAAATATTGATTGGAAAAAGTTGAAAAAAATTTGAAATTAAATTAAATTTCTAATCACATCTGGTTAGATTGTGTAGTTAAGTAGACCAATATTAGTTAGAGGCTGAGCATATTGATGAGGGAGAGCCTTTGATTAAGTATCGATGATATGTAGCATCCATCGATACTTAATATATATAAATAATATATAATTAGCTATCGATATATATGTATATAATTTATGTAGTTAGGTTTTAAAATTTAATTAATAAATAATATATAATTAAAAATCGATAGATGCCCCGTATAATCGATACTTATCGATAAGCCTTCCACAGTAGTTACTCAATAGATGAGTTGTCTGTCAGTTAATAAATAGCTCAATCCGACACTAATACTTTGCTATCAGATCTACAGGTTTATGAGTCGCTATTTAATCGTTATTTAATTTATACTTAATCTATAATATATATACTCTTTGCTATCGAGACTACAGATCTACAAGACCATACTTAAACTATTTCTAGATCCTTAATTGCCACAGAGGCAGCCTTCGTCTGCTGTTGATACTCAGAGTAGGGAAACTTAAGATCAAGCAAAATACTGAATGAAGTAATTTGCCGAGCTGATATTTTCATGAGTTGGTTATTTATGATATATGAGCAAAGACTTGCAAGTGATTTATCATAATCTGAATAATAGTTGGGGACAAATGCCTTTAAGTTTGGTATTTAATTTGCCGCTCTTTGCGCAGCTTAAGCCCTTCCAGGTTGGCGCCGGTGTCACCCAGGGCCTGGCTTTGACAGCGGCGTAATTTATGCCTTAAAATTGATTTAAATTTATTACGCTCGACGTGGACGTCAGCAAACGTGGCGCAAATGTGATTACAGACATAAAAGTTTATTTGTATTTCGTTTGTTCTGTCCGAGTTGGTCCAGCCAGCAGCTTAGCACTAATTTCATTTGCTGGCCGTGCCAGCTATGAGCTTAGGCCAGCGCATCCAACTGAAGGCAGGAGTTTGAGTTGCGGCCACTGGTACTGGGCACTGGTTTTGAGTTCTCATCTTTTTTTTTTTCTCTGTGGCACTTCAATCAGACAAGCTGGCAGTGCCAGCTGCTGCTGCTGCTGCTGCCACTGGGGCATCTCATCTGTTTGGTGAGCTGGGCACGGCTAAGCCAAGGAAAACCAACGTCACGGCTCTGCACTACTCAACCAAACTAAGCACCCAGAACCACTAGCCAGCCAACCAACCAGTCAGTTCCTCAGTCCCTCAGTCAGTCAGTCAGTCAACCATACGCTCTTCCTGCTGCTGGCGCTTACCTTTGCATATTTTTGCAATTCAGCGCAAAGCTTACTTGACTCTGCCTTTGGCTTTGCCTCTGGCTTTGCTCTTGCAAGCGCGTGGCATGTTCGCATTTTCTCTGTGTATTTTTTTTTTTTGTCCAGCGCCCCCACCACGCTGCCACTCATTCTTTTTTTCTTTTTTTTTTTTCATTTTCCTGCTGCTTATGTTAGTAAACTGTAAATATTTAATTAATTTGCATGGATATTTTTATGCCGGCTCAACTTGAGTTTATTAATCGGCGTCGCTCGACGTGGCCGCAAACGTGGCTCCGAGCCGTGACCCCTTCCTCTAGCTGAGGGGGGGATACGTTGACGTGGTCGGAGCGCGATTGCCTTTCATGCGGTTCCATTTGCCGTTGCTCTTTACTCTTCTGTGTGTATGTGTCGCTGCAGCTGTCTGGTCAAGTCGCTTGTTTGTTTGACTCACACGCTCCTTTTTTGCCTTTTTTTCTGGTTGTTTTTTTTTTGTTTTTTTGCCTCTATTCACATATCGCTTTGCCTCTGACCCATCCGCTTTTGTGGCTGCCGCGCATAATTTGTAAACAGATTTAAATGTTTACATGCGCTCGCCATTTTGTTTGCTGCCAGAGCCACAGTCGCCGCCATTACCCGGAGAGCATCCGGCAGTGAGCAGAGCGAAAGGGAGAGCGAATGCTTCAATAACTTTAGTCTCCAGTCTTTGTCGCAAGTTAAAGCTGCATTGGCAAAGCGCTTTCGCCCATTACTACCAATACAAATAAATATATATATATTTATTTACTTATTTTTTTTTTATATATATGTATATAGCCACCCCACTTAAATACTTTTTGCTATTGTTCAATCAATGGCGTTTTTGAATCCGCATTCGCTGCGCCACAAGGTATGCAATGCTCTTTTGTAGCTCATCTGCCGCCACTTGATGCCGGCTGAAACCAATTGATTCTCCGCTTTTTTGCCGCATCATTTTCGCACAATTTTGAAGTCTTTGCTCATAAAAAAACATGATTTGACACATTCATCTATTATATTTAGCGCTTTGTATTTTCACTTATTCGATATGCCACCTCGGAACATGACGGGGCTATGCAATACCCTTCATTTGAATGCCAGGTTAAGAGCTTGCTTGTTACGTTCATCAATACATTTTGATATATATTTTTTTTTTTTTTTCAATGCGTGCCAACAAAAGAATTTTTTATCTATTAATTTTAACAAATTTATGGCAATTCGAAAATTGAATTTATCAAAGAAAAGAGTTCTTATTTCAAAATAAATAATGTCAATAGAATCATGACAATGCTAAGAATGCATTTAGCAAAAAATTAATTTATTAATTAATTTTAATAAATATATATAATTTCTAAGACGAATTTTTGTTAAGATACAAGTTTTTTTATACAAATAAAATTATGATAATTCTAAAAATGAATTCTTGAATTGATGATGAACTTTAAAAAAGTTTTTCGAAATTAATATTTATGAATTTAGTCAAGAATAGAATTTGCTTATTTATTTATATTAATTCATTCATTATAATTTTGAAACTAAATTGAAGTTAGATGAAAAAAGGTTTTATTTTCTTTTATAAATTTATTTTATTAAATTCATGAGAACTTAAAACAGAATTGGATCAAAGTTAGTTCGAGTGTAAATATGTTCTTATATACATAGATCTTGCAGCTTAAGTTTGAGTTCTTTATATATATAGATTTATAGATTTTTATAGATTTAGAATATCATGAATTTATTATGAAATTTCTTGCTGATTCGAGCTTGGGGCCAAAGACTTCGACTTCTTCACAGAGATCTTTAATTTTTTTTTTACACACATAGTCCCCAACGATTGCTTATTAAATAATTGCGATCCCAAGTCTTAGGTGAATTGCTTATTATATTTTTTGCCGCATTTTGTGCTACTTTTAGCATTGGAATTAATTTTCTTTCATCAGATTTGCGTTGCGCTTTTAGCATTAGCTCAAATGATTTTCGCTCTCAACTTGTGTATTGTTGTTGTGGTGCCGGAAATTTTTGAGTTTAGCCGGCTGTCAAGCGTTGCGAGTAGATCTTTAAATATTCAAATGCTTGATGCGACTTCATTTTTGATGCTAACGATGCAGATACATGCTAATAACTTCTTTCATTAAAAATTCCATGGCATCAGTATACTTGCCCACGCTTTGCCGCGCAGCGCATTATACACACCCATCATTATCCGCCACACACACACACACACACACACACAGGGACAGACTGTCTGCCCCCAACCCCTTGGCAGAGCCTAAGCAGCTCAACAGTCGCAGACCATATACTTGAGCGCCGCTAAACTCGTCCAATTAGTAGCATTTAATTTGGTAAACAGCAACATTTTCGTGCTTTTGCATTTTTTTTGTAATTAACAACAACAACAACAACAACAAGTGCAGAAACATGAGCGTGTAATGATGATGATGATGATGATGATCCCAAGCGCGAGTAAGAGAGAGTGAGAAAGAGAGAGAGAGAGAGAGCGAGCGGGGCTGCTGGGCGCATTATATGCTTTAGCAAGATGAAGCCGACTGATGAGTGGGGCAAACTGCTTGGCTTCTGTTTTATGTGCCACTTGTACTTATGTGCGGGTGTGTTCGTGTGTATTATATATATCTTGTGCATATGTTTGCTTTGGCGCCACCATAAACGCGCTTGTTGTTGCTACTGTGGCATTTTGGGCCACGCTGCCCGGCACAAGCCACAAGCCACATCCTCATCTACATCTACATCACAGGCGCAGGCACTGTCAGAGGCACATCCGCATCGACCTCACCGTACCCCCCCCTTTCCCGCATGCTCAGCCGCTCAGCAGCCCCAATCCCCAGACCGACAGTCATTATTTTGATGTCAACAACGTGCCAGCAGATGATTGCCTGTGCCCCACCCGCCCTTAGCCCTCGGATCGGCAGCAGCGGCGCGCGCGGGTCCAACACTTTTTACTTTATTTTTGCACCTGTCCACAACGAAGCTTATTAAAAAACATAACACAGAAAAAAAAATAAAAAAACAAGTGAAAAAAACTCAAGCGAGCGCAAAAATTGTTAGGCAGCGCTTTTCAAGTGAACCCCAAACAGAGCAGCGGGCAGAGCAAACAAATTAACCGCAGTAATGAACATGGACAAACGCGCCGCACTCACCCAGCAAACCACTGGCCCAAAGTGGGGCGGGTGTGAACAGGCCACGGATGGACACAATCACAAACCCACACACACACACACACAGAGATTACGCCTACGACGGCTGTGCCGTGTCGTGTACGCGCGACCTTTTTCCACCTGTCAGACAGGCGCTGTCTTTTTAGTGAATGCCCCACTAACCAAAATACATTTGGACTCGGGGCAACGTCGCTCCACGATTATGCTTGCGGATAGCTCATTCAATTTGACAAAGGTTTCCAACCCGAATAAACGCGACCAAAAACAACAAAACAAACAAAAACAAAAAAATAGTTGTCTTTTGCCTGGTGACAAAAACAAATAAAAAAACACAAGAGCCTGAGCCGCAGCTGCGGAGCATTCCACTATTTCTATAGCTCAGATATTTGCAAAGTCATTAAAGCGCTGCAAAAGATCGTGCTGAAATAATACTCCGTGGATAAACAAAGATTACAGCTTGGAGACAATTTATTTCTGTAATTTATAAAGTTTCGGCAGAATGGAAAACTCCCTTCATACTTATACTTCATACCTTATGAAGTATATATAGCCATGGACATAGAGTTGGAGCATTTATTTGAAAACCGTGGAGAAGAGAAAAATTGCAATTGTTTTTTTTTTTTTTTTTTTTTTCATTTGACAATTGTGAGAAACGAAAAATAAAAATTATAACACGTAAATTGGAGTTCTGTAAAATGCTCGAAATGTTGTGAACGAGTTCCCAGTTCCCATTGAAGTATTTCACCAACTCGTGTTCTTGCTATGACGACTGCCTGCTCGAATAGTCCAAGTGCCATCTCACTCTCTCTCAGCTACAAGCTGTCTCTCTTTCTTTTTCTCTCTCTTTCTATCGCTATATATTTCTCTTTATCTTTCGCTTGCTATTTGTTTAAAGCTTTTCTGCTTAAAATCATATCTTGCTTTTCAAACAGATAATACTATTGAGTTATCACATAATAAATAATATAATTATCACATAATAAAAAATTATAATTAAATAAATGCGCATAGAATAATAAAAGTAATAAATTTAATTAAGAAAAATAAAAAACAAATTGGAAAAAAAACTATACTTTTCAAAATAGCCGACTTAAAATATAATTTGAATATATGCAAATTTATATTTAACTAAACTAAAATTAAAATTCACACATAAATTTTAATTGAATAATTATTGAATATAAATTAAAATAAAATATAAATTCGCATATGAAACTTAATTTCATTTAAAATTTAATTCACATAGATATAAAATAGCAACAATTTTAATTTATTAACAACTTTTTCAGCTTGCTTGCAAAGTTTTGCTGAATTACAATAGAAACTTTATGAGTTAAATTTGCTATAAGATCTCTCGACAAGTTTGTTATACGGAGTTACGACACCATCGATACTCTGTATATATCGAGTAATTCGTATAATTTGCTGAGCAAACAAAATGCGAGTAAGTCCTCTGAGTAGCACAACTGAAAATGGTGTCATATGGAGTGAACATTTCTGCGGCGCATTTGTGGGCAGTCGATTGGCTGTTGAGGGCGTGAGAAGCGCAAACGTTTTTAAATGTTGCTAATGGTGCGCTGCTTGTGGCTTAGAGACGGAGCGGAGCTGGGGAAGGCTGGCGGTAGAGAAGTGCCAAGAAAATGCTATTTATATTTAATAAGTTTGTGAGTGTTTCGGTATCTTGCTTTCAGTGTGTGCTTTTTCAAGCTTTCATTATTATGTGCGCCATTTTTATGGCTGCACACATACACAGAGAAAGAGAAAGAGAAAGAGAGTGTGTGAGAGAGATCAGGCGAAAAGGCGGATTTATTTACACAAAATAAATAATTAAAAATGCCTTCAAAAAATACCAAAGCGAAAAAGAATATGATGGCTAAGCGTGAGGCGCGCCCTCGTGAAATTGTATAAAATTTAATAAATAAATAAATAGCAAGCAAGCTGAATTGCAATATACATGAATACATACATGATCCAACACTCACACACGTACATACATATATATAAATATATATATATACATCAAGCTGCGGCTGCACGCTCCAAAGTTAATTAAACTTGTTGCCAAAAAAAGTAAAATAAGACAGAAAGAATAAAACGAGAGAAAAAATAAAAATAAAAATGTAACTAAATCAAAATAAATCAAATTTCAGAAAAGTCCTCGCCTAAATGAATAGAAACTCAGAAAATGTGAACAATGCTGTTAGCGCTCATGGAATGCTAGAGTAGACAGAGTGGTGTGGGTGGGTGGGTTGGTTGTGCTTTGGCGAGGAAATGCTCTAAGCAGGGATTACAGCAGGTCAAAATTAAATGCTGACAACTTAAATTGGTCTCCTTAGACCAGGTCACGCAAAAAGCTGAAGCAGCTTGAACGAGAAATGAAAAATACGCTTCGAGTGTTAGCTCAGACTTTCAATATTCTAAGAATCGCAATTGCTATTTAAATGCTGAATTGAATTGTGGATGAATTGAGCTCTCCACTGATACTTGGTCGCTCTGGTAGTGAAATGGCGTGGATATTGAATTTTTCTTTAAGACTAGCCATCAAAAATATGCAAACACTATGTTCAGTCAGGGTATTTTCTAGTCGGGCGCACTCGATTTGACTTTTCTAACTTTTTATTTTATTTAATTATTTGCAGCTTAATTAATATTATTATATTATGCAGCGGAAATGGCTTTGCAGCAAAGCGCACACAAAATGTAAATAAATTAGCAACGCGCCAACTTTTGTACAGCTGGCCGCCATTTTGTTTGATTGTGTGTGGGTGTATATGTGTATATGTGTGAGTTACTGTTGAAGCAAACACAGCAAAGTGTTAAAATTTACCGCCAACCCGAGGCCATTGAACCTTAAAGCTATTTATTCATAAGCGTAATTATTCATTGTGAAAGAAATAACATAATTACAATAATAAAAATAATCAAAACGGTTGGAGCAACTAAAATTATTAAGCATTAAATAATTCAGATAATCAAAACAATTTACAAATAAAAAATCGAGTAATTCTAGCAATTGTAATAAAAATATAATTGAGGCAAAATAACTCAGACCCAAATAATTTAATTTAATTTAGCAAAAATAAATCAAATTAAGTTGTTAAGGTAATTTAGAATAAAAAAAAAATAATGTGATGAAAATAATGAAATTATTAAAATGCTTCGAGTCAACGTTTAATGAAATAATATGAAAAAAATATAAAAAATTTTTCGATCAATACATAAACTATTGCAATACATAAAACTTGTTAAAATTACTTATAGTAATTATAGTATACATAATAGAAGAATAACATAAAGATGATTTCAAAAGATTAAATATTTTAAGCAAATACTCATATATCATAAATTAACATCGAAATAAATTAAATTAAAATAAAACATTTAAGATAAATAAATAAATATGTCAAATAATAATAATAATATATATTTCAAATAATAATAATAAAATAAAAATAAAATGAAATGAATAATAGATAAGCCGAATTAAATCATTTTAAATTTAATTTAAATTGAAAATTATATAAAAACTTCTAAAATAATTAAAATCATTGAAATGCTTATTATTTTGATTAGATAACAACGAAAATGTAAAAAAGTTTTGCTCCAATTTCAATAGTCTGTGAGACACACTAAAGCAATAAGTCTTATAAAAAGGTGAGCTGCGATTGGGCAGAGCTCTTAGATACATTTGATGCAGCTTAAGCGTTTGTCGATTCAAGTAAAGGTTTTGGTATGAGTATTCCATTTGCTTGCTTTTTCACAGGGTATTTCGTAGTGCATAATTAACATGGTACACTTTCACTTCACACAAATCTCTTAGCAAACAGATTTGCTAGTTTCGCCTCGAACTGTGTCTATAAATTTGATTTGCATTTGCTAAATGCATTCTGTTGTTGCGGCTGCCAATGGGTCAATGCATCTGGGCATTTAATGGCCTGTGCATCGGATGCTGCCCCAGTTGGTGTTATTTTGATGCGGCTGATGGCTGATGGCTGTTGCTTGATGACTGTTGGCTGATGGCTGATGGCTGATGGCTGGTGTCTGGTCTTAATGCAGTTGCCACCATTTCGCTCTCGACTCCGCTGGCTCGCTCCTCCTCCCTCGCTCGTGGGTAGAATGTCCAAATAGATAGATATATAAATACAGTTGTTGCTGTTGCAACTATTTCGCATTTGGCTTTGTGTATTTGTCTAACATTTCATGATGTTTACTGGTCAAATAAACTTTTCACACATCATCAGGAGAAACAATCATTGGCATTGGGGCGCAGATACTGCCACAAGACGGGCAGACAGACAGACAAATTTTGCGAACATGCTGAAGGACTGACAGACAGATAAATCCACAGACAGGCATTGCCCATTTCTTGATATAGTCAGCAGCTGTGCTAATTTTGTTACCCACCAGCAGTCCGAGAGGCAGAGTGATAGAGGGAGAGCTTGAGCGAGAGAGAAAGACAGAGAGAGAGAGAGATAGAATGGGGACTTTTCCTTCCTATGAAATCCCTGTTGCCTGAAACGTGCCAAGTGCTGGGCAACAAAATCAAAAGGTACGTTGCACGATCAAGTGAGCAACTTCATAATTTTTTTAGGCCACTGACTTTACAATGACTCAGATGACGGCGTGACGGCATCGCAGCTGAGCCAGCGCAGCAGCGAGGACTCTGGCATATGCTGGCTGACAAAGGCAGCCAGATACATGTATATGACGGTTATGTATGCATCTATGTAGCCATCCAGCCAGCCAGTCAGCCAGTCAGCCAGCTCGTGCAGCCTTGTAAATAAGAAATTTCTTGTTATTGGTCACGTACGCCAGGCAAAAGTTGCCTCTTGCACTTTTGGCTTTTGATTTAGCCCCAAAGAATTAATAAGTGAACGTTGTCAAGTGGATTTATTAATTACATTACGTTGCAACTTGCGACAAGACACTTACTCCTATCAGCGAACGCCATACGCCAGCCTCTAGCTTAACTCATATATCTTGATGGCATCGCAAAGGTCCTGGCTCAATGCATTTGTGTTTGATGTATTATTTGATCATTTGATTTCCTGTTCATTTACCTGGCGGTACCAACAGATAATTAAATTTATATGCAATAAAATATATCAATTTGGAAAATTTAAATTGTTTTGCGATTATACATGAAATTTGTTTTTAATACTTTATCTTTTATTTTAAATATATTTTTACAAATAAATAATTTTTCTTTCTTGTTTTTTTTTTTGAAAATATATTTAGTACTTTTTTTTGCATTTATTTTTATATATTTTTTTAAAATAATTTTAACGTGTTCTTTTTTTATGAATTTTTATTTATCTTTATTTTATTTTATATTTTTTACTATTTTAATTATATTTAGTTTTCTAGTATATTTATTTAATTTTATAATATTTATGTAGTAATAAAGCCAAGTAATTAATTTTTATATATATTTTAAGTATTTTTTGTTCTTAAAGTTTTATATTTTTTTTTTGCAATTTATGTTATTATTAAAAAACTTAAAAGTTTTTTTAAAACATTAATATAATATTAGCTATATTTTGGATATTTTGTCTACTTTATAAACTTCAAATATACATATGTATTGAAGATACCTACAATGGACTGCGTAATCGATATTTGCCCTGAGCTAAAATTCAAATACGTATCTAAGAATATTTTCATGAGAAGCCATAAATTAAGCAGCTCAAAATCTGTCATGAGTTTTCAGATGCATTAAATATTTGTGATTGATTCAAGCTCTGGCTTGGCAACATGAATTTCATGAGTTTTTGTTTCTTTTCACAAATCAATTTTGTCATTTAATTGAAAAAGATATCAAACTGCGCTCAATATCGATATCGATAATATCTTTGGCTATCAGTTTTATATTGCAATGTTGCTGAAATCTGTGCTGATGACTGGCGTTGGCTGCAGGGCGGCGGGCAACAGCTGTTTTTATATGCGACTCCGTAGGTCGTAAAGGCCACCAAATGCGGGAGACAGTTTTGGCAAGGAAACTACTTGGGAATACGCAGAGCGGAGCACTGTGGGACGGTGTTAATGCTCGCCTTGCTGCGTTTATGGCACTGTTTAAAGAACTCGGGGCTATGGGTCGCTATGGCTTGGCATGGGATGCGTTAACGGCAATCACGGCGCACATAAAAGCAACGAGCAGAGCCATAAGGCGTTTGGCAAAGACTTCTAGTTCAAGTGAAGCGTTTACAAATTCATTTAATGGCTCGTATAATGCCTATTTACGATGCTTTAAATATTGCCACAGAGTTAATTACGTTGAACGTTAAATCAACATCAATTAAAAAGTACCCAGCCAGCCAGCCAGCCAGCCAGCTAGCTAGAAAGTCAGTCAGCCTGCCAGCTGGCTAGGCTCATTGCCTTACGGCCAGCGGGGCGTATGAATAATGCTGCGTGTCAATTTGTTTTGCCAAAATGTTATTGGCGCCGTTGTTGTCGCAGCGCGGTGTTTTTACTGTTGCTGCCATGACAGCAGAGTTCGTGCATTTTAAAGACTGCCGACCGTCTGGGCAGGGACATGACAATAAATATTCATAGCTGGAAATCGTAAAACAAATCAAAAGTCATCAAAAAGTGCACTTTGCTCTAATTCCTAAACGCGCTGTCTTCCGCCTGGGCCGACCTTTATATTCCACATTATTATTATTATTATTATTATTATTATTATTTTCATTTTTCTTTTTTCGTATCTCTGCTTTTTCTTGTTTTTTTCCTATTTCGGGAGGCATTTTCATGCCAAGTCATGCTAAGAGGCAAGGTGGGGCGCCAGGTGGAAAAACAACAGTTCCAGACGAGTAGCAACAGCAGCGTAGCAACAATAATTGTGCAGTCAAACTTATTAATAAACGTTATAGCTATGACGACAACAACAACAACAACAACAACAGAGACAGCAGCAACAACATCGACGACAATATTGTAGTCAAATGAAGTTGGAGCTGGCTGGCTAAAAGTTGTTTCGCTTTTGTCGACAATGTCCAAATTGGCAAAGTTGGAACAAAAAACCAAGCGACGACAACAACAGCAACGGCAGCAACAGCAACGACAACGACAACAACAACATGCGCTGGAATCAACACCGAAGCCGTAGTGGCATAATTACAGAACTGTTTTTACAAGAGCCCGAAGCAACCAGAAGCCAAAGACCGAAAAAGGCACAAAGCGAATTTTCCATATAAATAGTTATACGACACAGGCCACAGGGCAACAATTCAGGAATTCAGCAAGCAACTATGTACACACATAGCGGACAAATACTTGCAGCAAAAGATACATCACAATGCGAATGGATCGATGGCGAGTTGCGACTCGATATTTACCAGATTCAATTTGCCTGCAGCTCACCAGCTCCAAGCTAGTGCTCCAGCTCCAGCTCCAGCTCCAGCTCGAGCTCCAGCTAGCTGTAAATGAAACTCGAGCAAATCGATAACAACTCAAAGTATTTCAATTACAAACTTTGCTTTTATTTCATATGCATATGGAGGGGACTTTGTGTTCATTAAAACTAAAGCAGCGAGTTTCGAATTCAAATTGGATTGGAGCATGGAGAGATGCATCTTGTAATATGAAATCTGCGAATGTAACTGATTGATTGATGGATTTGTTGATTGACTGTTGTTGACTATTGGTGCCTTGGACTGATGCGTCTATTGACTCTTGGGCACTAACTAAGCGATTGACTGATTGACTAAGTGATGTATGATAAATCGATTGACTAATTGATTGATTGTTTTAATTCACAATTGTTTGAGAGTCTGATAAAGTGTAATGTGAATTTTTATACCCTGATCCCATTGAAAATGGGAAAAAAGGGTATAATGGTTTTGTTAAAAGTATGTAACAGGCAGAAGGAGGCGTGCCACACCCCCAAAAGTATATATATTCTTGATCAGGACGACAAGACAAGTTGATTGAGCCCTGTCCGTCTGTCTGTCCGTCCGTCCGTCCGTCCGTCCGTCCGTCCGTCCGTCCGTCCGTATGTATGAACGCGTCGATCTCAGAACCTATAAGAGCTAGAGACTTGAATTTTTTTTTGTTAGGCGCGTATATTGGGCGCGCATATCGAGTTTGTTTCAGAAAATCGATAACTATTCCTGAATATTTGTTATCGATTTAAAGCCATATGAAAAATCATTTATGATTTTTTATCTTTTTTATCTTAAGAGCTAGAGACTCAACATTTCGCATGTACCTTTATGTGTATTTTTACCAATTTCGGGTTTTGTTACATTTGGATACCGGCCCCAAATTTCCACACAATTTTGAAAATTATTTTCAGTTGCAATATATATGGTGTTTGGTCTTTTTGAAAACTAAATCAATTATTTAAATCATATGGTGAAAGTTTCATCAAAATCCGTTGATAAACACAAAAGTTATTAAACAAAATGTTTGGCTAGATCAACAGCGATTGAACTGCAAAGCGCACACAGACCAGGTGGCGCTTATACATGTTCAATTTGTATACATGTGCACACATACATGCAAATGCTCGCGAACAAATTTTCTAAGAACCGCAATTGCCTTTGAGTTTGGGTCGAATTGTGTTCGAATTGTTTTTGCTACCTACTTCCAATTGCCGCTCGCCGCTGTGTGTCGCAGTCGCAGGCGCTGTGTGTCGCTGTGCGAATATGTTTTCGATTCTTCTTCTTTAATTGTAACGGAACAATTCTTGTGAGCTTGCAAAAGTGTGCTGGCATAATCTTTGTGTCGAATTTGTTTGCATAATTCCTCTTTGATCGACAATCTTAGTGTCATTCGCATAGATTTAAGTTGCGTGATATGGTTGAACATACGAGTTATGGACTATATTAAGAAAACTAAGGGGGGGTGGGATTAGGGTATCCCCTAGTCGGGCGCGCCGACTAGAGTTTTCTTACTTGTTATAACTGTGACTGATATATTAATAGATTTCTTAGTTGATTGACTGTTTGTGCCATGGACCAATTCGTTGCTTGAAACAGCTTATTGATTGATGAACAGTCATTGATTGATTGACCAATCGCTTGACTGCCTGCAACATCGATTGATTGATCATTGATTGATTGATTGACATATTAATTGATAGCCTGATATTCTTATATACACATGAATAATGCCTATTATGGACTGATGACTCATGGACTGATTGATTGATTGCTTGATTGATTGATTGATTGATTGATTGACTGTTTGATTAATAAATTCACAGATTGATTGGTCGAAAGATTAAAGTAATGTTTGAATGAGTGTGAATCTGCATGTAGACTGACTGACTGATGACTGATGAACTGCTTGATTCACTGCTCGATTGATTGATTGTATGATTGATTGGTGTCACTTTTACTCTTTAATGAGCAAATTAATTGTTTAATCAACTGCTTGATCGACTGACTGCTGAATGCATATTAATTGATTCAGCCAATTAATTGATTGATTCATTGACTTACTTATTCATTGATTGATTGACTGCTTGATTGGTAATTGTACTGTTTGAATAATTTATTGAGTGATGAATTAAAATACTTATTGATTAATTGTCTGCTTCATAGACTGATTGGTGAATATTCTAATTGATTAACGGACTCCACAGATATATAGATATATATATATATTATATGTGATTCTCTAGTATAAGTAATTAAAAATTGATTGATTTGCCATAGAATCAACAAATAACTGCGCTCCAAGACAATAATTAAAGTGGTTTTGAATCATCTCGCCTCTGTAATATTGCAAAAATACTTAGAGAGAGCTTGGAGTTGACATAAATGTGTCAACGAACAAAATAGGGAATTTCATATGATTAGCCTGTAAATGGCCCCCAAATGATAATTCCAATCAAAGATAGCAAAAATGATTTTTGTGCTCATCAAAGTTGAAGTTTGTTTTGTATTTTGAGAAGCTTTTGTGACTTGGGCTCGTTGTCAATCTGTGTGTGTGCGTGGAGGAGCTTTTGTTGACTGCAGTTAACTGGCTTGCCGTTAACTGGTTGATTGATTGATTGGCGCCTTTAGCTTGCGGCGAGTAAACAATTTTCAATTAACAATCGATTTCCTGCCCGCATATCTCTCAAGCTGTTGCTGTCGACGTCTGTACGACTGGGGGGCGGCACTTTTTGATTGTGTATGTTTGCCTTTTGTTTGTCGAGGACGGCCTGAGTGCGGGGGCGCTGAGTGGGATGTGAATGGAGCTGGGCTGGGCTGGGCTGGGCTGTTTCGCACTGGCAGATATTTTGAAAATGAAATTAGTTAAATCGTTAAATATTCATTAGCTGAGGCCCATTGTAATTTGCATTAATTGAATTGTTTGTTAAATTATAACAATTTCAACACGCCCCCGACCCCAGCCAGCTGTGGGTGGCACTGTTGGCGATGGCGGCGCCTGCGGTTGGTTATGCTCCGCAAGGCAAGCTGCGGTGACCATCAAACAATAACCATTCCAATTATGGCCACAGTCAAACAGGCAACCAAACAGCAATTGCAATAAAAAATGAATTAAATATGACCGTAATGTGATTAAAGCTCAGAAATGGTCGCTCCAAAACATTCTCAATTTGCGCTGGCAAATTGAATTTGAAATGAGGCCCGCTGCGTCCGCCACATGCAAATGTTTTTAGTTTTGCAAATGTTCAACGGCTCAAATAATAATAACAATAATAATAATAATAATATTAATAAAATGAAATCAAAATAATTCCCACATTTTTCTTTACTTTCATTGCAGGTAAGAGACTTGAAATATTTCTGCATACAAATGTGAGTAACTGAATAATAAGATTTTCCCATTGATTACATTACGCATACTGCTCACTCGCCCTTACTTGCTCGCTCTCACGCTCCCTTGACACCCAGCTGAGTGCCTTTGTGTGTATGTGTCAATAAACATATATATTTTGCCCATGCCACATGCCAGACGCATCAAATTTTTTATTTAACATAAATAAATCGAGCCTTAGAGCTTCTGGCAATCAAATCAAATTATTTTCAAATATTTTAAATACTTTTCTATATCTCATATGAGTTGAATGCTTTTGCTGAATTGCTTTGAGCATTTTATTGGTTAAAGCAAAAACTTTCTATGCTCTGCGCACAGCTCGCAGCGTTTTGCTGCAAAGTTGTATTTTATTTATTTTGTTTTTGCTTTTTTCATATTTTTCTTAAATTGCAACTACAATTAACTGCATGCAGCTGAGAACTTTGCTTAACTATGCCAAGAAAAACTTCACAGCGAATGCACAAGTTGCGCAACAAACTATTTGGCCAAGTCTAAGCAGGGGGGTGGTATAGCCAGGTGGCAGAGACTGAATGAAATATGTTTAAGTTGTTTAATTAGAGACAGAGAGAGAGAGAGAGATAGAGAGAGAGAGAGAGAGAGAGAGAGCTTGACATGCGGCTGAGCCTGAGTATTTAGCAAGAAATTAAATTTCACAATCTAAAGATTGTGTTTTGTTGAGCGAGAAGTGGCGCAATTATGTTATTACCATTTCGTGGTGTCTGACATCCCGTATTGCAATGTTGTTTCTGCTTTGTTTTTTTTGCGGTCAGACTTAATTAAACCACGTTGCACACACAAACACACACACACACACACACACACACAGATACATGTCTTTGGTGTCTGCTTTGTTCGTCTTTTGGTGTTCGCCATTTAACCGCACATGCATTTTATGGGGCGCACGTAAGTATGCTATTCTTTTGTTTGTTTCTTGGCTCGTGGGTTTTTTTTTTTTTTTTTTTGCATGTCACGCACACACGCCCACACGCCCACAGTGGGCGGGCTAGTTGCAACGTTTGTCAACTCTGATCCCAAACACGTAAAATAGTTTTGATACCCATTTAATAAAAATGCTATCTATGTATTTTGCTTGGCAAAACCTTTGACTGTCCCCGTCGCTATGCATGTGGACGTTTTGTCATTTTTATTGTTGGGGGGTGGGGGGAGGCGGACTGGGCCGGCCCACCTTCGCCAGCTGTGCGGCTGGCTGACTGTGGCAACACTTTTCAGCACACTGCGACACAGCCGGAAAGTGAAAAATCCCAAACGGAAATACATTCATTTGCTTGTTTTACTTTTCCAATTCGAGCGCCGGAGGTTTGCAGCTTCTTTTGCTAACATGAACGAGCTGAGCTGATGCTGATGTTGATGCTGATGCTGTGTGCTTGTATGTTTGTGTGTGCGCTGAGCGACACAACTGGCCAGCTGCCCCGACTGCCAACTGCCAACTGCCAACTGTCGACTGAGGCAGAGGCTGCCGTTGCCTCGTGCCGCAGTCACGTTTGAAACATTAAAGTTAGATTTATGACTCTTCGGGTTATAAAATGACTTTAGATTGATTCCCGTCACATGATGACAGTTTTTCGTTTTTCATTCAGTTCAAGGCAGCCGCCAAGTCGTCGTCGTCGTCTCCTTCTCTCTCTCACTCACGCTCTCTCACTCTCTCGCTCTCACTCCCTCTCTTTCTCTCTGTGTGTGTGTTTGTTCCCCAATGTGAACATGGACATGCCCATGGGCTGAGCACGACGCCCAAGTGTTGGACATCATGTGCACACAATGAATTTTTAAGTTGTTTATAAGTCGGATGCTATCTCTGTCTATCTCTCTCTCTCTATCTCTCTCTCTCCCTCTCTCTCTCACTCAAGATATATTCGATATATGTGTGTGAGCATTCCATGCCCATTGTGCCCTTACTTGAGTGCGCCTATTGCGGCATTAATTTTAGTGGCGCATCAATTTCAACCCACTTGAAATTTGACAAATTGTGGTGCAGCAACCACATTGACACACATAATCCAGCCACACACACACACACACACACTCCTCCTCTTTCCACTCCATTCGCTTAGTCATTTATTCGTTTATTACCATTTTGGCATTATCAAAGGCAATTTTTAATTAGTCGCAGCTGATTGATGGCGCTGATATAGAAATGTCACGACAGCAGCCTGAATTTGCGCGTTGTTTGTGAACGGCCGGCAGGTGGGGCCGGAGCGTGGAGTGGAAGTAGCGCAGCTCCATTGAAAATGCGCATTGCAAATAGCTAAATGGGCAAATGGGTCGCGTTCATTAGCGTGTCGTCCAGAACCGCAGCGGCTGACAAAAGGAAGCTGAGTGGGCGGTCGGGCTGAGTGGGTTGTCCGGTTGGCTCGATAGATTTATCAAACATGACCACAGTTGCCATAAGGTAATACGACCGGACTGCAGCCGAGCGCCAATTGGCTGCCTGCTTGCAGATTTTTCAAGCTCTAATTACGTGGTCATTAATTGCGCTAATTATTTTTCATTTTCTGCTCTTCTGCCTCGGCCTCAGCCTCAGCCTCAGCTACCATCGAGCAGCTGTCATCAGTCGCCACCGCCCACACCTCGTCCTGCTCATTTTCATTCTCATGCTCATTCTCATTTTCAATTTCATACATTTTATTTTGCGTCATTTGCATGGCGCATTTACATTTCTTTTTTTTTTTTCCTTCCTTGGCTCCAGCGCGCTCAACACTCTGCCACCTCAGTGAGTCGCTACTCACTCGCCTTCCACCCCTCTCCCTGTCACTCACTCTCGCTAGGTCTCTCTCTGGCTGTTGCTCTCTCCTTTGTGATTTTCTGCTCTGATTTCTGAGCACCTAATACCCTTGCTAAGAGTCACATTAAGCTCTGAGTTGAGGCTTATATTATTATTATTAAATATTTTCTTCAAGCATGAATGCGCGTCATTTTGTGACTTTTCTCTTGGAGCTCAAAGTTTTGGTGAGCAGTTTTTTTTTTTTTTAATTAAATCTTAAAAATATATTTTCCTCAACAACAATTTTTCAATGTATTTATAAAGACAAGTTGAGTTTATCAGATCATATGTCAGATCTAGTTAATTAATAAATAATAATTTTTTTAATTGCATTTATTTTTTATATGCATTTGTCATTTGTAAAAAAAATCAATATTAGTTTTTGAACTTTTAGTTCAAAATCGAATTCAATTTTCGATTTTATCTTAAAAAATAAAAAATTAAAATTAAAAATAAAATTAAATATATAATTAAAACTATATTAATTTAAATTTATAAATCTATATTAAAGCTGAGCTCGTCTAAACACCAATTTCAATCAATATTTTTTTGTCTAATATAAAATAATATAATATAATATAAAAATAATACAGAGCCAAATAATATTTTATTTTATGAATACTAAAACAAAGAATAGAAAAAACTTTCTTGAATTATATCCCATTAACATTAACCTACAGTATATCTGTTTTCAATGCATTTAGAAAATTATTTTTATTCCGATTTTCACATCTCAGTTCTTACTTAAAGAGTATTTTCCGCGTCAGCTTGTTGTTGGCAGCTACTTCAAGCCTGAGTGTTTTTCTTTTCATTACGTTCTTTTTCTTATGCACATTTCTGTAATAAGAAAATGCGCATTAGGTAATTTTCCTCGCTATTTGCACTATTCGCAGTTTGCTCGCAACGATGAGAAGGCAGCAGCGAGTCGAAGGGCGGTGAGTCGGTCCGTCCGTCCGTCCGTCCGTTGGGTGCTGTGGCTGTAGGTGGGCTTGGCTTTTAACCGCAAGTGACCGACATTTTGTGCCGTCGTCAGCGACCAGAAATGAAAATGGCTTAAACTGTGCCAACGGAAAGATGAACACTCTGTGGCGCGAACATCCCGCGTGGCTGACCGGGTCGCGGTTGGTGGCGCCACCGCCGCTTCGCTTTCTCCTCGGTGTCACTGATAATTTGATAAAAATGATGCTGCTCCATATTACAGCGTGCGCCAATTGAATTTTCATCATTAGCAGCAGGATTTTCATTTCGCTTCCTTTGTATCATTAGCAGCAGTGCATTTGGAGCAAGACAGACAAATGAAATGTGTTGAAAATTGTTTTTCTAAATTTTATAAAAAATATGTTTCATGCTTAAATATTGACAGCGCTCAAAGTTGGCTTGTTTTAAAATAATATTTAACTTATTTTTAATTATAAAAAAACAGTGTGGAGAAATTAAACTTTTGTAAACTGTTCACTTTAGTCAATATTTACTTTGAAGTTCGTGCAAAGCTGCTGCAAAAATTTGTCCGATTTAGTTTCGGTTCGGGATATTTTCATAAATCAGCGAATGGTGAAGTCAACGCTAAAAGTTCAACAATTTATATATGCAGTTTGGAGTGCGCTTTGCAAGTAGTTAATAAAAGCTTGCTCGAGTGTGGGCGCCAGAGGGGTATGGAGTGAGCGAGAGTGGGAGGATTTTTTTTTTTTTTTTTGTGCGGTCAGAGTTTGCTTACCCATTTACAGTTGGCGCGCGAAAAGTTTTCGTCTCGTTTCGTTAGCTTTTGTTTGCTTGGCCAAAATGGCCGGCTCTCAGGGCCATTTTGAGCGGCTAGCATAAAACTTCAAATGACTTCATCAAAAAATAGAGAGACTGACTTCAAAATTGCAGCTTGCCAGCCGCTAAAGATGCGAGCAAATATGGCGTGGCATGTTGACACAGCACGCCGCCCAGTGGCGCCCCCTCGAGCCGTACACATGCCCCATGCGGGCAGCCATTAGCAGTTGCTGCCGAATCGCAAGAAGCCTGATTATGATTTATGCCACGACAGTTAGACTCGACCTCGGCCGCATAATCTGAGCTATTTTTAAAAACGCCGCTAAGCGAGCAGACGCACAGCTCGCAATGTGTCCTGGACGGCGGCACGTATCTAATTTATGCCATCTGACAAAATGCAAACAGCAACAACAACAAGAGGCAGGGAGTGGGAGAGGGAAAGGGAGAGAGAGACCAGCAGAAAACTTTTCACAGTTTTCCCAGGCCATGTGTGACATGTGCGTGTGCTTTTCTTAGTTCTAGTTATTTGAGTATTTGAGTGTTGCGTGATTTTGCTATCTATAAAACGTTTTGCTGCCAAGTGCCTTGTCCAACTTTGTCTTGGGCTCTCAGCTCAGCAGGCGAACGTCTCGGGGTGTGCTTTATGAATTGTATCTTTTACGGGCTTTTGGCCATATTTTTGTGTGGCCATTGTGTAGGACGGTGCTCGGTGCTCGGTGCTCGGCGCGGCGGAGGGGCTTATTGACGGCCGTAAATAGCCTCAGATATCATTGTTTATCTATGCGTGTGTGGGTGTGCTTCGGTATATGTCCCACACTATTAAATACATATAAATATTTGCGATTCGGCTGGGAGCAAAATGAAGAAATTAATGGACAGTTGAAAATTATTGCAGAAAAGGGCAGCAGAAAAGGAACTGGAAATGGCCGATAACCAGACGGCATGACAAGACAGATTGAACGCCGTCATCCGTCGCCGTTGCAAATGGGTTACGCTCCAAAGTTTTTCCCACATATAATATAAGAGCATGTCCAAGGCACATGCCTGACCACGTTCCATATACCCTAGACAAAGAGCGAGTGAGGGAGTGAGGGAGGGAGAGTCAGGTTTTACAAGATGTTCTTTTCATATTTTCGTTGCCAATACTCTCTCTTATCGATATATTTATCGATTTGAATTCTTCTTTTAAAACTTCAATCTACAGGATAACTGCCAGTCGTTCAAGCATCGACTCTTGCCTAACAAGTTTTTTTATTTCTCACTTTTATTTAGTTTTTGGGGAAATTGGTGTGCAGCGCCTATGACAGACAGGGCGTGTAATTTGAAACTGGCCACTCGATGAGCAGCATCCAAAATACAAAAAAAAAAAATAAAATAAAAAAAAAAAAAACGAGCGAAAAAAGCCATAAAAAAAAATAGGAAAAAGAGAACGAATGCTGACCCAGGCTGTTGGCGTGTTGCACGGTTAAGGGCAATGGGCAGCGGCAATGCTGAGCGCAATCAATTGCCAACAAATGTGTTCAGATCCAGGCCAAATGCAGCTACGGCAACAATTTCAGCAGAGTAAAAAAGATATTGAAACTGCCATCGATAGGTCGAGCTGCGCATTATTTAATAGAGAGCTCACCTCTCGTTGCTGGGTCATATGAGTTTTGCCTAATCAAGTGCTCAAATCACAGGCCACCGAACTAGATGCACCTCAGTTGGTTAGTTTTTATTTCAGTTTAGTGGGGCAGCTCTTATCAGTTTATGACTAAACTGTTCATAACTGGAGCCCCTTGAAAATTGGAATAACCTTTGTGTATTCGCAATCAAATGGAAATTTCAAGTTGGCTAAATTGGAAGATTTTGGATAGCTTTTTATTTGTATTTCGTATGTGTATATGGGGGAATGGGGATATGGTGTGACCCTTGAAGTGTGTGAGTGTTCCAGATCAGAATCAACAGCTGAGGCGATCTAGTGCCGTCTGCTGGTCTGTCTGTCCGTATTTTTGCATATATGAAAATATAGATTTCAGCATCTATAGAAAGAGACTTGGAGACTTGGAAGTTTTTATACTTAAATAAATTTTATTGCTGACTGTGCACTAACCGTATCAGCTGTCCATCCCTTCCTACGTTCCTTCGGTAGTCCATCTTTCCATCCTGCCATGATGAGTTGTGAATAATTTTATTATTATAATATATATCATAGATTACACTTTCTATTAGACTAGGGCTCTTGCTGACATTGTGAATAATCTTTTTTTTTTTATGTCAAAAAACTATTTAAGCTAGTCTGAGAAGCATTTTAGTTTTCTTTTAAGCATTTCTAAAGCAGAGGGTATTTTTTTTCCCAAGTCCACAAATTATTGAAGAAGCCTAAAAAAATCCAAGATCTATTATTGACTTATTCTTATATGAAATTATGTCACGAATGAACAGATATTGGAAATAAAAACAAAACCTTAAAAAAATATCGAGGAGTAACGCATGCTAGCTTAGGCTGTTGGCGCGTTGCTCAAAGTGAGCTCTGCTCTTTTGCCTGAAGATGACAGGAGCTATATATGCAGATATCAGAATGAAATGCATTTAAGTAGTACAGACACAGTCAGAGTTGAGTCTGGTCTTGTTCAGTTAGTCAGCTTCTGGTCGCTATCTACAGCAGCATTTGTCAATCAATATGGAGCTCAACTTCCTTGCAGCGACTGTGTGTGCGCTGGGGCCGGGCACAAACGTTACATTAGACGGAAATGAAATGTTGGCAAACAGCATGTGCCGCATATTGTGGCACGCTGTTGTTGGCCATTCAAGTGAGGCCACATAATGTAAATATTATTTGACAACATATTGGCTGCGCCAGCGATTGAAGTGACCGTAAATTGGGAGCTTTGCAGTTGGCAAGCCGCATGAAGCAGCGACAGCTACCTGCATTGCCACTAGCCAGGCCGCGTCGAGCCGGGCCCCACCTCCTCGCGCTTCGAGTGTGCGTTTAAGTACGTGTCAAGTGGATGCCTGAATCGTTGCCACTGCAGCCACTCGTGCCAGACCATTTTGCAATAGCCACATCCATGTCCATGTCTCTGTTCAAATCAATGTGTGTATGCGTATCTCTCTCTCTCTCTCTCTCTCTCTGTGCATCGCTGTCTGTCAGAGTCATTTTGCACTTTGCATTTCGAATTGAACTGCAGCAGCGTGTGCCTGTGCCGGTGCGCCGGCTGGTTGCATTAATCAAAATGTTGAATAAGAAATCGAATTGATTTCCGCAAGCAAATGTGCGATATTATTTAATTTTCTTCCTCTTTCCTCTCCTCCCAGTAAACGAGAAACGTTTTTCACTTTACAAGCTCGTCACAAGAAATACAAAAGAAAAAAAAAATATTGGCAAAAAACGGCAACAGCTGCCATGCAAATGGCTGCAAATGGCAACAACAACAGCAGCAGAGCAAGTGCGGGTATGCTCGACGGGCAGATATTGAAAAATATAAAATGATCGATTTGTTATCGATCTTCTGATTGAATATTGAGCAACATGTCGACTTTGAACTGCATGTAGAAACGAGGCACAGACACAGTCCATAAATCCAACTAGCCTGTTACATAAAGCTCACTTCCAAATCATATACCCTGCTTATGTATTTTGGTTAGATCTAGGGTATTTAATATATGCATGAATTTCCTGCAAGCAGCCAGCAACATTTACATCTACGTCATTTATCAGGCAATTGCATTACAACATGGCTCACAAGCCAAAAACCCGATTCGACTAGCTGTTGACTTTTCCAGCAAAATTGAATATATCAGGTTTTTTATAAATTTTGTCAATTTATTTAAAATTTGTAATATATTAAATTAATTTACATTTTTATGAATATTTTAAATTTATTTAAAATTGTTATAATTACTTTTAATTTATTTCAAATTTTTAATATATTAAATTTATTTAAATTTTTATGAACATTTTAAATTTATTTCAAATTTTTAATATGTTAAATTTATTTCAAATTTTTTGTAAATTCAATTTATTTAAAATTTTTATAATTATTTTAAATTTATTTAAATTTTTATTAACATTTTAAATTTATTTCAAATTTTTAATATATTAAATTTATTTAAATTTTTATGAACATATTAAATTTATTTAAAATTTTTAATATATTAAATTTATATAAAAATTTTTATAATTATTTTAAATTTATTTCAAATTTTTAATGTATTAAATTTATTTAAATTTTTATGAACATTTTAAATTTATTTCCAATTTTTAATATATTAAATATATTTAAACTTTTTTGTAAATATTTTCAATTTATTTAAAATTTTTATAAATATTTTAAATTTATTTATAATTTTCAATATATTAAATTGATCTAACATTTTTAATATATTAATGTAAACATATTTAGAAACAGAGTCTGAGCATTTGGGCTGCATTCACAACTCTTTTAATATATTATAAGTTAAGACTCTGTTAAGTGTGCTGAAATGTTAATCGAATGTAAGTTTTATTCATGTCGAAATCTATTATTTCTATATCAAAAATTCTGAAGTTCAATTTCTTTCTAAGACATTCTCAAATGTTTTTCTCTCTTAATTTTTATCATTCTGAACTTAACTCGAGGGCCAAGCTGTTGACATGACGCGTTACACATGCTACAGCTGCAGCTGCATCTGCGAGCTCTAACGTCACTTTAATTGATTGCCAGCTAAGTGTTTCATGCTTCGTCTTTTTTCGCAGGCGAGTGCATTGATTGGCAATTTGGCCAGTTCCTGATGATTTCAGCTAGCAAACTCGACTCAAGTGCAGTCCATTATGAAAATTTTATTTGTGCGAAAACGAAGCGAAGAAAATGAGCGCAGCGAATGCTATTTTATTCGAGCTTGGTGTCTTATAGAGTTTGCGCTAATTAAAAGAACAACCATAAGTGTGTGTGTGTACACAGTCTAGTGCTGCTCGAGTTGTTCGCTGAGTTAAGTGAACGGGCCACTTATTAACTTGCCCTAAATTATGCTGCCAAAGAACAGAACAGAACAGAACCGAACCGAACCGAACCGAAGAAATGCAACAAGAAACGAAACGGTTAACATACCGAAACGAGAAGATACAAAACGGAAGAGCCAAGTGGAATTTTCAGAGCAAGTCGTTGCACGTTGATGGCTGCTGTGCGGCGGCTTCCTTTAGCCTCGTTTTATTCTTGCTGCCGCTGCAATGTGCAAAGTGCAAAGTGCAAAGTCTTGCAAAGCTTTTTTTTCCTGTAATTGCTTCGTTTTTCTACGTTTCTTTTTTTTTTTTTCTTTTTCTGTGGCAGCAGCGCAGGAAGCGCTTCGATGCAGCCTTCGTCTTACGCACTGAAGCAGTAGCTGCTGCAGCACCTTCCGCTTGCACTCATCACAAACACACACACACACACACACACGATTCTAATCCTATATGTAAGCATACATGTGTGTGTGTGTGAGTCTGGAACTGACTTACGGCCATTACCATTAGCCGCGTCAGCACGCGTAAACTTCATTTCCACCCAAAACTGAAAGCGAGTAGAATAAAAAAAGAACAAATTAAAAATAGTTGCAAATGGAGGAGAGCGGCCAGCAGCAGAAGTCGATTGCGCCGCACTTTGCTCCCCTCGAACGGAACGAGAAGTCATTTATTTTAAGCCCAGCGCAGCCAATGCGCCGCTGGCAACTCCGCATCGTTCCAGCTTTCTGGCGCTTACACACACAGCTACATTCCTAGCAACTAAAGCGGCTTTAAGACACCCGACAGAAATATCATGCAGATAAATACAATAAAAGGAAATCTGCGAAAATTGGAAACACCCCGTCTGCAGCTGCAGCTGTAGCTCTATGTATCTGTATCTATGTGTAGCTGCGGCTGTCTACAGTTCTGTTTTTTTAATCTGCATTTCTATCTGTATCTATAACTGTTTCGGATTCTGTAAAGTTGCCCAGTTGTATCTGAATCTGTATCCAAATGGATAAATACATCAGAAATTGTATCTACAAATATATCTGATGTATCTATTTGTATCTGCAATTGTATCTTATTCTCAGTGGACAGATATAGAGATAGCTGCATCTATATCTATATCTGGAATTGTTTCCTGATAGCCATATCTCAAATTACATCTACAACAATTGTATCCATCAAATCAATCTCTCTGTATCTATATTCTGCTGACAATATCTACATGAATTTATACATGTGTATCTGTATCTATGTGTGTATCTGTATCTTTCTACGGCCCAGTATCTGTATTTCTATCAGTATCGATATCTATATCTGTATATGTAGAATTGTTATATATATATATATATGTAAATACATAAATATATCTCATATATATTTTGCGATATATCTATCTTTATCTCAGTGTCTCATCATACATCATTTCAATGATTCTTGATAGGCATTAAGAATCAATTAATATACAGATACAAATAGACTAAAAACAACTTGATCGAGAGCAAATTCTCTATCTGCATCTATATCAAAAATAAGTATCTATAATTATATATCTAAATAATATCTAAATATTGCCTTATCACTATCTGTATCTGTCTTTGTAGCTGGCCTTACTTATGCCTATCGTTTTATATTAGCATCTGCATCTGCTTTTCTATCCATATCTGCGTCTCATAAATTATAATTATTAATAATAAAATTAATAATTGATTAATAATTCTTATCTCACAATCTGTAATTATAATGCAGACCTGAACCTGAGTATGTATATCTATCTGTATCAGAATCTTTTATCCATCCATATCCTTAACACCCTGTAGCCGTTTCATAATCAGCAACTGTTTCTATATCTCTGTATCTTTATCTGTGAATATGTATCTGTATTAATATATGAATATAATCCATATCAATGTCAGCTACTGTTCCTTTGGCTTTATCTATATCTCTTGTTAACATCCTATTATTTGTATCTAGCACATTTATCTTTCGCTGTATCCCAATTGCAATTGTTGCAGTATCTGTATCTGTACAAACTCTCCACTCTTCGACTATGCATATCTCAGCATCTTAATACTTTATCTTTATTCATCTTTATCAGCTAAACTCTTATCTATGTATATGTTTCAGTCAGCTTATCTCTACCTATGTATTCATAGGATTTGCGCCCGCGCTCACCTTGCTCCACACTTGTATGTCATTGAATGTGTGTGTCTCTCCCTCTCTCTCCCTCTCTCTCTCTCTCTGCGTGTGTGTGCTCTTCTTTGGTATGTGCTGCAGCTGCCTTTGTGTTTGACTTTAATTTGACGCGTTCTTTCGTCTACTGCCATTTTTTGTTTATCTAATTTGAGCTGCGCATTTTATGCTTTTATTGCTTTCATGTCCTTGCAAGCTTTTTGTTATTTATTTATTTATATTTGCGCCTGTGTGTGTGTGTGTGTGTATGAGATATACTTCCCTACTTACTGCCAGCTCGCCGCGTTTCGCCCGACTCCTGTGCCTTGGTTTGGTTTCATTTCATCTCATGCCAACTTATCTGCAATGCAAACGGGCTCGATGGCTGCAGCGGGCAGCGGGCAGCGGGCGGCGAGGCGAGGCGAACGAGCGACTTCAACCCAGAAAAGCGAAGCGCAATTCTAATGGGAATTACAAATTTTTCACCATAAAGATGTTGCTGGCTGCCTCCGACGGCCGCCCTCACAGCTCCCTCCTTCACTCCAGTTCCTGTCCAGTCCTTGTTTCTTGCATAAAATGAAATTGTATTGCATTTTTTCGTTTCATTTTTGTTTATTTTTTACTCTGCCTCTGCCGCTGCCGCTGCCGCTGCCTTAGCCACTGCCTCAGCCACTGCCGCTCGCAGCGTTTGGTTCGCGTGTGTTGCTGCTTTATGGCTGGACACAGAAATTGCTGGCTCAGCAGCGGCAGCAACTACAGTTTGGGACGAATTCTGTCTTGGGTTTCGCATTTTATGCCAGTTTCATGGCAGCTTCAAGCGACCCACCCACTGGCCAAACACAATAGAAAATCGCAATTCGTATTTTTCGGAGCAACATGAAAATTTATGATACATTTGCCACGTCGCATCACGGACCAGGGAATAGTCTCTCAGAGCGGGGAGAGAGAGAGAGAGAGAGAGAGAGAGAGAGAGAGAGAGAGAGAGCGGCAGCTCTTAACCCGTTTGCTGCTTTCAAATTATGCGAGTTAAATAAAATGTTGATAATTGTAATGGAATTCTATATTAGATTTGGCCAGGCTCGAATTCGGGTCAGGCCATAAAGAATAGTCGAAAGTATTCAGTGAGCATGAGCTGGCAGGCAGGCGGGCAGGCAGGCGGGCAGTCAGGCATTCCCACCCTTCCCAACTGTTGTTGCTCAACTATTTCTGCTTATTTATTTC
Source organism: Drosophila mettleri (assembly GCA_035047625.1). Classification (NCBI taxonomy): domain Eukaryota; kingdom Metazoa; phylum Arthropoda; class Insecta; order Diptera; family Drosophilidae; genus Drosophila; species Drosophila mettleri. Next base: position 13,768,962 of record JAWNPI010000109.1, read on the forward strand.
GATTGCTTAAGTAGCTCAAAGCTGGGCTAAGCGTAAACACAAACAAATAAATTACACAGAAACTTGAGGGGCCTGGTGGGGCGCCTGACTTGGCCATATTTATAGAAATTTACATATGCACATGGGAGGGGTGTGCGGGGCTAATGGTTGTCACAGTTGAAGAAATGATTGCAAACTTGTCTCAAACTTGAACAAGTTTCGGTATTATCTCTCGCTCACTCTCTCTTCCTCTTCCTCTCGCTCCCCCACACTATGCCTGAGAGCGCATATCGAAATATCTTGATCTTAGTCTGAGTGGAGTTAGTTACTAGACGAGAGCCTCGTCGCTTCGTGTCTCTCATAATCAATAAACCCCTTTGGGAGTGAAGCAGCCACGCCCGCCCCCCACGCGTATCATTTTCACTTGAATATAAATTTATTTTTGTATTTTATTGGCGCAAGGGGTACAAGTGCCATCAAATAGTTTTCCGTTCCGATTTGGCTGCACAATGCCAGCCGAAAGGGGTGGGGGGGGGCGTGGCGCCTTGTCGAGCGCTGCCTTTATCAATTTTATCTGTGAAATATTTCCGAAACATTTGCCATTATATTTGCATTAGTGGCCAGAGCTTGCCCCTCTGCCTGCCTCTTGGTTAACTACATGTGCGCGTATTATTTGCTTTGCTGGCGGCATCAGGATCCTCCCATGCGCCGCGGCCAGCTCGACGCCAATGAAAAGGAAAAGGAAAATGGCCAGTTGTATGAAAAGAAAATGGAAAACGAAGCCACACCGCTGAGAGCACTGAATGGGAAGGCAGAGAAAGCCTACACCAGAGCTGCCGCACTCTCGTACACTCCATGGGTTCGCTGTTGCTCCACTATTCCCAGGCGGAAACTGCTTATCACACATTTCCACACAGCCACGCAAATTCACACAAGTGCTGCAAACGAAATACAATACAAAAAAGGAAAAATTAAAAAAAAGGAGAGAGAGAGAGAGAGAGAGAGAAAAAAATGATGAAGAAATATGTAGAAAAATGAAAGAAAAGTTTTGCTGGCCCAGCCACTGCCTGGCTGTGGCTCTGGCTCTGGCTCTGGCTCTGGCTCTGCCTCTGTCGGCTGGTAAAGTAATAGCGCACAAAGAATGATGCGTAGACATGATTTCCGTGCGGTTGATTTCCCGCACAGCCCATGTCTCTCTCTGTGGTGGCCTCTCTCCCTATCCCTCTCCCTCTCCCTATCCCTCTCCATCTCTCTCGCTCTGTTGTTGCTTGCAGCAAAACTATTTGCTTGGGGATTTAGTTGCTGGTACCTTTTTGTGCGTATACGTAACATCTTATCTACATGCCTTTCACTGGCTAACAGTGTCTGCTGCGAATCGGGCCAGCCCAGGCCACTGCAGTCGTCGTCCTCTTCTTCTTCTTCTTCTTCTTCAGCATCTAAGCTGGCAGCTGCCTGAAGTAGCATGTAATTCATCTTATTCCCCAAAGACAACTCCGACGACGATAAAGACGATGGGGCAGAGGGGGCCGGTTGCTGCCTCAACCTGAGCCTCTCTGCTAGCTGGCGAGGCGTAGCGTTCGCTTGCCCCAGGCAACCGGCAGCCGGCAACCGGCAACCGGCAACGGGCAACGGGCAAAACCGACTGTCGTCGCGCTGAGCGTGTCTCCATAGGGACATAAATGGCATGTGGCAGAGCTCAGCCGGTCGCTGGCTGCTGAAGGCACGCGTCTCATTACTTTGAGTCGTTACGTGTCGAGTTCGACTTGGAGTTCCTGTTCACCCCTTCCTTGCCCATAAAATGCGTAATGAATTTTAGATTTCATTTCAATGCTGGCGAAAAACGAATCTTGTCCGGTGCCATAACTCATGCAGAGACAGAGATAGACAGAGAAAGAGAGAGAGAGAGAGAGAGTGCGAAAGATTCCAATGCAGTTTACGAGCAGCAAATCAGTTACGTTTCTTTATCGCCCACAAATAGTTTAAAATGTCATCAAATATATTTGCATGCACGGAAATATTAGCCGCAGTTTCGCACGAAATTTACCATTTTTTGTTTATTTCCCAAGTGCCTGAAATTTGCCTTGATTGATCGCTTAAGCCCCACACTTTTCCCTCTCTCTCTCTCTCTCTCTCTGTCTCTGTGAGACGCGCTTAAAATAAAAGTTGCTCAAAGTTATAGAAATTGTATTAAAAATCGTCAACTATTAGCGCCGTAGCCGCGTTTAGATTTTATTCTAGTTGCGGTTGCTCAGCAAAGTGTTGGCTGCCTGCCTCTTAGCCAGACACATCATTTTTCTTGCTGCTAATACCACATAAATGTGAATAAAAACTAAAATAAAAGGCAATAGAAAAAGCCAGGCGAATTCGCTTCATTTCTTTTATTTGGGTTTTCTCTCTCTCTCTCTCTCTCTCTCTTTTTTGGTGTTTTTAAAGTGCTTGCACAAAGTTCTTTCACCTCGAGCAGCCGGCGGAGCCCTTTTATCATGCCGTCCTTATATTATGCGGAACATTTATTTGCGAGGCGCAAAAAAAAAAAATAATAAAAACGAATCGAATGTTGTGGGTGAGTGAAAAGCGAATGAAAAAGAAGAAGAAGAAGCAACAGAAAAAATAATGGCAAATGGAAAATGGCTCACTCAATAATAAAGTAGCGCTGCAGTTAGGGGCCGGGGGGCGTGGCATTTTAGATAAACATGGCCAGGCTGCAGCAGACGTAAGTCGTCCACCATTTTTTGGCAGCCAAGGGCAGAGGCAAAACCAAAATTTGAAAAAACTAAGCAAGCCGTTCGATAGTTGCTGAGGCAGGCTGTCTGGCTGGCTGGCTGGCTGGCTTGCCAGTTGGCGTCACAATTCATTCATTCATTCAGTCGGAACTTGTGATAAACAAATTGTTTCAAAATTTTGAACATTTTACAATTTGCATTCAAATTCTCGAGATTTAAGCCAACGCAATTCTAATTCAAATAGCGAACTCTATCAGGTGGGTCATCGTCTTAAACACACAGTCACACATAGGAACACTCGCACGCGATTTAACACACTCTTGGTTCCAGTTGATTCAAATCCTACAGTATGGAAGAGCAGCCACCAAGGTCGATCAGCATCGAGCAGAACAGCTCGGACATCATTGGTAATGAATCGGATGCGGCTTCGGGCTCGACGGGCAACGGGGCAGCGGCGCCATTGGCAGACGACAAGCCCGGTGCTTCGGGCGTGCACTTGCTATTGATGTGCTTGGACACGGAGCGCCACGTGACATTCCACGAGGGCGTCATTGACAATGAGGGCATGAATCGACGCAAGTCAAAGTGCTGTTGCATCTACCACAAGCCGCACGACTTTGGCGAGAGCTCCTCCTCGTCGGACGACGAGTGCGAAAATTGTTGCGGCCATCCCGAGGTGCGTCTACGCAATCGCCTAAAGAAACAGCAGAGACTCTGCGAGTGCCGTTGCCATTATGGCTGCCGGCCATCAGATACATCTGACGATGAGTCCACTGAGATTGCCGGCGATACGGGCAGTGTCACGGCCAAGACGACGGAACAGCCAAAGCAGCCCAAGGACCTCATCATGGAGACCTCCAATGCTGTCCAGCACTAATCATCGCCCCCAGCCCGTTACCCAATGCCCACTGCCCACTGCCCCATACTCAATACCCAAGTCTCAAAATTCTTCTGCAATCAGTCAGAGGGACTAAACAACTAATTCATTCACCCAATCGATGTCCAGCATTTGGCTGTCCTTCAAGCACGAGCTGATGCGGCGTTTGTTAACTCTGCTATTGATTTGTTTAGTACCCGATTAATTGTATCTTTTGCCTATCAAATGTTAAATTTACGATCAACTGCGAATTCGATTCGAAAAATGTATAAAAAAATTCTCGATAATAACTCGGAATCAAAAAATTCTGTCTTTTTCTTACCACAAGCAAATTAGAGAAGTTGGATTGGATTAGATTGGAAGCTGCACCACGTCTTATCTGTTGTTATGCGCTGCAATTGCTAATTGCCTATGAGACGTGTTTAAAAATGGTTAGAGCTATTTATGCATATATTTTATAATATATAAATAGATCTATTTACATTCATATTTGCCTTAATTTGCATCGATTGCTATAGTTTTGATGAAATCAAACCAGGAATTACATGTCTTCATTTAATTTAAATTCTTAAATATTTAGTTATTCCTTTAAAGACATTTAATTTATTTTATTTATTATATATTATATATTATATATTATATATTATATATTATATATTATATATTATATATTATATATTATATAGATTCTTACAGATAGCAAAATACATATATCTTTGTATTAATATTCTTTAACAACAATTTAACTACAGAGTTTCTTAAACGCTGATTTCTCTTCTCGTATAGTATTTCTCTTTGCTTATTTAGACCTTGCTTATCTCTGCCCTTCGCCTTGTCTTATAGAATTTTGACTGTAGAAACCGTCATCTTCACATCATCATAATTTTTTGTGATATTATAATATATTTTTTTTATAATAAAAATTTAATAATTTTAATAATATTATTTTAATTAATTTTATATAGCGTTTTACATAGCTCCTTACACGGCCAGCGTCTTGACCTTTGCGTTTACTTCTGAACTCAGTTTATGCTGTGTTGATTCTTGGCTTACATAGTTCTCTATCAATACAAAGATTTTATTTGGGTTCTTGATACATAATATATATAATATATAGCTATATAAATATATATATACATATAATCTAAAGAAGTTGCCAAAGTCTGCTCTCTGTGATTGCCCCTTGCTGTTGCAATAGAGAAATTTCGATATTATCCGAGTTAGTCTGAGCTTCAGTTTTATGCAGCTCTATTCTGTATTCAGCTGAGTTGCTGAGCGTAGTCCGAGGCGTTGCTGAGTGAGAGACAGAGAAGAATCCATGCACATTATATACGGTTGCTTTGATTGCGATAAACGATACAAATTGGGCTAGATATAGCGAGTCTGACTGCTGCAGCACAGCAGAGCTTGACAGAGCACTCTTTTCAGAGGCAGCCCTGGCTTGTTACTTTATTGGATACTACTGAAATGTTGTTAATTATAATGAAAGTCGATCAATTGGTCTCGGCATATATTCCTCACCGATATACGCACGAGTCTCCAAATTTTAGCCAAGGTGCGCCACACACACAGCGCCAAATTCGAGAACTTCCGCCTGCAAATGCCTCTCGGTGGGAGCCGCAAAGCAAGACATGCTGCCAAATGCCGTAATTGATATTTGTTTTCAACATTTGGGAGAGTATGCAGCGGCTGCTGCCTTTAGGCCAGCTATAGCCAGCCAGCGGCTAGCGGCAGTGAGCCTTGGCCACAACAAAAAACCAAAAATGGCAAAAAATCTGGGCTGTAGCCGCAGCGGGGCAGCCACAGCTCACAGCTGGTACATGGCTGCCATTAGTCATCGCCATGCCACGCCCACTGTCCACGCGCCCTCTATTGATTGATTATGCGAACTGTCTGCGTGAACTTGTAAATAGATTAATGAACTGTTGCCCGGTTGCACTGCAAACTGTGCAGGCACGAGCCGCGGGCAAGGGCTGTGTGCCGCTGCTCAACTGCAGTTGTTGGCTAAGAGATTTTTGTTGGTTTTGCGACTGACCTGGCCTGGCCTGGCCTGCCCTGGGCTGCTCTATTTTGTTTTCAATTTTTTTGAGGCCTGCTTTCAAATTGGACACGTGGCAGCCGAAGGAGGAGCCTAAACCGATTCAAATTATGCAATCGTGTGCATGCATAGCCCCAGCATAGCAGCAATGCATGCCGTGGCACCGATTCCCAGGCCCACAGACTACGAAATATATATGTATATATATATATATATATACATATACACATATAAAGGAGCAAAATCAACAACAAAAAAATAAAAAAAAAGGAAAAAGAAATGGAACGAAATACATTTGCTTGTTCCGCGCGTCGCTTTTCCCATTTGTCTGCCTGTGTTTTATTTTTTTATTTTTTGGCAAACTTTGAACCCTTTGCCACTGCATGGCGGTGTGGTTGTGTGTGACTGTGTGTGTGTGTGTGTGTGTGTGCCATTAAGCCACATTTTAATATGTGTTGGTGTGCTGTGTGCCGTTAGTCGTTTTTATGAGGTCTCTTGGCGCTTGATTCCGCGGCCCAAATGCTGCCAACCGCATTTGAAGTGGCTGCTGGAAATGAAATACGCTACAGCAAACAGTTGCCATAGTTTGCATAACTCAAAAACCAACACACACACACTCACACACATATATATATACACACATATATATGTGTATCGGTGTGTCTTTGCTGAGCAGAGATATGAAGACATGACTAGCCGCCCGCACAACACACACACACACACACACATGTATATATAGGCTACATGGGAACATGGCGGATATTTTAACTTGGTCAATGGGTCGGCAGTTCGGAATTCGGAATTCGGCAAACGGCAGCTGGCAGACGGCGAATGGAATATGGAATTCAGGGTTCGGTTTTGATGGTTTCGTGCTGCTTAATCGAGTCAAACGCTTGGGACTCACATTCACAGTTGCCCGCCTTTGACAAGTCCAAAATGTGCCAATGCCAATTTCAGAGTCAACTCCAAGTAATTGATTAGTTAAGCTTTGACATTTTATATATCATATTTAAGTCGATTTCGTAATTATAAAGCATCATTTTTTTTTTTTTATTTAAGTCGATTTCGTAATTATAAAATATTTTTTTTTTTAACAATTTGCAGAGTATTTTTAAACTCGTTTTTTATCTCATGCAAAACATTTGGTTTACTTTTTTCGCCTGATTTTCTGCTCAGTGTAGTACGAGCAATTTTATCAACTTTTATTATGGCGGCTCACTCTGGGCCGGTCCGGGCTCAGCTGTCAGTGTAAATGTTTCCTGTTTTTTGGCTGCCATTTTGCTGGCTCACATTGATGAGGTTGAACGTTTCGGCTGGGCTGGGCTCGACTGGTTGGGCTTTAAAATGCGCTCTCCCCATAAATAACGGTAATGACAGATCCTGACATCGCAGTCGTCGTCGGAGAGAGAGAGAGAGAGAGAAGAAAAAGAAAAAAAAAACAAAACAAAACAATGAAAACAAAGCGAATGCGAAATCGCAATCACTGGCAAGGCAAGCCAAGCCAGGACAGGCCGGAACGGCACGGGCCGGGCCAGGCCAAGCCGGGAGAGGCCAAGCTGTGACCGACCCCAACACAAGCGCCGCCACATCAGCTGCCCGCAAGCAAAGCAAGCGAGAGGCGCGCCTTGCCGAAGCCGAAGCGCTTGTAGGCCATGAATAAGTCGATTACTAAAACAAACTGACAGCCCAAGTGGAGGGGGAGAGAGAGTTGGAGAGAGTTGGTTGGGTGAGGGAGAGAGGGGGAGAGGGAGTGTAAGCAGCTAGCGCAGCTTCAATAGCAGCAACTTCTCATGAGTCCTTAACTTCGCTCTGACAGAATTGGCATTTTTTAGGCAACATTTCTGTGTGTGTGTGTGTGTGTGTTGCACTCCTTTTTGTAAATCATTTAAAAAGCAATTACATAAGTGGAAATTAAAAAGAAATTATTCATTTTACCACATTTCCTTCTGCATGGCTCGCAACACGCACATTGCAGGCCAAACAGTGTTGCAATGCCAACACTCCTCCCACTCCTCCCACTCCTCCCTCTCTGCCTCTTTCTTTCTCTGCTTCATTTTTGCGGCTTTGCTCATTATTCGAGCAGTCGGACTACGGGCCACAGCGTGGCTGCAGTACCCCATTTACGCTCCATTGGCAGCGCCACCTGCTCGCCTAGACCCAGAGCCTTTAATTGTGGCTCAGTTTGCCTGTGCTTAGCCTCGGCCATTGCTGTTGCCGTCTGTCAACGACAGTGTTGCTCTCGCTTAACCACAATATTTAGCATCATTTTAATTGTTGCTTCGAGTCTATGCTAAAATAGGCAAAGAGAAACTCAAACATGCTCAGCTCCCAGCTGCAATCGTTCTTCACGCCGAGCTCTGGCCATAAAAATAATTTTTTTTTTATTATTATTATAATTGCCTTTGCCTCGCTGCTAACGAGATGTGCCATTAGTTTTTATGCAATTAACTTTACACCCCTCTCTCTCTCTCCCTCTCAGTGTTCCATTTCCTTATCGGTTACACATATTTTCAAATTATTTAAGCAATTTATAGACACAATTTCTGTCAGCCGATTTGTCTATATCTTCGTTAGTTATTGTATTATGCTAATCAGCGCTCACATGTGCCGCCCCCGCAAGTAGCTTGTTTTCTTTAAGTTCCGAACTTCTTTAATGGGCACATAAATAAATGCCTAAACCACCTCCACCTCCACCTCCACCTCCACCTCCACCTCCTCACATACTTGTTCAATATAATTGTTTTTTATTTGTTATAAATTTTGCAGCATTTTCGGCTTATTTCATTGCTGAAGCTGGGGACTGTCAATTGGCATTGTTGTTGGGGCTGCCCGACATGTAGACCAGGCAATAATATTTGTCACCCCTAAGAGTATGTACTGCAAAATTATTGACATCAAAATTACAAGCATTTTATACTTGTCTCTGTGTGTGTGTATCGTCTGTGTGGGTGTGTGTGTGTGTGTGTGTGTGTGTGTGTCGTGTGTGTCTGTCGTGTGCTTATGGCTTTGTTTGCGACGTGCCCTGCTTTGCTTTAATGCCACAACTGCCGCACAATCAGTTACAGTCTCAGCTGTCAATAGATTGTTGACATTTTTCTTTATATTTTCATATCTCACATACGCACACACACACACACCACACACACTGTTTGTGTGTGTGTGTGTTTGTTGCCCACTTTTTGTGTTTACTGCTAAAATCTGCCAATTTACTCGTTTACGTTTAGGCTTTATGCCCGCCTTGCCTTGCCGTGCCTCGCTGCTTGGCTTGCTGTGCCTGGCATTGCCTTATGGAGCTCCGCTCTGCTGTCGGGACCATCATATGTATGTATATCGTGACTGCGGGCCCTTCGTGTGGGAAATTAATATCTGTGTCATTTCTTTTTTCTCATTTTCCTCCGTTTTTCTTCTCTTATTTATTTTTTTTTTCCTCTTCGTTTTTTTCTCCTTTTTTGGGTTAATAAGGCTAAATTGAGAGAATGTGCGACGCACTTAATTATCATCATATTTATTGTCTTTATTTATGACTGGATGTGGGGGGCGGTGGAGTGGTAGGCAGTGGGAGGGAGCGGGTAGCGCAGAGGGCAGTGCGAGTTAGAGTCTGTGATGTGTGTGCGCGGCATAAAGCGCGCAATTTCTGTTTAGCTTTTTATATTTGCACGCGCTCTCTCTCTCTCTCTCTCTCTCTCTCTCCCTATCCTTCCCGCTCACTCTCTGCTGCTCTCTTGCAGAGCTACATGTTAGGGTCACATTATATGCAATCATTATTTATGATATCATTGTACACAGCCTTTATATGCGACCAGAATGAAGACCTGCTATAATTAAAGCGACAGCAAAAGAGAGATGAGCAGTGAGAGAGAGAGCGAGAGAAAGAGAGGAGAAACTATTTTTATATTATATTATATAGTATATATATATATATTTTTTTTTTATATATATATTGGGGAATGACCTTCTATTGTATTTATTATATTTCTTTAAGTAAGTCAAGCTTTGCTGCACCAGACCAGAACAGACACCTTCAGACTCGCTATTTCTAGTCACATTTGTATCGTTTATCGAAATCAAAGCGACGCTATGCAATGGGCATAGGTAGCTCTCTCTCTCCCTCTCTCTCACTCTCTCTTTCTCTTTCTAAACCCTAGACTACGCTCAGCACCTATAGTTATATCTCTTGCCTTCATGGGATACAGCATAAGTTGACTCGATTAATATCGAAATATCTCTCTCTCACTCTCCAATACTAGTTCAACAGCAAGAGGCAATTACAGCTGCTCTGCTGAGACCTCAACACTTTAAATACCTCCAACAAAAGCTTTCATCATTGGCAATTCAGATTAGCAACATTTATTTTAGCTTCTATTTTTCATTTTTTTTACTTTATCTTCAATCATTCTAAATTCTAGCTCAACGTGCCTAAAAACAATTTTAAATTAAAAAATTACTTTCAAAAAGTTCTTAGCGAATTCCAAAACAGTTCGAGTTGGCATTTGGTTTATAGTATCAAAATATCGAAATTGTTTTCATTCACACAGCTGGGGCGAGTGTGAGGTAGTTCTGTTTTACCTGTGCGTGGAGGCATCAAGTTCATTAGAGCAAATTTCCCAGAGTTTGGGCTAGACAAATTCGCTGAATGATTTTTAGTTGTCTAATCTAATCGAATGACTCGCACAACTGTCTGGCCCATGACAAACAAATCGACGTGACTTCTACCTTTTAACTTTTACCCAACCACAGTCAACGGCTCCGACTGCGGCTGCGGCTGCCACCCGCAATAATTTGACTGCAACTTTTTTTATTTCAATTTAATGGCTTGCCAACATGGCTGAGAATCAATTAATTTCCCCTTTTATGCGGCCGGCTGCGTTGCCCACAAAAATCGTAGCAAATTCGGTCTATGTGTGCGTGGCAGGGTGCGGGCTGGCTGTAGTGAGAGGAGCAACTTTTGAGCTTTATTGCAATGGCATTTTACGGATTTGCTGAAAGCTCAACTTTCTGTATACCTCGTTAAGTCTGAAATTTGGGAAATTGAAATGAAATTAAATGCATTTTCGCAATTGATTGACCGACGCAAGTGCTTGACTGACTGATTGATGAGCGAGTGCCTGGCTAGGCTAAATTAAGGGACTAAATTGAGATAGTCAGCCTGTAAGTCAGTCACTCAGTCAGTCAGGTATCAGGTATGCCCTTCAATCGCCTTAGATGAGAGATCGGTTACGGCAGCTCCACGCAAAGTAAAAGACAAATAAAATCTGTGCCGCGCTCGACGCGCAAAATTATGCCCAGTCAGACATGTTTTGCTGTTTGAACAGCTTTAAAACAATGACAGCAGCCAGCAACAAGCAGCAACAAAAGCAATGCAAACTTTTTCTGCTTTACTTCTTCGTTGTTTTTTCTGTTTTGTTTTGTGTTTAAAAGCACCCAGGTGCACGAATGCCAAGCACCAGGTACAGCGTAAAAGAAAAAAAAAAAGCTCAAACTGTAACAGCAGCGGCAGCAGCAGCAGCAGCCGCACACAATTTACATAACAAAAAATTTGTCAGGACTTGAAACGCGGCAGGTGACACGTGTCGACATAAGTAAAGTAAATACATTACACACACACAGCCACACACGCACTCCATTTATATGTATACATGTGCAGCGGGCAGCAGGCAGCCACTGGGCATAAAAGTCTTAAGAAAATGTTTGCTTCAAATTGTTGTTCAAGGGCCGTCGCCGTCGTCTAAGACTCGCTGCCAGGTAAACGTATGCATCATCATGTCTGGATTAACTTAACCAAAGTGCAGAATGCAACAACGTCAGCGACATGAGTGCACGGACGGCGCGCGGCACACGGCACACGGCGAACAGCTGATGGCGAAAATGCTAACAAAGCAGAGGCGAAAAGCAATGAAAATTCCATTGTGAAACCCTAAGACACCAGAAAATGTGACCAAAGCCAAACACACATCAAAATGCTGCAATCTATGTGGCCAAGTTATTCGCTACAAATAAATTGAACTTATAGAGAAATAAGAAATAAACGAAGCTGCGCGAGCGAAACCACACGAATAACGAGTAAGGATAGACAGATAAAGTGGTGTGTGTGAGAGAATATGGGAAAAGATCTTTTGAAGCATAAGCAGCACTCATGTGTGTGTGTGTGAATGGGATGAGCTCACCGGAAATAGATATAAAAACATATTAAATAATATAAATATATCGTAAAATATTTATATATATATAAATTATCGTTTTTAAAAAAGTTTAACAATATATAAATAGAAAAATATATTGTTATTAATTTATTATTGATATGCTTCTATAAAAACAGTAATTGTAATTTATTATTTTCAATTAATATTATTATTATTTAGTTTTATTTATTTATTTATTGTTATTTATTTCTATTTATTATTATTATTATTATTATTATTATTATTATTATTATTATTATTATTATTTTATTATTACTATGATTATTATTATTATTATTTCTTTAGTTATTTTTAATTATTGTTAAGCATTTTTATTACTATTATTTTTATATATAATATATATCTTACAAATTTTTTTTATTATTATTTTTTAAGATTATTATTAAATGGATTTTTTTATTATTGTTATAAATATTTGTAATTATTATAATTATTCATTATTAGTATAATTACATATATATTATGATTTAACTACATATGCTTTTATTTTTAAAGCTGAGTGTCACTTTTCTCTAAAAACTTAAATTTTCAAGAAAAAGTTTAAGCCTTATAAAAAAATCTATTACAAATTTTTTTAAAACTTTTAAACAAGTTCCAATGGCAATTTCGATCTTAAGGCTTGACTATGGCCATCCCAAATAATTGGGGAAAATAAAGGCAAAGCCATTTGCGTCAAGGCGGTCACATAATTTATTTATTTATTTTAGTATACATGCAAAAAAATAATAATAATTGAAGGAACACACATATATTTAAATATATAAAGAATATTACACGAAATATTTAAATGCAGCATTAAAGAAAATACGAAACATGCATAAAGTAAATCTGGGTGAGAATTTGCTGCTGCTTGTTATAAATCGTAGCATACTTTTGAGCGCAAGTGCCCGGGGACTGTTGGCCTAACGATTTATAAGGCTTTATTAAAAGTGGGCCACATAAAACAGTCAGTTGGATCATAAAATATATGCTTTACTTGTGCGCATTACGCATTCCGTTCATGAAATGCGCAAAGTTCTATGAGGGCAACGGCACTTCGGCGTGTCGAAAGCCAATTTTTTATGCTCTCTGCTATGCGTCTGTATTGTTGTGTGCGAGTGTGTGTGTGTGTGTGTGTGTGTGCTGGTGCACGCTGACATGCTGACGGAAACATGCAGTGTACGTGCAGAAGCAGCAACAACAGCAGCAACAGCAACAACAACAACAACAACAACAACAACAAAGCAAAAGGCATTTAAAATCATTCAGAGTCGCGTCGCAGCGTTGTCCTTGCCGTTATTTGACAGACATTGCTGCAAAGACTTAAGGAAAGTTTACAGCCCCAGACATTTGTTGTGGGCTTATAAATTGTCTGTGCGTGGGCCAAGGTATCTGCTCTGTGTAGTGTCTGCTTCGCATGTGTGTCTATGTGTATGTGTGTGTGTGTGCTTTCAGTGTGCCAAAGACAGCGTCGTGACGTCGCACTTTGTTGTTCTCCTGGTGGCGTCGCGTCGATTGCTGCAGTGTCAGCGCCTCACAATGCACGACAACAGCAGCAACGATGACGACAAGAGCAACGGCTACGGCAACGGCAACAACAATCACGAAAGACAACAACAGCGAGAACATAAAACAGAGAACACGGAACACGAAACACGAAACACGTTAAGCGCATTGCCATTTGTGCCACATCATGAAGAATGCCAAGGACCCGTGGAGCAGCGTGTGAAGAATTGCCACGGGGCAAAGCAAGGGCAACGCGCAACGTTTTGCCGGCATTGTGAGAGGACAGCGGCAGGGACGGGGGCTGCTGGCTGCTGGCAGTTGCCAGTCGCCAGTTGGCGGAGCTCCGACTGCATGGGAATGTCTAAAGCTGCTGGCACAATGCAGACAGCTGGAAATGTTGTTCGATATTGTAAATATGCTTTGTGAAATCGCCGATGGCTTAAGATGGATTTTTTATATACATTTTTCCTTACTTTTTTTTTTTTTTTTTTTTTTTTTTGTTCAACGTCTTCTGCTGCTTCGTGCGCCTCGCCTACAATAGAGGCGACGTCAAGGGATGATGGGAATTTCAATTGATTAGTCGATAAGGTTGATTGATGTGTGGAACTTTAATGGGATGTCAACGAGCACACACTAATGCACTGTCAACTGCAACTATCAATTCCCTGCCAATGCTCAGCCAAATACCTGTGCGTCGAACTCCAATTTAATTATACCAGCAACTATTTTGATTGTGGCATGCCAATCTATTAGCAACTATTTATAACATTTATAAAATTACACAAAAAAAAAAAGAAAAAACTAAATTAAATATGGGAAAATGCGCAACAATGTTTTCTGTCAGTTTATTATTAGTTTTCCTCACTAATAAACTGCAATAGAATTCATTAAAAGCAAATTAATATCAATTAAAAATATATTTTAATTATTTAAATATCCAAGAATAAACTTAACAATACAAATATTTATAGAATGACTTTAAGCAAATACAAGTTAATTAAAAATACATTTTTTGTGTTTTTTTTATCAATATGTTTTAATTTATTCAAATATAAATTAAATTATTTTTAAATGAAACTAGTGAAAAAAATATTTGATAACATACATATTTATCATAAGACTTTAGGCAAATATTTAGGCCCTGAATCCATTGAAAATGGAAATTTCAGGGTATAATGTTTTTGTGCAAATGTATGTAACAGGCAGAAGGAGGCGTGCCACACCCCATAAAGTATATATATTCTTGATCAGCTCGACGAGCTGAGTTGAACTAGCCCTGTCCGTCTGTCCGTCCGTCCGTCCGTCCGTCCGTCCGTCCGTCCGTCCGTCCGTGTAAACACCTGGATTTCTGCAACCACAAAAGCTAGAGACTTCAAATAAAAAGCAAAATGCTCGATAATACCATACGCTGTACGAGTTTATTTTTTTTTTTCGATAACTCGTCCCATTTCTTTTTTATCGATAACTATCGAAAATATCGCTTTGTTTTTGAGGTCTGGCGTGCACACCGTTAAAGATAGAATCGTGCACTAAGTTGTGTTTGATAGCTATATTGAATCCGCACATTTTGTCATTTTTGGATTTTTGATGCCACGCCCCTTTCGCCCACAATTCAACAAAATCGATAACTCACGTATATCAAATACTAGAGACTTGAAATTTGGCAAATAGGTACATTTGGATGTCATAATCATGCCCCGAAAATTTCATTAAGAACATAGATCGAGAAAAAAAGTTATTAAACAATAAAGTTTCCATAGCACAGCCTCTGCTGCAGCCGCAAAACTGTGCAGTGAGCATATTACGTGCATGCATATGTTTGTGTGCGTGTGTGTGTGCATGTGTTGTTTACTATTAATGAATAAATGAAGCTCTTAATGATTGGTATTACAGCTCAATGGATTCAGGGTATCTCTTAGTCGAGCAGTCTCGACTAGAGTTTAGTTACTTGTTTCTGTTTATTATTAATTATTCTAATTTTATTTAAATTTGCATTTAATTATATTCAATGGAATTGATGAAAATATATTTGTAATAATTCTGCAACATTTTTAAAGGGAATAAGAATTTCTTGGAACATTTTTTTAGCTATGAATAAGATAAAAAATATTATATTTTATATATTTGAAAACAATAATTTTTGTGAATTTTTTTATCTTGAATATTATTGCATTTATAAGTCTTAATATATTATTTAAAAAAAAAATTATATTTTTTGATGTACACAATTTGTTTTTTTATTTTATACCTTTTTGTCAAAAACTTTATACTCTTAAAACATTTAATTTTTAAATAATAAATGTAGTTGATATAAGTTCTGTTTCATTTATTTATTTTTTTATTTTTAATTTTAAATTAGCTAATAAAATTAAATATTTAATTTATTATCTCAGTTAAAGTGCTGTTTGCATTATAGTTCACTTTTGCCTTGCATTGCTTGTCAAAGATCTCGAAGTAAACTTTCCGTGTCATTAAACTGAAATCGCAAATCCATGTGAATTGAAACTAAAGTCTGGCTGTAGCTGCTGGCACTTACAGCTGCCTTTTCAGCTTCGCATCGATGTGTCGACGGCAACAAATTAAGTAAAGTTAAGCTTGACATAAGGCTAAGCACAAGGCGTCTCTAGGAATTGAACTGCAAATTAAAGAGAAAGCTGAGCGACATGAAGACGGTTATTGCTTTAATTCTGTGTCTGTGTCTGTGTGTATGTATTTGGCAAAGCACACAAATTAACTATTCGCGATTGTTTTACACGTCATCTTCGTCTCGTAATTGCCATTGTCATTTAGCCCGGCTAGTTAAGACAATGCAGCTACAGCCATTATCTTGGCTATACATACATGTGTGCGTGTGTGTGAGTGTTGACTGGAAGTTGCTAGTTTTATGCCAGCAATTTAACAAGTTTATTGCTCTATCCTGCAGCTGAGAGTTGCGTATTTGCGAACGGCTGCTGACATTGGTGTGAGGGCAAATGAGTAAACTCCCGCTTAAGTGGACTGAAAATTGTTTCAATTAACAGCCGGATCGTAAACAACAGTCGCAACACGAGGCCCCCTGCACACCGCCCCTCCTACAACTCTTTTGATGATGACAGCGAGAGAGATAGAGAGAGAGAGAGAGAGAGAGAGATAGGGAGAGAAAGGTGGAGATAAGCTTGTGTTTGTATAGGTATTTGCCAAGGATTATGAGTTAACTTTGATATCAAATTCACAAATTGCCATTCGTGCGAGCTGAGACTCTACTCAAAGATTTATTTCACTGTATTAACATGTGTCGAGAATGACAAGAGGCACTTTTGAAAGCAATTAAGACAAATACTAATTGCTTGCTTAAGCCCCAATATACTTGCCTAAATACACACATGCGCATGCACATACATATATTTATATGTACACATGTATAGCTCTAATATATGATTGAGTGCAGTCTTATATACAATGTCTCTTTGTGTGTATTGAGTTAAAGCTGTTTAGTTGAAAGACAGCTTCAAGAAGAGATAGAGAGAGAGAGAGAGAGAGAGAGACAGATAGAGATAGAGAGAGAGAGAGACAGATAGAGATAGAGAAAAAAAGGGATCGAGAAGAAGAGAGAGCAGATAAATTTAAATAAATATATTTATAGATATATAGATATATAGATATATAGATATATAGTTATATAAATATATAGATATATAGATATATAGTTATATAAATATATAGATATATAGATATATAGATATATAGTTATATAAATATATAGATATATAGATATATAGATATATAGATATATAGATATAAAGATATATAGATATATAGATATATAGATATATAGATATATAAGTCCCTGCTGTTTAATTGACTGATTCGTATTAGCTCAAAATTAATAAGAAATTCTTCGATAAATGAATGAATGAGACAGCTCTATAATATGTGAGCTCATTGAGGTGCCTATGAAAAATAAGCTAACCCAAGGCGCATATATTAAAATATCTGAAAGACATTTAATTCTCCTTTTTAGAATTTTTAATTGCCACATGTATTGATAATACATATGTCGAGTCATGTAACACATATATCGATACATAAATCGATAGTTAGCCTTTCCTTGAGCTTATGATAGGCAATACTCTTTGACTTATTTCTATTTTGTCCCATATGCATCACAGCACTGAGCATCAGAAGCTAAGCAAGAAACGCAGCTAAAGTGAAAGACCAGCTCGCTGTGAACAGCAGTTGCAACGCCAAGCAGCAGCAGCAGCAGCAGAGTAGATGTTGCAAAAAGGAATAAACAAATGGCTTAAGCACGTGACTCCGCCTGCCTGCCCCAGCCTAGACTCTCTGCCCTCCCCTCACCCCCTGGCCAAACGCCTTTCATGTAATATACGCATGTATGTGCAGATGTCCCAGGGAGCTGTTGTTTGGTTCTCTTTGGCGCTCGGCTGCATTGTAATCGTCACGGCGGCGTTGGGCATGAGTTGGAGTTGCTGCAATGGCAATCCGAGATGCAGTGCAGTTCCAAGTAACAGCCAAAGTAAGAAAGATTTTAGAGCTGTTGTTATTGTTGTTGTTGTTGTTGTAGCCGCCTTTATGGTTGTTGCTGCTGCACAACACAAGAACTTTGAGTTGTTTGTTTTTGCTTTGTCATGTGTTGACACATTTTTACTATAACAGTCGCGTCTGTGCACATGTGTGTGTGTGTGTGTGCGCTAGTGTGCCAAGCCGGAAATTGCAAATGCAACAAGATGTTCTGCGGGAGTTGCCACATTGTTTCTGGTTGCCACATATCCACAAGACCAGAGCACAGCAGCTGCAACAATAGCAACAACTGTTGTTGCTGTCGTTGCCGCTGCTGCCGCCGCTGCTGCTGCTATGCCTCCTGCCTGTGTGTAAACTCTGGCCACAATCCACAGCGAGAGTTTATGCTGAATGTTTGAGGTTGATTTAAGGGTTTACCTAATCCTTGCTTAGGCAACTCGTTTCATTCTATCCCATTTTGCCCTAAATGCTTTAATTTTATATAAACTGCAAATTTATTTATTTTGTATTTTATTTACAAGACTTAATTAACATTTACTTTAGTCTTAAGCCTTGCTGCAAGCTTTAAGTCTGCTCGAGAATGTGAATAATGAATAATATTCAAATATCAAATTCATATAGTAACTGAATACATTTTCTATTTGCCTTGCTTGCCACATTTCAGTCAGTTATAAATTTATTTTTACTATGTAAGTAATTTAGATTGCATTTCCAGTTCCTAAAACAATTCGAAATGAATTTAGCAGACAAATATTATGATATATATATATATATTATAATATATATGCACAGACCCAAGCAAGCATTTATATGAAAAACCTTACAAAATTTGTATTTGTATATCTATTCATTAAAATGATAATGCTGCGACTCACAAAACATAATCCAAACTAAAATAATCAACATAGTTTGGATTAAAACAAACAATAAAAATAGATTTAATATATATATTTTATATATAATTGAATATAAAGGGACCTGTTTCATTGTTAATCAACTTTTCCTCAGCAGCGGTGCCAGAATCTCGTCGACTCCATGCCTCACAGTTGCATAGCCATTCATAAACAAATAATCGACTTGCAACCGAAAATTAGACCAAAAAATATAAGTGGAGCTGAACTAATATTAAAAAGTTTTCTTTTATGTTATTCTGTAGCTGAACAGTTTCTACATTTTGTTAGCTTTTGTTCCTAGAGTGCAAATGTTTCTAATTGTAAAAAATTCTTTATACTCATCAGTTTTATTTTAATATTGTTTTTATTTTCATTTTTATTTAATATTTTTTTTTATTTTATTTATAATTTTTAATTAACTATTTTTATTATTTTTATTTTATTATATTTATTTTACAATTTTTTTTTTCATAATTTTCTTCTCTTAATTTTATTTTTATTTGATTATTTAAATTTTTATTTTATAATTCAAATTCCAATATTTCCTTCAAATATTTTAAAAATGTTTGTGACTCATCCAAATTTTATTGCCCAACATTTAGTGCTTAGTCGCGCTAAGCTCAGCTTCAAATTTACCTAGTATCAAAATTGTATTAGGACCAAGTTTTTATTATATATACTTAAGATTTGCATATTTAATGGTGCCATGGAACTTGGCTCTCGAGATTTCATGACTGTCGTTCAGAGGGTATCTAAGTGTCAGCTTGGCTTTCCTGCTGGGCGCGAGCAGCCTTACATGCTTTTAATTAAACATTGTTAGCTCAATGTTTGCCACGTGTAGCAGCATCAAGCGTAGCTCGAGTCCGCAGAGTACACGAATTTTTTGCTAACGCCGCAAAGTAGCAACACGTTTGCCATATGTGTTTGGCAGCGTCAGGTCGTTGGCCAACCGCTCGCTACGTCTCTCTGTCTCTGTTTCTGTTTCCCTCACTCACTCTTTGGCTGACTCTGTTGCTCGTTCTGCCTGTGGGCAGCAACTGCATCAACAACTTTTTAACCAACTTGGCAGCCAGGCTAACAAGACCGCAGCCAGGCTGAGGCATGAGTCGCAGGGTTTGGAGCTGACGACGACAAGCAAACTAACTAACTCGACGCTCGCCAATTGTTATGTACCGTTATTGTTGCAAGAAGAGAGCGCGACAAGGAGCGGGCGACAGGGAGGAAGGTTATAAAAAGCGTTTTGCTTTGTCCGCGAAATAATTTTATTTTATTTTTTGTTCATTTCAAAAAATAAAGAAACTCTGCACAGATTTTTGGAAAGCGTTAATGCAGCTACCCTGCGGCGGCTGCTGGTGGTTCTGAGGCTGCTGCAGCTCATCCTGTCGCATATCCTTAACTGTTTGACTGTATTTAGTGGTAGTGGTAGCCGCTGCTGTTGCTGTTGTTGAACGCTTTATGGCCGTCGCCGTCGCCGTCGCCGTCGCCGTCGGACCAGTTTAGTCTGCTCGTGTGTCTGCCAAGTTTTTATGCCATGCAGCTAAATAGTTGGCAACTTTTTTATGTTGTTCAGCGGACCCCCTTAAAAAATCTCTTACACTGTAAATTGCACACAAATTGGCAGCACTTTTTACTGCACTGTTGTGGCTGCTGCCGCTTTTGCCGCTTTTGCCTTTGACAACTTCTCGCCTAGCAGCGACAGCGGCAGGCGGCATCAGCGAACTTTTCTGATTGGCCACTGGCTTTTAATAAAAACTCATTTTAATAAAACTAAGACAGTTCATTTTCTTCTTCTTCTTCTTCTTTTTTTGTTTTGTCCATTCTATTTTTGCTCAGACATTTTCTTACTTCCGCTCAGCAGCTTTGGCAGCAGCTGCACTAAAATTAAGTGTTGGCGGTTTGACTTTTCTTTTGTAGCTTTGTCTCTTTTGTTTGCTAACTGCCAAATATGTTTCTTATTTTTATTTTATTTTTCGCTTCAAATTTAATTCGGGATTTCTCTTTGTTCCGACTTTCAAACATAGATGAGAACAATGCCCGGCCACTTATGTGTGCGCATGCCGAATCGCAGACGTTATAAGAATAAAGGCCACACGAATTGTTGCTATATCCTTCAAGTGCACTTCAAGCTGCAGCATTCCAGTTTGCTTACCAATCATAAATAATCGTCTTTCTAGCACTTTGTTTAAAAAAAAATGTACATAGATAGCATCTCATGCGATAGAATCTTTATCTACTCATTTCAGAAAGAAATTTGCATTGAAAAGAAATTTTATACTGCACAGGGAAGTGCTGCACAAGATATGCTAAATATGAATATCAAATATGTAGAAAGTGATTGAAACGAATTTGACATTAATAAATTATACTTATAATAATAATTAATAAATTAAATATATAAAATATTTAACAAAACAAAAATACTAAAATACTTATAAAATTTTTAAAAGTATACAAAATATTTAAATAATTTAAATAAAGAAAAAATAATAATTTACTAATATATTTTAAGTATACATAATTAAAAAGATATATAAAAATGTTATATAATAAATAATACAAGATTTTTATTAAAAAATTATTCTTATTATTATAAAAAATATTTACTTTTTTTTTATATATATAACATTTTACAATATATATAATATACTATAATTAAATAAAACTACATAATATTATTATTATAATACGTTGTAAAATATCTTAAAAAAAAATACACACATGGTCAAACTAATAGGTGTAAATTTTTTTTAAGGGTAATGGCGTCTATATTTTCTCATGTAACTTAAAAAAAAAAAAAACTTTTATTCAAAAATATACATATCTTAAAAACATATAAAAAAATTGAAAAATCATAATGTTTAACATAATTTTGGCATACTTCACAAAATACTCAAAATTTTGCTAGCCAAATTAACCATGACCATGTGTGTATATACATAGAGTATGTAAAAATTAGTAATTCTAAAATATATGAATTGCAGAAAATATTTAAAATATATAGAAAATAAATAAATAAAATACATGATATATAAGGAATATGTATAATGTAAATTAAAGGCATAAACTAAATAAAATACATGATATATCAAACAATAAATGAAGGAAATATAATATATAATATAAACTGCATTAAAAATACATAAGATCCATTAAATTTATATAGTATATGACATAATATTTTATATTAAAATTCATACGCAAGTGTTTTATGGCATGCACTATGTATATGTTAACTATATAAATATTTACATGTACATATAAATACATATTTGTATATGGGAATTTGAAAGCTACTTTAATATGCCTACGTGTATATAATTGTGTGTGCGTGTGTGTGTGTGTGTGTGTGTGTGCACACTCATATGTTGCTTGGGCATTCCATGTTCCATCATAAGTTGTGATTCCCAGTTAAGCTGACGATGGAGTTGAAAGCCAGGTGGAAGCTGCTTTTGACGCACGTTTATTGCCTTTCGAGGCACGTAGTAGGCGCACACACACACACACACACACACACATAATACTATATATATTATTTGTGCATGTATGTGTAGATGTATGTGTATGCATATTTCAATAACAGCCTCGTTGGCTGGCTGGCTCGGTGCCGTGCCCTTTGCCCTTTGCGCTTGGCGCTTGGCGCTTTGCCCTCCTCCCCACGATTGCCACCAAATGGGCCAGCTTGCACTTGTTTATCATTTATTACTGCAGTTATCTTTTTGCCTTTCTCTCTGTTTGCCCATGTGCATTGCCAGCCTTTCTATTTATTTTACACTGTTTTTTATATATATATATATATATATATGTGTGTGTATATTTCATTATGGATGCAAGCCAACGATATATGCACAGAGCTAAGCCTACACATAAATGTGTTATGTGCTCTCCTATGCTAACCTGTCTATGTTATTCTTCATAGTTATATATATTTAAATATATATTTGTATATATTTTGCTCGCACGTTTGCCAGCTCGTTGGCTGGCAAATGCAATAAAGAGTCTACAAGAAGAAAGCGAAAATCCATCTGATTAAAGACGAATATAATGATACCCTCGCAGTGCAGATCGAAGCCAGGCTAAGGAAATGTATTTCCCAAGCCATAGTGATAGGCATAAGGATTGTATTTAGATAATATGATTACTTGAGCTATATATATTACAGGGTATACGTCTAGTTGAGCACTGCTGATTGTCAGTCTTAAGCAAGCAGCAGGCTGTAAGCGGCTTCTGAAGAAAATGCATGGCTCAGCGCCAAAAGGTGGAAAAGTCGCGCTAGGGACTGTCTGCAAACACATACAAATGCACATATCTTCTGTCACCCTCTCGCTCTGCCTATATATCACCATTTATATATATGTCATTTATATATATATATACATATATATATATGTGAAGTGCTCCATCTATGTATCCCATAATATGTTATTCACGCTGTTGCTGCTGGGTGATAAAGTTCATTAACCTTTTGTCATTTATCTAAATACTGCGTACCCTCTGCAGTGGGAAATGTGTAATTGTCTATATTCTGTTTTACATTCACATACCCATGCATATGCACATGCACATGCACATGCACATGCATGTGCTTGTGCATATGCTTGGTTCTCATGCAGGCGCTAACTTTGTTTGTTTGTTTGCATTTGGCTCTGCTTAAGTTGAAATGCCTTAGACAACTGCGCCGCCTGACAGCCATTGAATAAGTATGTGTGTGGGTGTAAGAGTGTGTGTGTGCGTGTGTGTGGAGGTGCGCTTGTGTGTGTGTGTGTGTGCTTTATATGTGACAGTAGTGCAAAAGTTTATTCAGTCTTTTCCTGGAATGACTTGAACTTGACTAGGCCCAAAGTCAAAAACATTTGCCTACAATTTACCTGTCATCACTGAACAAGAAGAGGAAGAAGAAGAAGAAGAACGAAGAAGGAGAAGAGATAAGAAGAAGAAGAAGAAGAAGAAGAATATCAATTTTGATTATGCTGAACTCGCTGTTATACATAGTATGTTGCTCGACAGTCAGATACCCTGTGAGGGACAATTTCCATTTATCAATTTAACTCCACTCTGACTGGGGGTGGGTCTATCAAAGTGCGATTCAAGTCCATACTTATAAATTGGAATTAAAATGAATTCGAGTGGGGCCTGCCGCTGCGCCCAGCGCTGATTAAACCCGCCTTTGATATCGCAGTTGCAATTCTTTTTTGATTGCAATTCGCAATTCGCATTTGCATTTGGCAATTAGTTTGGCACGGCGCGCGGCGTACGCATTTAATTCAATTCGCCACATATCACATGCCGATTTAATTGGTAATCGATATCGACCACAAAATCTCGGAGCTGTTATCGCGCAGCTGCTGCTTTAATTGCATTGCATTGCATTGCCAGCTACCGGCGGCCGAGAGCGCCCACTATCATCGGCTGGCTCTAATTAAATGTGGCACAAGCTTTAATGCTCACCCTACCCCACGCCACCCCACTCCACCGTCCGCAGAGTCATGCCCATGAATAAATAATCAAAACTAAGCCGCTCACTAAGTTGGCTTTGACAGTCACGATGACAAAGCACTTATTAAAATATCTGAGCAAAGCAAACTCAAACTCAGCGCGAAGCTGGCGTTAAGTTCATTACCAATTCTTTTTCAATCACACTGAAGGACATAAATATATATATATATTGATATATAGAGTCAGAGATGTATGTGTGTGTGTGTGTGTGTTTGTCCCCTTCCTTTTCTTAGTTAATTATTGATAACTTTGCTTGCATGTCTTTGCTTGCCGCCAGCCTCTTTGGTCCATTCCAAAAGAAA
Source organism: Drosophila mettleri (assembly GCA_035047625.1). Classification (NCBI taxonomy): domain Eukaryota; kingdom Metazoa; phylum Arthropoda; class Insecta; order Diptera; family Drosophilidae; genus Drosophila; species Drosophila mettleri. Next base: position 13,793,470 of record JAWNPI010000109.1, read on the forward strand.
GGCGCACAGAATTTGACATCGTTGGCCCCAAAACGAGACGCTCTGCAACTGTTTCGTGTGCTCAAAACTGTAGAGGCACGCGATGACACCATTGAGCAGCTAAAGAAGGCATCGAAGTGGAAGCTGAAGAAGATTTGAGCATTGACAAGTAGATGTGACGATGCTTTGTGATGGGTATTACTCTAAAGGATAGGAATGGATAGGAATGATTAGGCATAGCTATGGTAAAAATATGAATGAATAAAAAATCAATAATATAAACGAATCAATAAATAATAATAATAATTGTATAATAATAATTTTATAATAATAATTTTAAAATAATAAATAATAAAAACGTACTGATTGTAAATAATAAAAAAAATATAAATTAAACAATAAAAAATAGGTATATAAATTTATCAACAAATAATAATAAAAACAAGTAACTAAACTCTAGTCGAGACTGCTCGACTAAGAGATACCCTGAATCCATTGAGCTGTAATACCAATCATTAAGAGCTTCATTTATTCATTAATAGTAACCAACACAAGCACACACACACACACAAACATATGCATGCACGTAATATGCTCACTGCACAGTTTTGCGGCTGCAGCAGAGGCTGTACTATGCAAACTTTATTGTTTAATAACTTTTTTTCTCGACATACGTTCTTAATGAAATTTTCGGGGAATGATTATGACATTCAAATGTACCTATTTGCCAAATTTCAAGTCTCTAGTATTTGATATGCGTGAGTTATCGATTTTGTTGAATTGTGGGCGAAAGGGGCGTGGCATCAAAAATCCAAAAATGACAAAATGTGCGGATTCAATATAGCTATCAACCACAACTTAGTGCACGATTCTATCTATAACGGTGTGCACGCCAGACCTCAAAAACAAAGCGATATTTTCGATAGTTATCGATAAAAAAGGAATGGGACGAGTTATCGAAAAAAAAAATAAACTCGTACAGCGTATGGTATTATCGAGCATTTTGCTTTTTATTTGAAGTCTCTAGCTTTTGTGGTTGCAGAAATCCAGGTGTTTACACGGACGGACGGACGGACGGACGGACGGACGGACGGACGGACAGACGGACAGGGCTAGTTCAACTCAGCTCGTCGAGCTGATCAAGAATATATATACTTTATGGGGTGTGGCACGCCTCCTTCTGCCTGTTACATACATTTGCACAAAAACATTATACCCTGAAATTTCCATTTTCAATGGATTCAGGGTATAATTAGTCAGTAAATAATAATCAAAATATAAATTAATCAATGAATACAAATATTTTTGAACCAATAATAATAAAGATATGAATTTATCATTAAATAATAATATAACTAAAATGTATTCAGTAAATAATGATACAATTATAAATTAATCAATAAATAATACAAATATGGATTAATCAATAAAGAAAAATAAAAATGAAATTTAAAAAGAAATGTGAATTTATCAATAAATAAAAATTAATCAGTTAATAATAATAAAAATATAAATTAATCAATTAATAAATATATTTTTGAATCAATAAATAAAAAAAAATATAAAACGGTCACTAATTGACAAATATTACAAATAAGTTTATATAAATCAAAAAAAATTTAAATATAAATAAATGCTTATTTAATAAAAATATAATTCAGTCTAAAAATAACAAAAATATTAATAATAAAAATATTGAACCAATAAATAATAAAAATTTAAAAATGTCACTAAATAATAAAAATAAACATTAATCAATAAATAACGAAAATAAAAATATAATAAACATAAAAGTAATCATAATGAACTCCTTGAACCTAAGTCATGCATGGCAAATGAAGTGCACTTGGTCAAGGTTCTGTTGGCAACAAGTTAACGCTTGGCTCCCACAAAATTATTTTATTATTTATAAAAAATATAAATAAATTATCGCTTTCTTAACTCTGTGCGCATTGCATCCATTCAAAAGGAGAGAAGATAATGACACAGCGAGTCTTTGGCCTGCCTCTACGTTGTCCATTCGCAGTCGCTGTGGCAGTCACAGTCACTGTTTGTAGTCCGTCTGTGTTGCAGTCACGCCATCAATCGCTACGTTAGCGGTCTATGCTTCCTCTACGCTTATCGTCTAGCACTCAGTGTGAGGCGCTCACGATTTGGTGCACCCAATCGACCCATAAACCCAGTTATTTACTTAGAAGCGCCTTTTAACATTTTTATGTAGTGTGCGTGTGTGTGTGTTTGTGTGTGTGTGTGTTTTCTTTTTTTTTGCCAGTTCTCTGCATATTCTTGGCCTGTGTTGGCTCTTTTTAGTCGTACGGCAAGTCAAGCAGCCGCCGCCGCGGCGCAGTTGTCGGCTTTTTGCATTAAATCAGCGCCTGCAACAATAATCAACAACATGCGGCAGGTGGCAGGTGGCAGGTGGATGGTGGATGGTGGATAGTGGCAAGAGAACTTCGACCGCAATGAGCGCTGCCGCCCGCCCGGTCCGTCCTGTTTCGGTGCGCTTCGCTTGGCACCGCCACGCCTCAGCCGCAGCGCCGTACCGCCGCGCCCCGCCCCGCTGTGACCTGACAATGCAGTGAAACCAATTTCAATTGCAATTCGAACTCCAATACGGGAATTCGTTTCCATTTGTTGCAATCGCCGCCCAGCCTAACCGCAATAAAGGTGGGCCATGAGCCGTGCGCCATGAGCCGTGGGCTGTGGAATGTGCTCGACCTGTGTTGTTGCAGCTGCAGCCAAGAATTGATTCGCGGCACAGGCACATGCAAATAGGGTCAGAGTGTGCTGCTGTTGGGGCTGTTGCTGCCAATGGGCCTCTGCTCGCAGAGCGCCTTCGACTCAAACTGAGTCTCGCTGTTTGTCCCATTATGCGAACGCCATGCATTAACTATATAATCTGATCCGGTGGAAGCCTAAGCTCGATTCATAAACTTATCAAAAGATATGACGTGTAGCGAAATTAATTCAAGCTGCAAATTTATATGGTTTAGTTCAAGTATATTAGAGGCTGTCTGAAATGTGATCCATAGCTCAGATCAGCTCAGTTTCAGCTTAAGATAAAATATATCCAATGAGGGCTAATGGCTTGCAGCGCGACAGTAAACTAATTAGACTCTCCATCGCTGCGATCTAAATCAGAATATTTAAGACAAAATCAACAGTCAGACGTACACACAGCTCCCAGCGAGAGAGAGAGAGAGAGAGAGACAGACTCAGAGGGAGGCCAATCAATAAGCTCGTTCAATTGCTGTTAGCAAACGCAATAGAACGCTACGCTCTATTCGCTCCACTACCCTTCGCCCAGTGGCAGCTCTGCTGCTGTTGGCTGGCTTGGCACTTGGCAAACATCGCCACTAAAGCTGCTTGCAGCGCGTCGCTGCTGATATTTTGCATGCCGCACGCTTTGTTTAACTCCCGCAGCGGCCCCGAAACGGTTGTTGCTTTTGTTATGTAGCGCCCGATTCGCAAGCACTGAAAATGGAGCAACTTGCGCGGATTGGCAGAAAAGGCAGCAGCGGCAACAGCGGCAACAACGTCAACGGCTAATTGATTTTATGAAAATGAAATGGCTAAAATGCGCTCTATTTAGCAACGACAATGAATGTGAGAGGCGCAAAGAAGGGCGCTGGGTGTAGAGAAAGTGAGAGAGACAGAGAGGGCCTGAGGCAAGGCAATGGAGACTTACGTGAAAAGTCAGCGGCCGGGAATATGAATGAAAAACAGTTGGCAGCTTGTTAACGTGGCAATTGCAGTGGCATTCGGTGCGGTATTGGGGCCGAGGGAAAGAGAGAGAGAAGAGAGAAGAGAGGGAAACTGAAGCTGATGCTGATGATGAAGCTAAAGCTGAATTCATTTCAATCAATTAAGCCCCAATAATTAATTCAATTGATTTCAATTCATTCTCCATCACGACCACAAGCCAACATCAAGCAGCAGGCGGCTGGCTCTCGAGCAGGCCCGCGCCCGTGGCCACGCCCATGCAGCCACTCAGCGGACCGAGCCGGCGACATTAAAATTTTGCGGCTCTTTGTCGTCGTCGATGTCTAGCGCCATTTCGATTTCAAACGCCATTAATTCACTTTTAAATTTATGGCCTACAAATTGACGGCGCTGCTCATTCCATTTTGCCACACCCCCCACTGGGGCCCCAGCCGCAGCCGGAGCTCCAGGGCAGGCCCTCCCACTCCCTATGGCAGGCAAACGTTTGCCGATTAATTTGTAGCAAATTTTTCATGGTCTATGGAACTTCTATTTATTACTTACATTATGCAAGCATTATGTGCATGTGTGTGTGTGTGTATGTGTGTGTATGTGTGTGTATGTGTGTGCATGGTAATATTTATTAAGCCGATAACAGCTGCTGCTTAAGCCCAAATTTATATATTTATACGCATATAATTAAAGGGAATACCCCAATTAAACGAGCCCAGAGCAGGCGCTCGCCTATTCACAAAATTTTATGTTCATACATAAAAAGATATTATTTTGATTATATCGTTAAATAGAAAAATTTACAATAGGAATCTAGAGTTGTTGAGAATATATTAAAATATTTTATTTATATTTTATTTTTGATTTTTATCGAGAATGAATTTATCCAAAAATATTTTTCAATTAAAATGCTTGAGACAAATTGTGAAATACTAAGAAATTTAATCATTTATATAATGTAACAAACAATTTATAACTAGTTCCATATATTAATCTTTGCCCAAAAAAAATTTTTCAATTGCAATGCACAAAACAAACTGTGGAATAATATGAAATTTAATCACTTATATATGGTGAAAGAGAATAATTTAATATGAAAACTTGATCTAGATTAACAACTTTCAATAGAGAATTTATTAAAGTATATTAAAAAATTTTATTTTAATTCTTACCCAGAAAGAACTTTGCCCAAAAACATTTTTAATTCAAATGCATACGACAAATTGTGAAATATTAAGAAAAGTAATAATTTATATTATATATAGTGAAACAAAACAATTTGCAATAGAAAAATGCTGTAGAGTTGTTCAAAATATATTAAAATACTTAATTTGTATTTTATTTTTAATTTTAAAATTATTTTTCAATTAAAACGAATAAGACAAATTGTAAATTATTATGAAATTTTATCTGTTATATAGTGAAACCGAACAATTTATAATAGGAACTTGATCTAGAGTTCTTGAGATTATATTAAAGTATTTTATTTATAATTTTTTTTTTTTTTTTAATTTTTATCAAGACCAAACAAATATTTTACAATTAAGATGCATGACAAATTGTGAAATATTAAGAAAATTAATCAATTCTAACTCAACTTCATGCATTATTTGGAATATCAATCGAGTATTGAATTAAAATCAGGCTGGAAAAGTATTTACTGAAGCAAACGAACCGTATTTGGGGAAGGGACTAGCCAAGCGTTTGGGTGTTTTGTGCTTAACTTTACCTTAGGAGGTCTGAGACGGAGACTGGGAAGACGCTTCTTCTTGGATATGAGGACGCTAAGGGGCGCCACTTTTAAACAATTTCACACTGTATACTCATAAATTACGACATTTAAGTAGGTCAAATGGAGGAATTTGTGCGGAAAGCGCTTCACAGCGGCCCAAAAAGGGTGTGCAAGACGACGAGACGGCGAGGATTGACATGGGCATGCTGATGAGAACGAGGATGAGGATATGGATGTGGATGTGGATGAGGATGTGAGTGTGGTGATGGGTGTGATGGTGTGAGCTGGCGGCCTGTTGTCGATGCGGCTGTTTTCCATGTTACTGGGTCACTGCAGGCACACAAATTGCGGTGCGACGCCGCATGATGACTGCCAGGCGATGGGGCCTACGGGCGGCTGGCAACTTGGCCTGGACTCGGTCGACATAGCGGAAATATGTACAGTCTCAATATAAATGAGCAATGTGGGCTCGACTCGTTTCGACTCGACTCGTTGTAAACTCAAATAAGCCGCAATAAAATAAACTAAACGAAACGAAGCGAACCGAACCGAACCGAATCGAACCGCACCGAGGAGACATTTTAAATTGTTGTTGCTCCTTCGCCGTTGCAGCCGTACACAATTACGGGACAAACAAGTATCCCCGATATTTGTGCAGTTCAAAAGTGGGCGGTTGGGTGATAGGTGCGAGCCTATGAAGATATTGCTTTACCCTCAAATTCAACGACCTTGTCAGCAGTTTTTGCTGTTGTTCTTTTCTTTTCTTTCTTTTTTTGTTTTTAATTTATTTTTCAGCATTGCCTCGTTGACAGTTTTTCAGTACAAGCTTCTGCAATTGCTGCAGCCAAGCAACAACAACAACGGCAACAACTTCAGCATTTGCTACAAGCCAATCAATAATTCAGTCGTCCACATGCAGCAGGCGTATGCAACAACGTCAGTCACACGTGACACCAATGCGGCAGCAACGCCAACTAATTTATTCATTTTTTGCTTCTCATTTTAATTATTTTGTGAATATTTCACCAGAGAAATCAAGAAATTGTCGTTGATTTGTCTGCTCTCTCTCTCTCTCTCTCTCTCCCTCTCTCTCTCTCTCTCTCTTTCTGGAATGAGTGCTTGTCTCCATTTGCAGGGTATTGCCACGTCGGGCCTGACTCTCTCTGCCCAAGAACTGGCACAGCTGAAATTTGATTAGCCAGCGCTGGCTGACGTTTTGGCCCAATTGGGGCTTCACTTGATTCGCCCAGCTAAGAAACGTGTCAACTCCGGTGCCGCATGCCGCATGCCGCGACTGTCACGTGTGGCATACGGCGGCGGCTACACAGGCACGTAGCGTCACCATGTTTCCTCCGCTGGCGTTTCGTGTCTTGCTTTCACTCGCCAGCGGCGCCCTTGAGCCAAAATCAAATGACCACCTCAGTCACTTGGCTGTCAATCAAGCCAGCGAGCCAGGTGGATGCACTCATGCCATGGGAAAGAAAGACATGGCTAAATGTAGTTAATGGAGATGCTAGAGGCTTAACACGGCTCTATGGCTAAGGCAATGGGTATTTGAGGAAACTTCGATTAAAATTCAGTATTCAACTTGTCTTAATGCTAATGGCACTTGATCCATCTATGAACTGCAGCTCATATTTATTATTTAATATAAAATACATATTTATATAAAATTTCTTCTTCTTTTAAGTTATTTTCACAGCACTCAGTTGGCTGAATCTATTGAAAATGGAAAATTTGAGAATAGCAAAGACACCAAATAAAAAAGAATACGCGCAGTCAGCTGTTAGGGATTGCTATAATGAATAACAAAATATGTCTTTTTAATTAAAATATAAAGCTCTTCGCCCTTAATTCACAAAAAAATCCTAAAATCTGGTATATCAAATTCTTAGACACTTGCTGAATGGGTAAATAAATGTCATAAACACGCCTTGAAAATTGCAATAAAAATTCAATTTCCATCGTACAGCAGAGAGCGTAAATGAATGAATCTCTTAATGATTGACATATCAGCTCAAAGGTTTCAGGGTATCTCTTAGTCGAGTCGTCTCTATTAGAGTTTTCTCAATTTAGTTGCAGAGATCAGCATAACAAGCTCTCAACGGCATTGTTTTATCACGTCATGATGCATGGCTCTATAGCTAGATTAACAAACATTCATACTCTATAAATTTGTTATGAAACACACACTCACACATGTATATATATATATATATAAATATATATATGTATATATATATATATATATGTATTTAGTCATTTCATTTTGGACTCGCATTTTACACTTTGCAGTGACATTTGCCTAGTTATTTGCACTCATATTTGCCATTCAAATGTTGTTTTGTGGGACAGCAGAAAACAAATGCAACAAAGACTACAATGAGAATTCTGCCCATTTGTGTGTAATTTTTTAAAATTTTTCACTACAAACACACACACACACACATACACTGACACATACGCGCTCATTCTTTGTGTAGAACGCTGCCCGCCTCATGTCTCGCTCTGCGCTCGCGCCGGCCTGGCCACGAGTGCCTGCCTCATCATCTATGCCGCACAACCACAGCCAGTCATGTTTCCCCTTTTTACTGCGCCCCACTGCCGCTTCAGCCCTCTGCTCGTTGTGCTGCTCCGCTGCCCCTGCTGCCTGCGCTGCTTCTTCTACTTCTGTTACCCAATTGCCTCTGCCCTGGCACATTACAAGCCATCGCTCACTACGTTCCTTCCGCTCTGCTTCGAGCTGGCATTCACTTTTACTATTGTTATTATTATCGCAGTTGTAGTCCTCATTGTTATTGTTGTTGCTTTTTTTGCCTGTTGTTGTTATTCGACGTTGAGCAAGGATCTAGGTCGCTTTTTGAATATATTGTTTGTATCTAAGATTAGTGCGCCAGATATCAGTTTTATATAGCCATACACAATACAATATCATTTGCATATCAGTGAGTTAGTGAGTCAGTGAGTCAGTGAGCCAGTGAGTCAGTGAGTCAGTGAGCGAGTGCAAGAGTCAGTGATACTGGCGCTCATAAAGAGCGAAAGGGAAAGCCACAAGACACTGAAACTCGAGCCACATTAAAGGTAATCAATGTTGCCAACTGTCTCGAGCCACGAGCCACAAATATAAATATTTGTTTGGCTCAGCTCGTGGCGGCTACTTTTCATTCGGTTAATACCTTAGCGATTTCTGGATTCAATTATTAAATTTTCTGCTCTGCTTGTTCAGCTTGGAATGGAATTAATTCGCCTGCTTGCCGAGCATTTAATGAGCTAATTCATATTGGCCATTGTCAGTGCGTTAACAGTTAGCAGAGCACAAAGCATATGTGTGCCAGAGAGAGGGGGGGAGAGAGAGAGGCAGAGAAAGTGGAAGAGTGGGAGTGGGAGATAGTCTGAGATGTGCACCTAAGCAAACACTACACACAATAAATAGGCATTCAGGCAGATCTCTGACGATGCTGCTTCAATTGTAAGCAACGCGGCTTGCCCAAGGCAACAAAGGCCGCCTCCGCAACAACAGCAGCCATAAAATCAAATTACAAACTAATATTACTCACAGTGCGTTTACTTTTCCGTCTCGTTAGTTTTCACTGTCAATTGGCAAGCGGAAACGCAAATGCGAATGGCTAGAATGACTCGAATGGCTCGTCGTATGGACCCGACATCAAATTCTATGCTAAGGAGCGAGCGGCTCGAGCGTGGCTGCTGTCATTCGCTTGCCTGTCAAGCTGCAACCGTTGCGAAAGTTGAGGCAAATTACAAGACAAAGGCAAGCGACACACACACACACACACACACAATAGAGACTCCTCTGTGTGTGTGTGTGTGTGTGTGTGTGTGTGTGAGCAGCTAGTGTAACACAATGAATAATTGTGACGCCGTCATCGATTCAAGCCAAATGACTTGAGCACGAATTCAGTTACCAATCGAATTGATACCAAATAAAGAAAAAGGTTCTTCCGCCGTGAGTAAGCAAAAGCTCGCATAGACGGCCGGCGTGTGCCTGAGGGTGCGGACGCCTCCCCAGATAAAGCAATTCCAGGCCATGGCGCACTTCCTATGTAATATGGCCAAAGGCAGAGGCAACCCGAGCATAATGCAATATTGGAAAGCATTCAAAGTAGGCTGAATTATTAGCAAGTCAAAGTCCACGATTCGTAGTAATAGGAAAATACCAAAATATGTTGTATGAATTGTAATAATCGGCAAGGCTATCAAGGCTGCTCTCTCTTAAGCATAAATAAGCTATCTAAGCTCTGTGAACAATTATAAAGGTGTTCACTATCTCTTTGCTGATTGTATTCTTTCGCTCTCCGTCTCTCTCTCTTTCTCTTTCTCCCACTGTCACGGTCTCTCTGGATTATTCAGCTCAACACTCGGACTCCTCTCACTTTTTCTTTTTGATCTTTCTACTCTCAAGCCTTTCTTATATTCCTCTCTATCACTCTACCGCTCCACTCTCTCTTTCAATTTTGTGTCATCTTCCCCTCATATTTCTTTCTCATATATTTCTCTCTTTGTCCTCTCTCCATCTTCATTTTTCGTATTCTCTATGTCTCCTCTTTCTGTCTCTGTCTCGCCTCTCTGTCCTCTCTATGTCTCTGTCGTCTCTCTCTCTCCTTTTTATGCCCTCCTTATGTCCTGTCTCTGCCTCCCTCTGTCTCTATCTGTGCTCTCTCTGTATTCCCTCAATCTCTCTCTCTTGCTATATCTCTCCCTTCCACTTCTAGCCTCTCTCTCTCACTATGAACATATATTGATATTTATACATATGTATATATATATTTATCTCGCTCTATACCTCTGTCTATATCTCTCCATCTATTTTTCTCTCTATCTGTCTATTTATATACATGTGTATATTCCACCTCTCTCTCTCTCTCTCCCTTTTTCTCTATTCCCTTATTTACCTTAATCCTTATACAAATTCTTACTCTTTGACTAATTTCCCACTTATCTCCTTTCTTCTCTTTTAGCGAGCGCAAATGAAGGTCTGTCTCCCTCCAACTAATAGATGGCATTAACATAGCGCACGCGTGTGTGTGTGTATTTTTTTTCGGGTAAGAAGAATTTTACATAAACACAAATAAATATGAGTAAAAATATTGGTTGAATTGAGTTCAAATATTGACATGGAATATCTCTTCGGATCTATAGTTGAATGTATTTAATATAGCTGCTGTGACTCCAATGCAAATACCGAGGCTTTTAAGCTTATTTGTTTTCTTTCACATACACACACATGTGTGTCTTTGTGTGTGTGTGTGTGTGTGTGTGTGTGTGTGCGTATGTATTTATATATGTATTTGCCATGTACTTGGTCTGCAGAATGGATTTATTTACGGGAGGCATCAAGCATCGTGGCTTATCTGTTGTTATTGTTGCTGTCGTGCCATAATCGCTAGCGCCATAAAAAACCGCATTGCTTATGCGACGTAATTGTACACCACCCCCAACCACACCCAAACACCCCCAGCCGCCCCCAACCACACAGAAGCAGAGAGCGAGCGGCAGCTAAGCCAGCGGACCCACGCACAGCAGCGACCGTTGCGTCGCGTCGCAGGGTCATCATCGGCCAGCCTGGCCCATTTTCAATGCCATTAAAAGCGGCCACTGAGCGTTGAATACAAAGCGTCCAAGTAACCAAACCCGAGCCCCAATCCGCCAGTCAGATTGGAACTACACGAGCCACTACCTATGTACACTATGCCACCCCAACCGCAAGCAGCAGCAGCATTTGTTGTGCGTTAATCCGTCGCACATTTCATGCTGCTGACTTGGCAAGCGGACAACCAATTCGGCACACACAAACAACAACAACGACAACAACAAAGACAACGAGTCCCGTTGACTGACCCAGCTTATTCTGACTTCGAAACTTTTTTTCGGTCGCCAACGCAAACTTGGCTCATATAACATGCTTGTGCTCGCACATCAGCTTATGTAAATAGCTTATCAAAACAAGGATAAAAATACTAAAAACAAAAATTATCTCTCTCTCTCTCTCTCTGTCACCCTCACTCTCTCTCTCGCCATGAGGCGAAACTTGGCAAACAAGTTTGGAAATTTGCAAAATTTTGAAGCGCTTTAGTCTGTGATGCAACATCATTTTTTTTTTTGTTGTGTTTTTTTTTTGTGCTTCCTCCCAAATATTTTCAGTCAGCAAACTTTTCTGGCCACACACTCATGTGTGCGTGTGTGTGTGTGAGCAAACTCGGTGGAAAATTTAAATTAAAATTGTGAAAAGTTTCGACTCGTGTATTTTTGCGCAAACACTGCGCATAATTTTGCGCAAATCTTTGACAAATATTTTCACATGCTAATTTCACGTGAGTCGCCCCAAATACCAGAGGTGCACAAGGCTATACTATACGCCTTATATGGGGGATGGGGCCGTACTCTTTGGCAAATGAACTAAAGATTTATTGTTGCATAATCAAATTCCGCTGGCATGAAAATTGTCAGCATGCTTCAAGTTCGCCACGTGGCATTGTCTTTGGGGTGGATGGGGCGTGACTATTAGGTCCTGCCACGTTTAACGACGGAGCTGTCCAAAAAACTATTCACGAATTCCGGCGAACGCATAGATGAAAGCTGAATGTGAAACAAACGTGTTGCAAACTGGGCCAAAAGCATTTCTAAAGCCAGCCACCAAAGTGAACCCTGGTTGCCCGGTCGCCTAGCTGCTTCGATGCCTAGCTGCCTCGCTGCCTCGCTGCCTGACTGCCTGACTGCCTCGGCACGTAGTTAAAAACTTTTTGCTTACCATTTTTCTTGCACTGGCAAGCCATTATTTTTACACTTAACCCCTGCCGTTAGTCGTCCGTGGGCCGCCGCCACTACCGCCGCCTGCCGTCTTCAAAGTGCATCATCAGGCCAAAACTCTTTCAATTCTGTGCCACGTCCCGCACGTCCCACTGCAGCACATGGGGCAAAATTAAAATGCGAGTTTTCTGCGAATTTCGGGCATGTCTTGCATGGCACGAAAGACGCTAGATTTGTGGCCCAGGCGCTCTCTAAGAAATGCGGAGCGGCAACCTCTTTCGCAGACTGTGCGTCAACTGTTTGGCATAATCTGCATATGAACATCCTATAGCCAGGGCAGAGAGCAGAGAGCGAGCAGCACGAATGTTTGTGCAAATTGAAAAGAATAACGCGAAATTAACATTATGGACATCTGGATGACTTTGCCCACCACAGACATGCAGATGGGCCTGGGGACGGACGCCCAAAGTGCAGAGAAAGTTGATACGAGCTGCAGCACTTATAGAGCTCACCTCCATACAATGCAAATAGCTTTTCGTCAGACTTTTCATATTTATTTAAGCTACGGCAAAAGTTTTCAGTTTACTTTAACTAAGAATTAAACACTTGAGATTAATTATAGTTCGCGCGGAATAAGAGTTCCATGGTTGCAAGTGCTTCAAGAGCTGGCAAACTGAGGAGCCTGCGCTAGATAAACATGACAGAAAAAGTCATTAGCTCTTGTTGCCTATGCAGTGGCTGCACTTCCTCCTACCTCGGCTGCTAAAGACTAGATTAAGCCGTTGATAAGTTCAGCTCTGGTTAAGCGATCTTTGCATAATATTTGACATAGCAACCGCATTGTTTCTATGTTTACCTAGGCCCAAACTTATAACTTTTAATTGACGCTCCTCTGTCTGGGGCAATTCTTAGCATGCTTAGCAACTTTAGTATTTCTCTTATTGATTCAAAGCTAAGCAAAGTCGAAATATTGATTTTTTCAATAAGATAAGAATACTTTATTAATATTAATTAATATATACATAAAGATTGAACTTAAATTTAATAAATATTCAATTCAATTAATTCCTAATATTAGTAAACATTTTGAAACCCATTAATAATAAGTTACAAAATATTATTTACTGAATTAAAAATAAATTAAAATAATTACAAATAACTAATAAATATTCAATTCAATTGATTCTAAATATAATTAGGTAATTTGTAAATTTGTTAGTATAAATTTATGTAATTAAATTAAAATAATTAGAATTAATTCAAGTGGTGTAAATTATTTTTTGAAAAAAAAAAAAAAAAAAGAATTAATTCAATTAATTTTAAAAAATTATTCAATTTATTACAAATAATAATTTATTTAACTTAAAATAATTTATAAGCTAATAACAATAATTTATTAATTTATTTTTAATGCTTAACATTGCAATTAATAATAAATAATTATTAAATGAAAATTCGTTCTATATAAATATTCATAAAATTGTAAAATATTTTAATTTAATTAAATATAATAAATTATTGATTAAATTATAATTATTAAAATAAATTTAAGCACCAGTTTATTTATATAAATTAATTATTAAATTAAAAGCATTTAAAAGTTATTTTATTAACTACAATCAATAAAATAGTAAATGTATTATTCAAATACAAAATTGAATAGTAATTCAATTAATATTATTATAATATTTATTCAGCTATGATTTAGTTTTAAACTGCTCTAACACTCAATATGAATAGAGTAATTCCTAAGACTCTTAATAATTCCTAATATACCATAATTATACTTGATCAAATATTACTTACATAAAATTTTGCCAAAGTCTCAAATTGTGTAGCTAAAGATCAAAGGATTTACAAGGTATATTTGGCAAATGGAAATGATCTTTAATTTTTCTAATTAAATTCCTTCCATTCGTTTCGCATTTGCTGAAGCAGCCATCAAATGCTGCAAACATAATCCATATTTACATAAAAGCGCTCTGCGTTTTGTGGCTTGGTCGAGGGCCAAGATTAAGCGTGTGGCTTTATTAGATCAATTCACATAATGCCGGATATATTTTCATTAAATGCGCTGCATATAAATTTCGACGGCGCACATAAAAGCCATTGGGCTGGACAATGCCTATGGCCCAGCTGCCCACACACAAACACAGAGAGCGAGAGAGAGAGAGAGAGACAGCGTCAGATAAATGCAGCGTGTATATAGTATGGGATATTTATGTGCCTTACATATCTAATCAATATGCCTGTATGTATACGTATGTAGTCGGTCGCGTGTATTTATGTATGTGCAGCCGCAACCGAAGCTGAAATCAAATTAAATGAATTATTTAATGAAAGAACATGTGAGATTACGAAATTATGTGAGTTACGCGCAAGAATGTTTTATGAATGCTGATGGTCGCGTAAAATCTATTACGTCACGCCAGCTGAAATACCGTTGCGTTGCGGCGCGGAAATGGACGGCAGCACGGATACGGCCATCGACACCGAGATCGACACGGACATGGTCGCGGTCGCGGACAGGGGCTTCACAGTCCACAGTCCACAGTCCATGGTCCTGGGGTCGTAAGGCAATGCCCAAGACTGCAATTCGTAAATGGTTTAAAAAGCCCCACCAAAGTGATGTGAGCTGCGGCCATATTATTTCCAGCGACACGTTCGCTGTATTAGCCACTTGGCAGGGTATCAACAAGTCGTTGCACTGTTGTTCGCCGCATGCGTAAGTAGTGAACACTCTCCCATCACATAAAACTGACTTTCATGCGCCGCCTGCCATGCATATAAATGATAAAAATACATGCTAATGCCAGAGAGTGAGCGTGTGTCTGAGTGCGTATTTTATGAACTCACAGCAAACTAAACCAAAGCTAATGACATGCTTAAGTTTCAATTATTGGCAATAGGATTGGGCCCAAATCAAATGTAGCGAACCTCCCCTAATTAAGGGCAGACCACACAATTTATAGCATACTTTTTGGGGCGACTTTTGATTGTAGAGTGTAGAGCTGGATGCTGGACAGTCAATTAAATATGCTCAGACTATGTATAATTACAGCATTATTATAAGGCAGCCTCTTGGCAGCAGATATAGACATCATTTTGTATATCGTTTATGGCAATTGCTTCTCCGGTTCGGCGTTTAAGGCTTAAGTTGATCTGCTCTGCTCTGGGCATAGCTTCTCGATTCTATCTCTTTCAATTGAGATTGCTGAGTGTGGCCAAAGCTGACAAAATTAGGGAATAATTATTATTTAAATATATATAATAATATTATATTATTTAAATAGAAATATATTATATATTAATTTAATTTATTTAAATTTAACTTATTTAAATTTTATTTTGCTTAAATTTAATATATTTAAATTTTTTTTTTTTTAATCTAATTTATTTACTTTTAATTTATATATTAATGTATTTTTATAAAATTTAATTTACTTCAGTTTAATTTAATTTTTTACATTTAATTTATTTAATTTTTATGTTATTTACACTTTATTTAAATTCAATTTATTTAAAATTAGTTTATTTAGATTTAATTCATTTCAACTTTACTTTATCCATCTGTCTGCCCGTCCGCTTGTTCGTCCGTCTGATCGCCCGTCTGTTGTTCCGATATTCCTTCCGTGCTTTTCTTCATTAATCCATCTGGCTGTGAGCACGCCTCTCGTTTCTTGCTCGTTAAGATTGCACAGCGTCGAAAGCTTGACCTGAAAGGCTCTTTCTGGTTACACAAATCTTTATTGGGCACGTGGCAAATCGTCATTATTATGAATGCACAAGGAGCAGATGAAGTGGCAGTCTTCATTCGAGTGTTATGTAAAGTTTTCGCCGGGCCAGCTGTAATGCCAGCTAAGTGGCATAGTTATCAAGTTGATGTTAAGTTTGTTTGAGCTGAAACTAGGCTATTGAATACTTGAATTCTTTCAATTGTACCTGAACAGTATCTCGATGGCGATAGCTGAGCACTCGGCCGCTGGCAAGTGGAACAATGTCACTGTCCTGTTGCTCTCGACGGCCACTTGAAATGCACAAATTTGATATTTCCTGGCCACTCGCCGGCTGCCAGTCTACTCAGACAGAGGTTAACCATGTCAGGGCTAATTAAAAAGGCAGGCGAGTGCCGTAAGGCGTTAGCTGTGATCCAGGCCGAGATGTGGGGCCACGGCTGAGCCCATGTCCACTTAGGTGTGCGCATATTTCCAGTAGTCAGCAGTTTAATTTTGTTTCCTCTGCTTCTTGTCCTTAAGGTGGCATCGATAGGCATGCTGAAGGATGAAGAGCCCCAGCCTCTGGCTGGCGCAAAATCAAAGCAAATCAATCAATGCTGAAAATAGAAAGCAAACAAAATTTATAAAAAGGGGTAACACATCGAAGGAAAAAGAAATTGTTCAAGGTGAATAGTATAGAATCTATTTTGTTGGGGGGTTTTTTGTGGCATCAGCAGAAAACCTTTTGATGCCGCTGCATAAATGCAAATCAAGCATTCAAGTGGCTGCTGTGTATTATGTTTTATGCGGGCGCGTGTTTATCTCTGCTATGGCCTGGCCTGGCCTGGCCTGGCCTGGCCTTTGGCCTTTGGATTGGATTGCTAATCTGGCGAGATTCTAGGCAGTCCCCATTTGGTTGTCTGTCTCTGAGGCATTGTTGTCTGTTGTCTGTTGTCAGGTTGTTTATTAAGCCCTGCCACTTTGACTAATTAAAGAGCCAGCTGAAATGATCAATTTGCATTTCACTGGCGCCAATTATCAGCCCGCACCAGCACGAGCAGCAGCAGCAGCAGCAGCAGCCACAACAATGGCTGCCACGTCACGTCCGCTTTATATGTCCTAAACAAACTGGGCCTCAGCTCAAAAGCACAGTGCACGGGCCCGGGCCCGGGCCCCGGGCCCCGGCCCGGAGAAAACAAAGACCAAAGTGAAAGGGTCGCCAAAATGCGAACCCAAACAAATCGTAAACTGCCCGGCCTTGTCCCATACACACACGCACACCCCTGCCAAAAGGGTTATTTGCTTGGTCAGGTGAGCTGACTCTCCATCTTTGCCCCCCTCTCTCTCTCTCACTCTCTCTCTCCTTCTTTTTCTTTGGCTATCTCTTTGGTCTCTATCAGAAGACTTGAAGAAATTGAATTTTCAATTTATAGCCACAAATTATGTGCGAGCCCTTGCGAGAGTAAGCGAAAAATTTTATCACTTGACAAAAAACATAAATTTCTCGTTACAGCCCCAGTGCCAGGCCCCAGCCCGGCCACACACAACCCCAATCAAGCTGGGGCAGCGCTCTATCCATATCTGCTCTCTCTTTGTGTGTGTGTGGCATATGGAAAGCGCTGAGTTTTATAGCCGGGGCCGGGCACTTCTTCAAATTCAACTCCCGTTGGGCTAATAAAACATAATTTAATGAAGCACGAGCAAGGACTTCCGCTTTGTGTAAACAATAGTTTATAATTCACGCACTCACATGCGACAACCTGGATTTAGCCGCGTCATCTGGCCAAAGGTAGACTGAATGGCCAGCAGCCGAGGGCTAATTGCCCTAAGAGTCGCTCCGCATGTGTGTGCGAGCGTAGCTGGTGCCGTGGCCATTTAGTTCGATTGCCACAGGAAAGCAATGAATTTGAATGCGCACTAAACGTTGCATATGTCAACTCATATGGTTCATCTGTGGCGTCGCCGCCAGCTGGCCAAAGGCTTTCAAAAACTTTCTGCCATATCAACGAAAAATGCCCCAAAAGAACAGGCCACAAAACGAGCAGCGACACAATATGCTTGCATGCCCCCCTTTTATCCTGCCCCCCTATCCAACCTTTTGCAATAACTTTTTTTTTTGGTCAACTGGTCTTAAAATTTTTTGGGAAATTTTTTATGGCCAGCATCGGCTAGAGTTTAACCCTTTCGCCTGGCTGCCGCCCATAGGCAAGGTGCGGCACGTTGAGCTGCGGCGTGTGCTCGCCTGGTTTTGTGGTCTGCCCGAGCGAGCCGCATTCCAGACACGTCCTGATTTCGCCCAACTTCTCGCTCTGTGCGTGTTTCATTTGCTTGGACAAACAACCAGATTCTTAATTATCTGCTGTGCAAATACTTTTTGGGCATCTCTAGCACATGTCAAATGAGTATATCAAATAATGTTTTACATTTGACACGGAGTGAATGAATCAATTGAGTACATCAATAAGAATCTTAAGTCGTGTCTCAGATATTCAGTAACAACTAAAAATGATTTCGTCAGTTATGCCTCCCGCCCACGTTTGAGCATTGCGCCACGTAATCCCTTTAATAAAAAAAAGATAAGCCGCTCGGTCGATTGATTGTTAGCTTCTTGCTGAGTTTTTGACTGCACGGCTTTTCATTTACCATTTGCCATTTACCATTTACCATTTACCATTTACCATATAGCCGTTGCCAGCTGCCAATTCTGGCCTTAAAAGTTGCTGCGCCTGCGGCAGGCCACGGCGACTGCTGACTGAGGCACCATTTGCGGCACTTGAGCCGGCTGCAGCGTTTTATGGCTAATCGATTCTGAAAGTCGAGACGAGGATGCTCTACCAGAAAGTCAGACATGTCGGCATTAAGGCACAGCAAACATAGCACTTGGACAGACAGCCAGGCAACGACGGGACGTCAGGCCCAGAGTCTAAGGGCCGAGAACAACAAAAATCTAACGACAGCTTAATCCTTTTAAAACTGAGAGCACATAAAAGCAGCGGCAAAGCCAGACACACACAGCATAGCAGAGAGCTGCAAAAGGAAAAAAAAAAAAAAAAACAAAATGAAGGCAGAAGGCGACAAGAAAACTAGGGTATGCACGACTAGCAGTTGCCGTGCACTGGGCGTGTCTGTAAAAGGCAAAAATTCTGATAATTTAAAGTGAATTCAATCTCAATAAATGATAGTGAGAGATAGAGAGAGAGAGAGAAAGAGGGAGAGAGAGAAGGAGAGCTCGCTCTCGAGTCAATGGCTGATCAAGCATAGTCACCCTGAGCTCATCTTTATTCAGGCAAAGTCCATCTCCCATGGCAACTGGGTATAGGAAGCAGGAAAGCAGAATAAGAGCTGAAAGGCGGCTGTGACTAAGCCAAGAGAACAATAAGGTGATTTTGGATGAGGCCAGGAACGGCATGAGTCGTGAGGAGCTCCTACTCCTCCTCGGAGGATGCACGCACTGAGGCAAGAGTTGAATCGCTAGCGTGACACAATAAAGACAGCCACAACCAACCGCACATCAACAGCAACAACAACAAGAACAGCATTGCACTAAGGCAAAGAGTGTAATAACTATAAAAATAAACCGCTGCCGAAACACACAAAGACACAAACAGCGAGGCAGACAATGGCAGAAGCAGGGCTTAAGTGTGCGACAGCAAAGGAGAGAGAGAGAGAGAGAGAGAGAGAGGTAGAAGACGGGCTAGGCTGACGGGCAGTGGAGCGTTTGGCCAAAGCCATTTTGTTATTACAAATCGTCAAATACCTTTCAACAAATATCAAAGGCAGCCAAGTCTAAGTCACAGCTGCGACCAGCGAGTGTTTCGCCAAGCAAATCAAGCGGAAGATTCCAGCTCGTAGAGAGAGACAAAGTCAAACTCAAACTCATATATATATATATATATATATATATATATATATATATATTTAATACATGCATAATATGTTAACAAAGCGCTTGAGGCAACTAGAACTTGGGACTAAACTTATGAGTCCAAGCAAGTTTTTAGGGGAAGCAGTTTTAGTCATTTGTCGTCTGAAGAGTTATATAATTTGCATTTGCACTGCACAGTGACTTGATCTGGCTGCTTACTTTGCATCATTTAGTCAACCTCTCTGGGTTGCGAAGCTTCTTAATCTGACTCTCTGCTATGTAACTAAAAACGGCTGAAGAGTAACTTGATCTCGCTCTTTATCAATCCAACTATCACTCTTAGCTGCAATGGACTTGATCTCAGTTGTCCCCACTTTGGCTACTTCTCCTAGCTATATTATCAGTTACTCATCCTCTCATATCTAGCATGTCTTCTGATCTTAATCCTAATTTCTTTTGGAATATGTAAAATGTCTTTCTTTTACATATGCTATCGGAAACTCAACTGCTACTTCTCATGCTCTCATATCTGGCGAGTCGCTTAGTGTTACTTTACACATATATAACATGTATTTCTTTTATATATAGACATGATTGCCGATTTTCTTGATCTTACTGCTAACTATATTATCAGTTATTCATCCTCTCACCACCCATTTGTCACTTCTCATGGTCTCATCTCTCACCTCTCACCGCGAACCTCTCACGTCCATTCTCGTATATCGAGCGAGTGACCTGATCTTACCTCTCACTCTCTCTCTCACCTTTAACTCTCATCTTTCACCTCTTACCTCTTACCTTTCACCTCTCATCTCTGCTCCTCTCACCTCTCCTTCTCTCTCTGCCGACTGTATTGATCACACTTCTAATTATTTTATCAGTTACTCATCCTCTCACCTCTCATCTCTCATCTTTTACCTCTCATCTCTCATCCTTTCAGCTCTCATCTCTCATATCTAGCGAGTCGCTTACTTCTGACTATTCTCTCAAATACTTATCCTCTCATCTCTCATCGCTCATCTCCCATGCTCTCTCTACCGATTAGCTTGGCCTTTCTCCTTGTCTATTACTCATTTCATTCTACTTTCTCAATATGCATCGCGATATATTCCGCTCAAGCTGTTCTGTGTAGAGTTAAATCTGCCTGCCTATGCCCTCTCGGTGCCATATTTCTTTCACGTACTTTAGCAAATGTTTGCCAATGAAATTGACACTTGTGCATCAAATGCAAATTGCATCAAAGATAGTTTTGAATGCGCACAAAAGGTAAATCATGTCATAGCCACTTCACTAATTCCTGTCAATTAATTGTTTTTGCGCACAATAAACTAATCTTCTTATAATCTTAATTGTTTACCGCAAGCTTAAGCTTATCGTATATAAATAAATATAAAACACACACAAAGACGCACATACATACATATATACATATACATGGATAGAGATAAGCAATTTGCCAGTTGCTGGCTCAGTTTTAAGTGCTATCTTTAAATATTAAACACGTTGGCCAACTGGCTAACTGGGCTTAGTCAAGGCTTTTGGCCATTAAGCGCAGACGACAAATTTGTAGTTGCTTTCCTAAGATGTACATAATTGGTTCTACGAGAGGTAGTGGGAGAGGGCGTGGGCGAGGGAGTGGGCAAGGGAGGAGGAGTGGTCGAGGGAGAGGGAGAGGGCGAGTGCGAGGTAGCGTCTGCAAGCTAAGGCAAACGAAACGTTTTATGGCTTTAAGCTGTTTTTCCAATTTTCACCTAAATTGATTATTATACAGCTGCCAATATGAGGCGACAGGACAATGTGTATGTGTGTGTGTGTGTGTGTCTGGCTCTGGCTCTCTGTGTGCGAAAAGTTTGTTAATTTCAACACGTACACAAATCCCATAGCAAAGCCTTTTAATGGCAGCCAAAAACTAACAAACCACATTAGCACTTGGGATGGGCTGAGCTGGCAGGCAAAGTCTGGAGCTGCTGAGCAGCTGAGAAGTGCGAATCAAGCTTTAACTAAGGCTGCTGCCTGCCATCCAGTTGTTGAGATTTGCCAGGCGAAACAGCAACAACAAGCGTCAAAACACATATATATATATAGAGGAGACACACACACACACACACTCACACACACGCACAGGCACATAAACAAAGACAAATCTAATAATAAATCCAAGACACTTAACGCCTTAGCCGCCAAGCATGACCCACAAACTAGCTAAAGGATAACAGCGTGGAGAGTGAGTAAAAAATAGAAAGAGACGCAAGGCCGGAGTGGGAGAGTAGAAGAGAGAGCGGGATGGCGAGGTGGTTGGCTTACTGTTGCCAGTCTCCTTGGGGAAATGCAAATCGCCAAAAGCCCCGAAACGAAACGAAGCGTCAGCACAGCGCAGTGAGAGATGAAATGACGCGGCAAACGGATTGGCAGCGCTCCACTAATGTGCCACAAGAACATAGCACCCATTGGGGAATATCCTTACAGACGGCGCTTGGCCGCCAAGGAGTATAAAACTAATCGAATTGCCAAGAGTCAAGCGCTTTAGTCTTTCAGCTGTAGACCCTGTAGAGCATTGCCGAGTCGCTGTGGACTCATATTTGTTTTGCTCGCTCGCCGCTCCTTCTGAAGTTGGTAATTTAATTGAGCTTGCGGTCAAACGTTGGGAATCATGGCAAAATTACTTGATTCTAATTTGATCTGCGTAGACAACAAGCAAAGTCGAAGTCGAGGCGCCGCATGTCCATTGTGTTTTGTTTGGCGTGCGGGTGGGGGGCCGGTGGTTTTCCTTTCACTGGCTGCTCAACTGGATTAGGCCGGCAAACACTTTGGCTGCCCGATATCAATTTGGATCCCTTTTGCATGGGCCCAACACTGAAATGGATAAATGATTGAACCCCACTGGCACCCCACACAATGCGAGGAGCGAGCTGAGTCCTCAACCAATGATTACCCAAAACTAATTTGAATTTTATTGATTCAATTCGGCGTGGCTGTGTCTTAGCAGCCCATTTGCCAGACATGCCCAGAGCATTCCCATTTCTTGGACTTGCGTCCCCTTGCGCGGCGATGCGAGTGCTTGGCTTTTATCTGCATCTGTCCTTGATGATGTGTTGATGATTTGCCTGAGCCTAATCTGCTGCTGGGTCCTGGGTCCCCCTGCCGCCCTGAAGGATCGCTGTGCGAAAAGGATTGACAATGCCTTCGATTTTTGTGGCATTCCCCCCTCCAACACCAAACACCCACCACGGCTTAGGCTCTGATACAACAAAGCGCATTTTAATATGTTAAACGCATGTGGCCATTGAAATCGCATTATCCACGTTACTTTGATTCGCTCCGCTCCATCCGTTGGCCATCTTCAGCATTTTTAACATATTGACATACCCAATTACTGGACTTAGCCCCCAAACCACATGCCACGACAAACTTGGGCCCGAAATTGTCAGCCAATCGAATATTTGCCATTTCCCTGCGTTGATCCCAGCGCAAGGCAATTGTAGCTGCCGATTAAAGTGCTTAGCCCCATGAAAGGGCTAGCCTAATGCTCTCCAAGTGTATGGAAGAGTATCTGCGAGGTGTGTTCGAAAAGTATACCAATCAACTCAATGGAAGCTGCCGCTGAATAGGTAAAGATTCAAAATGGCCGAACTTTTCGGCATAACCATACCAAAAAATCGAAATTTGAATATAAATAATAGGCGACAATTCAAAATTCGCAATACCTTTCGAGCACACCTCGCATGTGTATGCCTTGCGTAGAGCGAAAGCAACTACTGATTAGTGTCTGCTCGCGTGGGAGCTCCATTTCTGAGCAGTGCTGCTTATGAATCTCATTCTCCCACTTCCAAGTATCCCCGACCGCTGTGAGCATGCGACAGAATTTTATTAGCCAGATTCAATGAAATTTGAATGGCAGCAAATAGCATTCATAGACTAAGTACAGTTATTCACCTATAACTACTACCCATTAGCTTTAGGTGCGAGCGAGCTAACAGTTTACAGTGTTGAATACACAATGTTTTCTATGCGCCTCTAGTAAATGTTGACGGTGCACAGTTGTGTAATTATTCAGAGGCACAAAGCATTGCATAATTTCAGGCGCGGCGCGTAGCCAACTAGGTGTGTGTGTGTGTGTGTGTGCCCTGTGCCAGCCCAACATGTGAGCTGATTGCAGCGATAAAGATTTGGCAAATAGGCCAACTGGGTGTGTGTGTGTGGGAGAGTGTGTGGGGGGAATGTGTGTGTGTCGCAAACATCATCTACACGAATAATTAAACCCGAAAAGCGAAATTTGATTAATTTTATATTTACTGAGAGCGATTCGCTCGCTCTCTCCATATCCCTCTATCTCTCTATCTCTGTTTTTATCCACCTGCCTCTCTCTCTCTCTCACTCTCCCCATCACCCTCTCTCTATTGTGTAGTGTCATCTAAGTCTACGCATTTCTCTGACTCTAAGAACTAAACGTGCTTTAACACTCGCCCACACTTGACTTCGTGTGCCTGCCTGTGTGTGTGTGTGTGTGTGTCTGTATGTCTGTGTGCATGTATGAATTTCAATGTTTGTTTAGCTAATAAATTTTCGGGCTAAAGTAATCAAATAATTGCCAAATGTACGAAAAACACAAGAGCATAAGAATATGGCTTGTTTTATTGCCATTTTATTTCGCAAAATTTACGAGCGGCCAACAGTTTCGGTAGCCTTTTATATCGTCCCAATGAAAGCAACTGCAACAACAACAACAACAACAAGACCAACAATAACAATAATAATAACAACAGCAACAGCAATAACATGGAACTTGGAACTTGGATGTTAGAACTTGCCGCTTAGAAGTTGTAGCATAATAAAGTACTACCGCCAGCCGGAGTGGGGCGGCAGAGTGAAGAGCATAAGCCAAACTGGAAATCATGTAACCGTATATTGATGACGCTGTTCCTCTAATGATGCCGCTTGACTTGACAAATCGCGACTCCCACATGGAGTGGAATAGAGAAATGAGGTCGAACGGATGAACAATTAACTTTGGAATTTACCCTCAAAGTTTCATCGTTTCAGCGTTCGAAGCAGAGACACATAAGAAATAGTAAAAAAAAAAAAAATAAGAAATAGCGCTTAAGTTGCCCTTAAGCGAGCTAAGCAATTGATAAGAAGATATATATATATGAGTTTATATATATAAATGAAAATATAAATATATAATATTGGGAAATCAGAGCATGGTTGTAAAATAAGTTAAGCTCAACTCGCTCGTCGATGGCCAATCATCATCCGCTCATTTATAATGCCTGCGCCCCGAACTGAATCTCTCCGCCTCATAAGTACCTAGATTATGGCCAAAGTGCATCTTTGGCCAGCCAAAGTCATATTCTCGCATTGCACTATAAAGTCTTCAATTGTTTTTAAGGGTCAGCTCACTGCTTTGATAATTTTATTGTGCAGCCGCAGCTTTATGGCTGAGTCATAATGGCGCTCAACCATAAGACGGCCATCAAACGTAAGCCGCCAGGTAAGTGGCTCCAAAGGTAGCCGCTGCTCAGACATAGTGAATATATTGCATCGATTTCAATATTCCACTGTTAAACTCAGCTCTCAGTTAACTAATCTATATATAAAGATATGATACAGAGATGATATGGAGTTGCTAGACAACTAACTGTCTTAGCTCAGTTATGGTATTAGTTGTAAAAATATTTTTAGATATATTAAGATATAGTGCATATACAACTATTGCCCGCTATATATACTCAGATAATATTATATAAAATATATAAGAAATATATATATATTTTTTAGACACCTTCAACACAATCACAAGAATCAAGATGTCGCTGAAGTATATAAATATATATAAATATATTTATATATATATTTATATATTTATATATATACATACTTATACATATATACTTACTTACATCTGTACATATAGATTTTGTTAAAGTTTGCACAAGAGAAATTGATTACCCCGAACTATGGCCGCGTGAGCGTATCTGGGCTATGGCTACATGGGAGTGGGCGTAACATAAATAAAAGTCTATTTAAGCGTATCGCTGTTGAAATTGTGTCATGAACTCCAGCAAAAAGAAGACGCGACACAACACAATCTTATACACACTCACACACACACACACACATACACTTACATACAGATAACAAAGAAAGTGAGTCTGTCGAACGGTCGCTTGGTCGCTTGGTCGCTGGGTCGCTGAGTCAAAGGAGCGTGTCGTATCTACAATCAGTTTCAGTCTACCAAGCGCTGCCATATAAAATTGTTTTGAGCAAAAATTACAAATTCCACAACTAACGTGACAGAGCAAACGGCCCCCTTTACCTCGCAACCCCCCCCTCACCATAACCCACCCCACCTAGCCCCTTGTTGGGCTTGGCTGGTCCAGTGGCGTTTATCGAAATACCGCTCCCGTATATTGTGCTTATATATTGACCCCTTACCCCAGCCCAGCCCAGCCCTGTCCTGTCTCTTGTGCTGTCCGAAATGTGTAGAAAATACCGCTTCTGTTCACGTTGGCCATCTTCACACACACACAAATATATATATATATATATATATATATATATATATTTTGTATAGTATATGCAGTCTCCCATCTCCTTCTGTTCGCTTTGTGTTCTGTTTTGTGGGCGTGACCACAAATGTTTTGAGCCACTCAAATGCAGCGCAGAGGCAAGTGGCTCAGCATGGTATGTGTGTGTGTGTGTGTGTGCGTGATTACGTAGCACATGGCCAGCGGCTGTAACAACAACAACAACAACAACAACAACAACAATGCAAGAAACTTAATGCCAACAGCAAAAATAATGAAAGTATTTGCTTTGCTAAGCACAAAAATATGTCAAAGTAAATTTCACTTCATTTTTTTTTTTCCCTTTCTCAATGGGCATCCTTTCGCTGTGTGCGCGCGCGTGTGTGTGTGTGTGTGTGTGGGTGTGCAGGCATGTTGGCACTTAGCCTTTGCCTTTCGTATATACCCTCCAGCTAAAAGTTGAAAAATATTAGCCCCAACTAAATAAGATGTGCCTTAAAGTTTGCAGCGAAGATCGACTCTCTGTGAGCTGTGAGCCCATTCCCATTCTTTGGCTCAGATTTCCGCTCGGTAATCATAATAATGATAATAAAATGTATTTGATAGGCTTTCAACTTTGACCTCAGCACTGGGGAGCGCTCAAAACTGTCAGAGCAGCGGGCGAAACTAGGGAATTATGATATATGACGATTACGAGATCTATACGTCTCCCGTTTCACTCTCTTTCTGTCACTCTCTCTTTGTCTCTGTCTCTCCATTTTTTTTTTTTTTTTGTTGGTAATGGCTTGATGGGTAAACAAGTGAATCCATCAATCAATGCAGAGCAAAAGTGACCATCTAAATGGCAGGGAGCTGCTGGAGCCGAGCTGGGCGCAAGCCGAACCCTAAAACCGAAACTCAAAACAAGCAGCAAAGGAAATCTAAATCAATATAAACAACTTGGGTTTAAGGAAACTTTGATTTTGTTTTTCCTTTCTCTCTCTCTCTCTCTCTTACTTACTCTCTCACTGTTGCATAAAAAATGAAAATCGATTTGTTTGATTAGTTTGGGTTTAACTCAATATTTAAATGGAATTTCGTATTCTTGTTTCTTTGCAGTGAAATTAACAAAGTATTGAGACGGCATCGAGACTGTAATCGATAACGATAACGATAGAAGCGAGAGTCGAGCTCGCCAGCAAACTGAACGCGCTGCGAGTGCATTTTTTTTTGTTTTTTGTTTGGTTCGTTGGTGTAGCACGCACACAACAGCAGGCGGTGGCACACAGACACACGCGCGCCGTGTGTGGGTGTGTGTGCGTGTCGGATGTGTAAGCTGAACGCAGCAGCACTGGTAAACATGGATTGGACTCGGTGGCAAGACGCTAAAGCCAGAGACAGTGCTGGCAGTAGCAAGATCAGCAGCAGCAGCAGCAACGATTGCGAGCATCAGCACAGCCAGTGGCTACCCATTTGATTCGTCCAGCTTCATAGTAGGTTCAATCAGTCATACAACTAGTCAAAAAAAAAAAAAAACAAAACCTGTCAGCCAAACAACCAACCAACAGTCAGTCAGTCAGTCAGTCAGTCAGTCAGTCAATCAATCAGTCAGTCAGTCAGTCAGCAATTCAATATCGATATCAATCAGTGCACACGTCACCCACTCAATCAGTTAGTCAGACGAAGCAATCGCTAGTTACTACGATCGATTGCCTCGATAGAACGAGCTCATACAACAAGCCAAACGCCAACAAAACTGTAAATAAATCGAAAAGTCATCACAACTTCTAGATATATATATATATATATATATATATATATATATATATATATATATATATATAACACATATATAGACAAATATATGTGCCAAGTGCAGTGCTAATTGAACTTGTTTGAGTGTCGGGCCAAAGAGACAACACAATATTGGATTGGACTGAAGAGACGGGCACGGAGAGGGCGGCGTTAGCTGCGGTTTTGTTGCCCCAGCGGAAGAACCAATAACTTGCCACACTGCCACAGCCAACAGCAGCAACAGCAGCAGCATCAACAATAAGTCTATAACAAGAACCGCCTCAACACTGCCAATGCCCTCATTGCCATCATAATTAATCAACAACGTCATCATCGTTTGTTTAGATTTGACACAAGTGAGTTTAGAACAACAATCAAACTTGCATGCTCATACAATTTACTAATAATAATAAGCACATAACTAACTCTATGCACATCTATCTATATCTCTCTCTCTCTCTCTCTCTCTCTCTTTCTCTGATAAACTAAAATTTATCTCAGAAATGATTCAATTCTTGTAAAATATGCATAAATTCTCATAACATACTAGGCTAGCGAGTCTAGCTGACTAAGACTTATCGATAACTGCATTTATCGATTAATTACAACTTGTCATGCATACAACCTCAGCTAAATTTATTTATTATATAATATAATATAAATTTATATTTTAACGCATCTTAATTCTAGATAATTCTTATAGTTAGTCCTGAGTATAGGCTACATTTGTATATATATCAAATTGCAACATTCAGTCTTATGTGCGGCGGGCTTATCATTCTGCTTAATTTGTTTCCAAGCAGAGCTTTAAGCATTTCAAGAGTAAGAAATTTACGTATTTATTGAGTCTTTTAAATTTCGATGACGTTTTCAAAAAAATAAAATAAATTACTAATAAATTAACTAAAAATAATTCATTATATTTTATTATTTATTATTTTAAAATAACATTTTTTATTTATTTATTTTTTTTTTACAAAACAATTTTCTATGTGGTTTATAAATATAAATATATATATATATATATATATATATATATATATATATATATATATATATATATATATATATATATTTAAATTTTATGAAGTTGTTTTCAATTTTAACCTAAAAAAATAAATGCATGAAATGCATTTTTTGAGCTCAGTTGAAAATTAAAAAAAAAAATAAAATAAAATAATAATAAAAAATAAATTTGTATTAAAAAAAATGAATTTTTTGTTTATTTCACAAAATATTTTTCTATTTTATTTACAAATAATTATATTTAACTTATATAAAATTATTTTTCATTTTGAGCTAATAAAATACATAAAACAGGTTATTGAAATCAAACGAAAATTTAAGAAATAAAATAAAATAAATATAATACATTAAAAATAATAAAATATATCTTATCAATAAAAATAATATTTCTTATTTTATATAAGTTTTGTTGACAAAAACTGTTTCTATTTGTGCTACAAAAAATATGTTTCATTCATATGGAACTACTTAAAATTTTTACCTTAAATATTGGAAATAAATTTGTTGAAATGAAATTGAAATTATCAGCAAAATGAAACTCCGGTTGAAGATGAATTTATTGATTAATCTATATCCATATAACCATAACTGTCCGTCTGCCTGTCTTTCTCACTGTCTCATTCACTCTCAGTCTATCTCACTCTACATGCATCTCTTAGTATGTATATATATTAACTTTTAGTAGGCTTATAGCCTATTCAAGCTCAGCGTGTGTTTTGGTAAATATATACCTGCACACACACACACACACACACACACACATAGATACACCCATATTGTATATAGAGTTTTGAGCTCAATTCATTAGGTAATCTCGTAGAGAAGTAAGCAATGCTCAATTGAGAACTGCTGCAGCTCTGTCCCAGCCAGCCAGTGGTGGTGCGCCAGGCGTTTGGGCATCCAAACATCCATTGTGTAGCATTCATTGCAGCGTATTGATTACAGGTGGAGAGCAGTCGCTGTCGGCTGTAGCTGCACTTAGAGAGCATTTTGTACATTTGTAAATAGCTCGTAGCTGGACACCCACCCTACCTGACCCAACTGCCAGTTGCCTCCTGCCACCAGCCGCCAGTCACCTGCCACCTGCCACCTGCCACCTGCCACGCTGCACTGTCCAGTTGCTCGAACGCAATCTGACAAAGCGAATCTCATGCAAATCATATGCAAAACAGGACAACAACGAGACGTCGGGGTCGCCGCGGACGTTTGTCAGGCGATAAGTAATTTGTACAAACATTTGCGCAAACAAAACGCAGGCGGTCACGAGGCACCAGCCACGAACAGCTCGTGAGGAATTGGAGCTGGGACAGCAGGTGGAGGCAGGCAGGCAGAAAGGAGCTGCTCTGTGGGTCTGTCGGTGTTTCGGTGTTTCGGTCTCTCGGACCGGTCGCGTGACCGACAAGTTTTACACACTTGGCAACGTAATTGCTTATAAAACGTCGCCGTGCCGCAAAAGAGTGCCGATAACAGACCCAAACCGTTTATAACAATTATACGAGCCAAGCAGCCATTTGGGACCTAGTAGCTGGGGTTGCTGCATTGGACTGGGGCTAACTGCGTGCAGAGTCGCCGGCGCACTTGACCAATTAAGCGACAGGCGTGAGTGTGAAAAAGGCTGTCGAGCTGGTAGGCTGGCGGGCTGGCGTTTTGGCTCCCCGGCTCCCCATGGTGGGAGTGGGAGCGTATTGGCTAAATGTATAAGCCCGATACGTTAACGAGGCGCGGCAGTCTGAGATCTCTGCGCAGCGCACCGCTGCTGAGCACGGTGCTGGAGAGCACGCTCTCGCTGACCCGCATCCATCCGATTGCTTCGCTGGAGCTACCCGGCCTCGACTATGCCGTCCAATCGCAATCAGCCATTGGCGCCTTCCATCATCGTGAGTTAGGCACCTCCCTGCGCAGCGGTATCGCAGCTATCACAGCGGCCAGCGCCAGTGCCGCCGGTGGCATCTCTCAATCCCAGAGCGCGCTCCTCGGACGTTACGGTCCAAACGCCTCCATACGCAACAACGAACGAAAGATTGTTCAGCCCAAACGGTACGTCAATTGTCACCCACACCCCACACCCCACCCACACCACCAACCCCAACTGCACCACCAATCTTAAGCCCCCACCTCAGGCCTGACCCACTCTGTTCGGCATGTGCGTGTGTAAGTAAACAAGCTGTGCATGAAGATCGAAATCTACTCAGATGATATAATGTCTATATATGCTTAGCACACAAACAACTGAGCAATACGTATTATATATAAAAGAGTGTTATATTAAGAGCCAGCTGTGGCTTTGCCTGGCTCTGACCTATGATAATATTTAATTTACATATTTAATTTTTAAGATAAATTTCTACATGAAATCGTTTTTTGAATCTATTCAATGAATTGTTTATGTATATATAAGTTGGTCTGATTCATTCACTTATAAAGCAAATCAAATTGGATAAATTCTGAATTAAATTAAACTTGTTTTATTAAAATATCTCCTAGATTGCTTTTAGCCCTATGTTACCTTGCCCACCTGCCACGTCGCTTTAGAGACAAAGAAGGCGCTTGGAGCTTAATGGGAAACTTGGAAATAGTCAGGCCCAAGCATGGGCGTTAGTCAGTCGAAATATAGATCGCTGCAGAGCGCGCTGTATTACGCTTTGACTGCCTGGCGATTATATGTCTTATGGGAATGCTGCAGGTCATATGTGACTAAATTAGGGGCCAGCTGAAGCTCAAGACTGCAATGTGATAGGATAATGAAGCACCTGCTTTGGGCCAGACAGCTCGCTGAAGCACACTTGCCAGTTGGTTTAAGCTGCTGATGGCGTAGTTTTTGACTAAGCCATAAATTAGGAGACTCATAGCAAAGCTTTCAACAAGAAGGGTCTCCTTACCTTGAAACAGGCTAAGGAATTAGCTGATATAAATATAAATTCGATGGTCGAAGTATTATTATAATATATAATATATAAAAAAGTATTATCATATTATTAGCTATTCAGGGAAAGAGATTAAAAACATTTAATTGTCGTAGGTAAAGGTCAAGAAAATATTTGAGACTCTGCAAGACAAAATTAGGTCCACTTTTCTGGCAGCGATCAGAGTCTACTCGTAGCTCTAGAGTGGGAGAAGGCACATCTTTCGCCCCAGCTAGATGCGTGGCCTATTTGGGCAGTTTAACTGCACACGAAATCTGTTGACTAATAAAATCTGTGACAAATAAATGTAGAAACAAAAACTAAATATAACAATAAAACCCCAACTTAAATTACGCATATTCTAGAATTATCACCACATCAAAACAAGTTGTCAAATCGAGATTTTATTTCATAGCCTAGTTGTATCGAAGGCTTAGGCAGGGATATATCGATGGGATGGCCGTGGCCTGGGTAACACTTGCGAAGCTCGTTAATGTTAATGCGTAAAGTGGGGACTGACGCAAAGCCAATTCTCAATTAAATTTATAATTCAATTTATTGCCGCCTTTTGGGCTTTGCGCCCTTTGTCTTTGCCTTTTCCTGGAACTTTTTTTTTATATTTATTTTCTTATTTTTATTTGAGCTTTACCGACTTTGATTTATTTAACAAGCAAAAGCCGCCAAAATATAAAAAGCCACAAGAGAAAACTTTGTCGCCTCGTCGACGTCTGTCGTCTGTCGTCTGTCGCCTGTCGCCGGTCCGCTGTCGTTTAGGGTTGATTTTTGGGGCTGTTTTTGGGCTGGGCTCCGTTTGGGTCGGCGCGGTAGATGTGTGGCAGTGGGGGGCGGGGCCGGGGCCAGGAGGTGCTTGACTTTATCCTTTATTTTGGCTTTGCATATGGCAATAATTCAATTATGCACAACAAGGCCGCAATATAATTGGGCGCCGCAGTCTAGGCCCTGCTGATGGGGACGCTGATGCTGAGACCGAAATCACTTAAAAAACCGCAAAAACTTCTGGCTTTGTTAATTCGTTAATTAAATTGGCCTGGCTGGCAGCTCTCGATGACAGCTTGTAAACAGAAATTCAACTTTAAGGATTACGCAATCGCTGTGGAGGCCACAAGAAACCAGGCGGGCCCCACCAGCCCCACCGCCATTGATGACATTGGCTGCCAGCAATCTCTGCTTATCAAAGGCAAACAACGACGTCCACGACGACAACTCATTTAAGGCCTGGCCCCAAAAGCACCCCACACACACGTGTCCGCCCCCCCTGCACTCACGCCGCCACCTGCCCCCAAGCACAGGCCCTTAATTAGCATAGAATATGTTTTAAAAAGCCACTTGAGCTAAACATTCAAAACACCTACACGACTCTGACACGCCCACCCTCTGCCTCCCCCCAATGCCCAGCACACACAGCCTGCTGCGACCTTAGACGCTTGCGGCTAAGACACAGCGCGGCGACTGCGTGGCACAGTTATGCAAGTTTTGGTCGCGCCCGACCGAGTACAAGCCTTTTCGCCAACCGCTTGACAAAGTCGAAGCAGCCACTTTATCTAAGCAGCCAGGCGAGAGTGAGAATTTTGTGTTTGTCAAAGCGAGGATCACTGGGTATAAATATGCTAAGAAAAATACCCAAAGAAAGAAGACAAATTCGCTAGGCAAGCAATCAAAGTCTACAAATAATATGATAAAG
The DNA here is from genome assembly GCA_035047625.1 of Drosophila mettleri. Classification (NCBI taxonomy): domain Eukaryota; kingdom Metazoa; phylum Arthropoda; class Insecta; order Diptera; family Drosophilidae; genus Drosophila; species Drosophila mettleri. The sequence goes on from JAWNPI010000109.1 coordinate 13,827,172, forward strand.
AGACTCATTTGACTTTTAATCAAGCTGTAACTGAAGCTCGTCGAGTTTCTTGAAAACAATTTAATTTAAAAACTTTTTAGTTTGAGAAAGAGTATTTCGGAGTCAACTTGATGAAATTTTTGCCTTTTTCTGTTCTTTTTTTTCTGTTTTTTTTTTTTTTTTTTCTTTTGCTGGCAGTCGACGTGATGCTCAAGTGTTGGGATAAGTATTTCCGCTCTTCAGACGTAACGCTAAAAATGCGCCCACCCACACACACACAGTGAGCAGGGCGCAATGACTAGGTGGCTATGATGGGTCGGTGGGGCAGCTGTGGGCAGGAGGGTAGGTGTGACTGTTGGATGAGGAAGCACAAATGAAATTGTGACGTTGCGTTGCTGCCACGCCCCTAGACACAGTGCTGCCCGCCCAGCTGCCATTCAAAAGTAATTTAGCGTTTAAAAAACATTTTTCTGCCTGACTTTTAAAAAGTTTTTGCATAATGCGACCGTCTCGCGTTCTGTGCATGTGTATGCGTGCGTGCGTGAGTGCGTATGTGTGTGTGTGTGTGTGTGTGTGTGTGTGTGTGTGTTCGGGGAGTGTCAACACTCACCTGTTTAATGTGGCCACGTTTCGTCGTCTGTCTGATTCAGCTGATTGTATTATAGCACCTGCTAAACAGAATGGCGAAGCCTCTAAAAATCTTTGTATATTGACTTTGACGTTTCACGAACTGCCAACAAGCATGATCAAGGAAGTAAATGCATATTACCTTTTGTGTATGTGTGTGTGTGTGTGTGCGTGCTGATGTGCGCATATAGCAATTGCTTATGAAAATCGGTTTCAGTAATCTGTGAGCACTTAAAGCCCATAACCAAAATGTTGACAACAGAAAAATCCAAACAGAATTGAGAGCTTGCAATTCAGAATATACCCATTGCACATTCCAGAGAAGTGGGTATATTGTGCGTGAGGAAATTCAAATAGCAGCAAGATATATGCAGCTTAATTGAACTCAAATCAATTCAAAATCTGTATACTCTGATCTATTATTTGAAGTATTTGTTTTGTATATCGTATATCTGATATCGGATATCGTAAAGAGTATATAGTATGATGCATATCTTATTGCTACATACTAAATTGTACATGATATGGTGTATATCGTATGTAGTATATTGTATATCATGTATCATATATTGTATATCGTATAGCGTATGGTGTATATATTATGTAGTATATCCCATATCGTACATCGTATGGTGTATATAGTATATCCCATATCGTATATGGTATCCCATATATAAAATATCCCATATTTCCCATATATTATAAAATATATCGTACATTGAACATCATATGGTGTATATTGGGTATCGCATATCCAATATCGTATTGTCGTATACGATATTCGTATATTGTATATTATTTTGGTTATCCTTGGGCATCTTCATTTATTATAAGTCCTGCCAATTTACTTATTCTGATAATCAATTTTCAGTCAAATCTACATAACATTTTTAATGGGTATATTCAAGTGCTGTCAAAGTACTTACGGGGAGATAGTCAATTGCCTTCAGGTTCTATTTATAGTACAACATATGCACGATATATTTGCAGCTCAACTGCAACTCTAGGCTTAAGGTCAAATTATCATCTATGTTTCTATTGCAGAACTCGGTACAGGATATCATTTAGTCGCACACTCTCGACCCACAATTCAGTTGACATCGCTTTAGGAAAATCCCTGTGTTGTGCACAGTTCATGTATTAGATGTTTGTGGCCTACTCAAACACTGGGAAAATGGGCTTATGCTTTGCTTAATTATCTTGGAAGGTCTTAAAATTTTTCCGCTAAGCGTTCATAACTTTTTAAGAGCCTCAAAAAAAAAAAAGGAGTAGAAGAAGAAAAACAAAAAGATGCCCCTTGCAATTTGTTTAGCGCACTTTTAACGGAGTTAATTAACAAAAAACAAGATTAACAAAATAAATGGAAATGAAAAGCGTTTTGCCAGTTGTGCACATAATTTGAGTCCTTTGAGTTTGGCCAACTAAACGCTTTTTATTTTGCTTGCTTTTTCTCTCCGTAATTGGTTTAGGCCAATGTAAATATTTACTGGCAAACACCAAAAGCAAAACAAAAAAAAGAAAAAAAAAAACCAAAAAAAAAGACCGTACAAGAATATGAAATGTAATTCCTTAATATTCTCAATCTGCCCGCATTTATTTAATTTGTGCTCCCCCAGTCAAAAGAGCGTCGACCCATCAATAATCTATTCCTGTCGTTTTTTAATTTGCACTCGCAAGCGCCAAGCCCCAAGCCCGAAGCGCCCCCCAGCCGCCGCCTCAATGTGTACTAATTATGTTGGCGGGCTATGGGCATCGTTATTGGTGTCAGCTAGTCATTATTTAATATAAACCCACTTTGATAAATTATTTCCGTTGTGCGGAACGTGACGAGAGTTGTCAGCGTTTAGTCCGCGGGGCTACTTTGATTTGTGGCCAAGTTGTTGGCTTAAAGGGCCCGCGGCAAATGTTATGCGAGCTGAGAGCTAAGAGCTAAGAGCTAAGAGCTGAGTGCAGACGAATTGAGACAAGTGAAGATGAGACGCGTCTCGACTCGCCGCGACGCGACGCGACTCGAGTCGACTCGACTCGACTATCGTCGGCCGTTTATTTGCGCAATTAATCAATTTAGCTGGCACTGGGCTCTGTTTGTTGAATAAGTGATAAAGATTTATCACTCATTCACTAATCTAGCCGGCTGGCTGTAGACCCACCCCGGCTGCCATGCCCGCCAGCTGCCGAAAACGCGCCTTGGCAAGCTTCAAGAGCGCATTAAAGTTCACGGCAGCTCTCAACATTCATTGAACCCAGAGCTTTGACTTTTGCGTCTCAACGCACATGAAAAGCAATTGAAAATGGTTCCGACTCCCTGAATCGGTGCCAAAGGTGCTAGGCTGGGTGCTTGGCTGGTTTGCTGGCAGGGTAGTTGGGTGGCTCGCTGGCTATGTTGTGGCAGCTGATGGTGCTGGAAGCCGGAGCAAGGACCGTAGGTTTCGTATTTACTTTGACTTAATCAACGTAAACCGCGAATAAATGAAACTCTCAATGCTGTTCAGTGCGAATATTATATAAAAACAAAAAAAAAAAAAAAAAAAAAAAAACCGACTCGATGTTGAAGCTTTAAAGACTTTAAATAAATAAATAATCCATCTCAACTTAAATTAGATAATCAGCTTCTCTCTTACGTATTTGGCATTATTTGAGTTTATTTGTTCGAATTGGAAATTCGTGAATGTCTCTTCAAATATTTATTTTGCAAATATTAATTATAGATTGTAAAATTATTTTAATAATGAAATTATTGGAGCTCAGTTAGCAATTTGCTTTAATTGAAATAATGTAAAGAAACTATTAAAATTATTATTGACAAATGATTTTAATTATTTGCTTTTGAATATTAATTTTAATATTTCAAATAAAAAAATTTAAGTATTTAGAAAAAAAACTTTTTTTAGTACTTAAATTATTTTCTGATTAATTAACACTTGACATAAAATTTAGTTAAACAAAATTAATTAAGAAAAATTCTTTAAAGAATCTTCAAGTATATATATTTTTTCATTATTCGAAATTACAAATGATTTAAATATATTGCTACATAACATAACAACATAATATATAACATATTTATTAATTTCTTTGACTTTAAATTGCATTTAATTTTCGTTTTCTCTGAAATAAAATTGAATGGTAATTAATTTCAACATTAAAGAATATGTATTATTTTTATCAATAACTTATTTTTATTTCTCAACTTACTATATCAGTGTTTGAATAATATAAATATTTAATTTATTTTTAATTATTTTCATTACTCAAAATTATTCAAATATTTTAGTTAATTAAAATTGTTCAAATCAATTCAGACAAGTAGTTGCTTTTCCACATTCATTTTTATTTTGTTTTTGTAATGAACTTGAAGCATCTAATATCAACAAAGTTTCATATGAAATTTGTTGAAGAGCTACTCATGAGTATTATTTTATACATTATAATCAATTAAATACAAAATGGCAGATTGAACTTAACTTATTCATTAATATAAAATAAATTATTTTCAATTGAATTTAAGACTTAATTGAAATACATTTACAGCATTTAATATCAACAAAGTTGCTTTTATTTTACTATTAAATATATAATTTGATCATGAATCAAACAAATATTATTAACAAATTAATTAATTGAAATATTTTCTTTGTCTAAAACAAAATATAATACATTTCGCTTCAGCTCACTATTTTATATAAATAATAATTCAGCAATTATATTCTCAGCTTGTTAAGCCATAAATATGAAGAGTGACAAAAGGAATACAGATATAAATCATACGCATCGTTGCCAACTATGATTTCATTATTAATTTATTCTGATTACTTTACGCATTTCGAGCTTTCGAGCAAGTTTTGCTGCAAATGCCTTAAATTTATATATTTTAACAGACATCAACTTTAAAAGTGGCTCGCTCTTTGGGCTCTTTTGCTTTTCGACTTTTAGTCTCCTGTGATTTTTGTATATTACGCAACGCCGTTCCACGGAGGCAACTGATGCGGCTGAGAGGTTTGCGGGGCTTGGTGGGCTTGTTGGGTCTGTCGGGCTTGTCGGGCTTGTCGAGCCTGTCCCTGCTGTGTGTTTCGACTGCGGGTGCCTGATGCATTTTGTGGCCGGTCAATGCTCCCGAAGCATAGGCAAAATTGCATAGCAGCGTGTGAAATCAAAAGGAAGGCCAGAAAAAGTTGGAGGGGACAATCCGCACTCGCTCGCCATCTCTCTCGCTCTCTCTCACTCTCTTTCACTGTGCAGATACGGATGCGAAGCCGGGCCAGGACAGGCAATGGCCACCAATGTTGATGTTTTCGTTTTAAGTCGCGGCATTTGGCATTTTGCCTTGTCAACGCCAACGCCGATGCCGATGCCGATGCCGATGCCACTGCCGCTGCCGCTGCCGATGCCAACGCCAATGCCAATGTGGATGCCAACTTTTTGGGGGTGCACTTATTAAAAATTGTGGCCCGCGGTGTGCAGCACATTTTCTTAGGTGCAAAAGTTGCACTTGGCGAGTGGCCAAAAAGCGGATTGAACGCTTCGCGTAGCGCTTCACTGTGCGCACAGCGGGTGGGCGGCTTGACTGATTGAGTGGTGGCTGCCGTTGCCCCTACAGTTGCCACTGCTTTCGCCGTTGCGGCATTCTCGACTCGTGCAGCGCTCGCCGCTCAGTTGTTCGGCCGTTAAGTGGAGTGTAGGCGCATGAAACGAAACACGCGAAACTTGTCGCTGCAATGTAATAAATTTGCAAAATGTCCAAGCCGACTACACGAATGGCTTACCCAATGCACACACACACACACACACACACACACACAATATGGTACAAAAGTGCCCCTCGTTGAATCGAATGCAGACACTATATTTTGTACGAAAACTTAATCCTCGCAGCAGCTATCTCCGAGATGGGCCAACTACCCTTTCTAATAAGCGAAACAGTTGTGAATGCTGAAAAGATTCATTTGAAAAAAATCATTTGAATGAAGCTGAGGCCACGCATCACACCTTAATCAGTAATAAAAACTGAGACTTGAAGCATGAGCTCCAAGAATCTCATTTGCTCGAAATTAATATTCATATATTTTAACTTCGCAGTAAATCTTTATCCACAACTCAGATATTTGGATAACAGTTTTTAATTTCCTTTTTTTTTATATTATATATTTAGAGTTTTGTTTTTTTTTTTTTTTAATTTTATTTTCTAATTTTGAATTTATTTTTTTATTATTATTATTAATTTATTATTATTATTATTTTTATTATTATTATTATTTTATTTATTATATTACTTTTTTTATCATTATTATTAATATATTTAATTATGTTCAACTTGTTAAGCTGCCAATTAGGTAGTAGAAAGCCTGTTTAAATAAAATGTAAATTATTTTTTTCAAAAAAAAAAAAAAAAAAAAATAAAAAATATATATATATTTAATTATTATTCTATTGCTGCAGCCCATTTTTGTCCAAAAATCTATAGCGCCTCTATAGCGATGCTGAGATTGTAACCGCTTCGCCTTTTATTCATTTGCATTCCTTTTATAATAAATAGGTTTGAAATAGGTTTCTGTTGCCTACTCCTAGGCGCTGCTGTAACAGTGCAACATTTTGTGTTTTCTTTCATTATGCAGTTTATTAAATTACATTTTTAAATGCACTTGAATTAAGTAATAATTAGTAGCCCACAGAAAATATGCCAATGCCGAAGAGCCGCGACTTGCACTGCGCGGAGCATTGCATGTGCATATGTGTGCGCGTGTGTGTGTGTGTGTGTGTTCTAGCCTGCAGCTTGCAGCGCTACTTTTACTGTTTGCCTAACAAATTGAAACGCAAATGAAATGAGCTTAAATATGCATACAATGTAAATAGAAGCGAACAACTTGGCTGCAGGGGCTCAGCTGGCAAATGTTTTGCATAGTTCATAAAAGGACCTTCCACCTAGCGGGCCAAGCCATACAGCGCTCGTTCCTTGCCCGTTATACGCTCGCGCATGCCCGCAAGTGCGCCTTATCGCGTCCCGTTGCCATTTCGCTTATCGCTAAATGCCAATCAGCAAGGCAAATTTGACAAAGCGTCGAAAATCGACTTGAATCAAAAACGAAAATCCGCCACTCTCTCTTACACACACACACACACACAGAGAGAGAGAGACACAGGGTGTAAGAATCAAAATTGATGAAAGATTTGCTCAAAATTGTGAAAACTGTAACTTTTCGCTTCTGGCCACAATTAAAGCTTTTGCCGCATTTTATTAAAGCTGCTCCAAAACAGAGACTGAGGCCTATTCCCTATGCCTAAAGCATGCAAATTTCGTCTACTGTCTACAGTGCGGGTGTGTGTGTGGGTGGGAGTGCGAGTGTGTGTGGGTGTGTGTGTGTGTGTGCAGAGCAAACGCATGTAGCTGGCACACAAAATGCTACGCTTTGCCAGCCATCAAAGGGGGAGACAAGGACAAAGCGCACAGGGAACAGGGATAGAAAAATTAAGAAAGCAAGCTCCCAAAACGGAAAGAAAACCAGACAAAAGTACACACGAGCTGTAGTAGCTGCAGAAAGAAACAGACAGAAAAAAGAGAAGAAAAAAAAACAACTATGTAAGTGCAAATATTTTCTTATGCTTGTATGAAATGTAAGCATGTAAATACACACAGAGAGAGAAACAGACGCAGCGGCAGGGGAGATATGTGCATGTATTGCTGTCAGATGGGCACAATGCACTGCAGTTGTCGACAGAGCTCTGAAGAAGAAAAAAAAGAAAAATAGAAAATAGAAAATAGAAATAGAGACTGACAAGCGCACGCACACGGGCTACATTCAAAGTTTGTACCCAAAAAAAAAAAAAAGGGGGAAAGAAATAGAGAATACGAAATAAAAATCTATTTGCATGGCTATGGAATGTTATAGAAGTTATCTATTGAAGTGTCTGGAAGCGCTCGAAAGTTGCATCAAGTTGACACCTGCAACTTTTGGCTGCAATGCATGCATCTTAAATACTTGAAGATTGAGCCAAGAGTAAGATAAACCCAACGAGTTACCGCCTCTGCCTCTCTCTCCCTCTGACTGTCTCGCTCCATTATTTAAACTATGTTTGCACAGCAGCAGCTGAAATTATTGTTTGTTAAATGTAATATTTAAGCATTTGAGTTACTTGAATAATTGAGCAAGTCTCTGCTGTATTACGGCTCTGTCTGTTGTATATTTTGAATGGAATATGAGACGCAGTGCGTAGCAGAAGGCTGCTTCAATTTGCTGGATCGTTGCGAACTTTTTAAATATTAATAAGAAAAGAATCTAAACTTTCAATGAAGACAGCGCGCACTGACTCGATTTGCATGTCTATGACTGACTCTCTCTCTCTCTCTCTCTCGTATTCTCTCTCTGTCTGTCTGTCTGACTGACTGGTTGGTTGCCTGGTTGCTTAGCTGCTTGGCTGCCTGCGTTGCTCTGTGTACGTGCGAGCATTGTGTCTGCAGGCGCAGTACACATCTACATATATAAATAATACTGTCTCTGCATAAAAGTGGCTGCTGCCAAGTGAGTCCTTATTCCCGGAGTCACTGCTAACTGACTGCCGGAATGACAATCACACACACAGAGAGAGAGAGAGAGAGAGAGAGAGAGTGAGAGAGAGCGCGAGACTTTTAAGCCAACAACTGCTACACGCCACACACATACGAGTGTGTACACACACACAGACACGAGTTGGTCCTTAGCATAAACCAAAGTCTGCGAGCCTTGCACTTCATTTCCATAGTCCAAGGAACAGCTGCCTGACGGTCTGACGGTCTGACGGCCTGACTGTCAGCTGAGGTCCTTGTTGGAACGCAAATTGGCTTTAAATCGATGCCAATCGCCAAGACGCGCCGGCACACACTCTTGTGTGCAATTTAATTGCATCTTTCGTGAAACACACACGCACACACACGCGCATATCGATGGAGACTTGGAAACTTCATTAAAGTCTCAATTGCAATTGCTGCGGCTCGCCTGCTGCTGCCACTTGTGGCAGTTGCAACACAATCTTATTTAATTGTAGAGAAATCTTTTCAATAATCTGATTGCATTTGCTTTTTATTAAAGCTCGTTTCAAATGCAATTCACAAATGGCGTCACTCGGGGCGTATGCGTAATATGCATAGCAAACACCAAGCCACAAGCTGGTGTGCATATTTCGTCTCTCTCTCTCTCTCTCTCTCTGTGTGTGTCTCGTGTCAATTAAATCATGATTCAATGCCTGCAATTGGCAATGTCAGAAATCTCGGCGGATATTTTCAAAATGTCTTTCGAATGGAATTAAATTAAAAAATTACGCATACGTCGTGTGCTCGTAGGCAAGGCAATTAGAGGCAGAGGCAGAGACAAGCAAAATGCTCGTTGCTTAATCAATAAAATCCCTTTTGAAATTCAATTAGTGCGTGTCTCGCTGAGTGCTTGAAATAGTAAATCTTTGGAGCAGAGTTCATAAGTATTTAAGGCGCCTGCAAGCCGCCCGCCGCAGTTCACCACGTCAAGCCACCTGCTCACGTCCAGGTGCAAGTCTCAGCGAACGGATGGGAGTCGGGTCGAGTCGAGCCAGGCCCGGAACCGCACTGAGCCGGACCGGACCGGACTGGGCTGGGCCTGGCCTGGCCAGGCAAAGTGTAATTAAATATCCATTTAGTGTACATTACGTTTCCTTTGGCCGACAAACCGGGCCGAAGAGCTTGCAGCTGAGTTGGGTAGACACATAACGAACGTTTCGCTTCGCTCCGCCGCTGAGCCAACAGCAAACAGGCTGGAAACCCCTTAAGAGTTAGCCAAAGCACCGAATGCAGCCAGCACGTTGGAACAGGAGCTGCAGCCTCGAGCAGGAGCAGAAGCAGAAGCAGCAGTTTAAAGAGTCGCCGCTGCTGCTTATGTCTAAATGAATTTAAAACTTTCTTCGCTTGAATAACGGCGCCCAATCCACGCCGCGCGTTGCTTGTATTTTTAGCTGTGCTCTCCTCGTCCTGTCCGCTGCGGCCACTCATCGTTCATTTGCGGCCGCTTGAGAGTTGCCCGCGGCGGCTGGACCGTTGTACGTGGGGTCTGCTGTGCGCGCCCAGGCGCCCGCTCGTTTATTAAAGATTATGCTTATAATGACGTCGACAATGACGACAAGCAGCTGAATGCGCGACCCAAGCAGCGGCTGACCGAGCGAGCATCCACCAAGCTTCAGCTTCATCTTGATGATTTTCTCAAAATTTTCCTCATGCTTTAAGTGTTTACGATGTATGTATGTGTGGCTCTGTGTGTGTGTGTGTGTGTGTGTGCTAAGGCCTTTTTCCTTTTAGCCATCTTACTTATATGTTTTATGTTATTTTATTTCATGGCTCTCTGTTTTCGTTTCATATTTTTTTTTCTCTCGGCCCTTCTGAGCCATTAAAGTTTATTTTCTCCTTTGTTTATCAACACTGGACCTGAGCCTTGCGGCCCGATATGGCCGGCACTCGCCCCACGTTGAGTGTCACGTGATTTGTGAAACAATTTAACACTCGAAATGCCGCCTTGCAATACTTTTCAGTGGCCGAGGCCGACCCATCATCATCAAGCGGCCATAGATTAGGGACTTTATTTATCTGCCTAGAGTTTTGAACAAATATTATATTATATATATATATATGTATCTGATGTCGCCCCCCAGCTGGTTGTAGTTTTGTGACATTGCGCAAGCTGGCGTGGCGCCTCTGCGGTTAGCTGGCAGCAAGAGCAGCTTTGAGGCAACTGTATCTCAATCGCTCATGCAGCTGCAGCCCCACTTGGTGCAGCCTCGTTCTGGGCTCGTATGACTCGCAATTGCTATTGTTTCTCTACTCTGTTTCATTTCTATGTCATTTCCGTCGCTGTCGCTGTCGCTGCTGCTAGTCGCATTTAACAGCTAATTTCAACGAGAAAATTTTTGGATCGTGAGATTAGGCGGTGACAAGGAGGCCAAGTTTGCGGCATGTGGATAGGCGAAAAGGTGGTTCCCATGGCTGCCCGGCCCCAGCCTGGCCCCAGCTCGGCCCGGCCCGACCCGGCCCGGGCACTGCCAGCCATAAGTCATCCAACCGCTTGCTTGTGCGGCGCTTATGCAAATTTGTGTCAGCTGACAAATGGGGCAGCATTTGCACAATGCCAACATCCCAGCCCAGCCCAGCTCAGCAGGCGGGCGGCGCGAGCGGCCCCAAAAATTGCCAGAGCCATGAGCATGGGTCTGAGGTCTGAGCACTGCCAACTGGATGCTGCGACGTGTCTCTATATAAATATCATTTCTATTTGTTTTTGCTTTCTGGTCCTCTTCTTCTTCTTCTTCTTCTTCTTTGGCTTCTCTCTGCGACTTCCCCGTCAGTCTTTGTTTCTGCGATATTTTTCCTCAGTTGAGTTTATGTTTTTTTTTTTGCTTATTTTTTTGTTTTTTGTTATTTATTTTTATGTTATTTGGGTCGGCCGCTTAGCCCGACATGATAAAATCGCATTTAAAATATTTTTTCATAGTCTTTTGTTGTTGTTTTCGCTTTGTTTCGCTCCTCATGAATACAGCTGGGCGTTGAGAAGAGCAACATCAACAGCCACTAAAGCTGGCAAATAACTTGAAGTAGTTTTCATTAACGAACTAAATTAATGAAATTTCTATGAGAGCAACTTACAGCGTGTGTGCGTGTGTGCGTGTGTGTGTGTGTGTGTGTGTGTGTGTGTGTGTGTGCGTGTGTTTGTGTTGGCTTGTGTGCGTAATCATTATTACTCGTTATTATATAATAAAGTGCGGCATATAATTTACACGTGCACAAACACACACACACACACACACGCACACATGCGCTCACACCCACATATAGGAGTGCCACGCCCACAGTGCGGCCAAACGCCCATGTGAGCTCTTATCACCCTGCTGCAAGCCGCACTCAGATGAAGACTTTGCTTTTAATTTTTCTTCTTTTTTTTCTGCTGCCAACGACAGGACGCAATGCGTCGAAGACTCGCGCACCCATACACACGCAGACACACACACACACACAGGCATACACGCACATAAAATTATTTTCTTCATATAATAAGTGTAATAACTTTCATGTGTCGCCCATGTGGAATGTGGCACGAACCTCTGAGCAAATACGTGCGAGGGCAGCACGAAAAGTCGCTAGCAATACGAATGCATATGAATGAGATTGACTCAAGGTCAAACTGAAGTTATTTGACATTAATATATTTATGTATAAATATATTTATATATATAAATTGTATTTTACTTCTTTGTGTTTCAAAAACAGAGATGGGCGGCTATAAATATACAATATATTAAAATATAGACATCTATAAAAATATGCATAAAAAGCTAGAAAGACCTTGGCTTACACAATTAATTTGTATTTAATATACGAAATAATTAGGAAAACGTATATTATTATATAGTGATTAAATTATTTTAAGAGGATCAGAGACTCATCTTAATCAATGACAAAAAATAAGATATGTATACCTATATATATATAAAAATATTATAAGTATATACATATTTTATTCTCATTAATTATAAATAATGCTTATATCTGATATATATATATATATATATATATATATATATATATTAATAATTTACTGCCTAATTTATGGTCATATTATTATATACTATATTAGCTTTGGTCCAGCTCAGAACCCAAGCGAGACGAGTAAATAAATTTAGCTTAAATCATTTTTCATGTATCTCAAATTGTATTACTTTTTCCTAAGACAACAAAATTTTTTGTAATCAAAATATTTTTCTTATTATATAACATATATTTTTTTATAGGTCTTTGGCGATACAATAATACATATTTTGGTGTAATTAATTTTGTTTATCTGTATGAAAAGTTTAAGTTGAGAAAGTTAAAGTTTAGATAGAATTGAAGCAGCCCTCGCGTGCTGCTGCCTGTTTCATGCTCGCACTCTCTACTTTCCGAACGCGCATTCTCCTGCTCTCTATGTACTTGTGTTTGTGTGTGTGCGTGTGCGTGTGTGTTATGCAGCACTTAAAGAGAATTGAGTGTAATGGAGAAGTGAGGAGTAAGGAGTGCGTTGTCCTCATTTGGGACTTTGCGCACAAATCCAGCATAAGACAATAAAAATCGTTGTAGGTGAAGTGTAGTTAGTAGTCAGTGCGCGTGTATGTGACTCTGTGTGTGGGTGTGAGGGTGTATGTGTGTGTGTGTGTGTGGGCGCTTAAAGCTTCATGGGTATTTAAATGTACGCGTATGTAGCTGAAATATATAAGACGACAGCCAAAAAGTCAACAATTGCGATACTTTCGCCAAGCAATTGTGCCACTGATTACAAATAACCAGCGAAGCATGCCACAGTGGGCGTGCCAGGGTCACTGGACAGTGGGCAGCGAGACAATGATTGGTACAGCCCGGTCTAATTGCCAGCAGCAGGATAGGCAATAGCAAGCGCACGACTGCAGGATGCCAATGCCAAAATCAAGAGCAGAGCGCAAACAGTTAGAAGGAAAAAACAGCAGCAGAAGAAGAAGAAGCAATGTTTCCTTTGGCGGCTGACAAAGAAACTCAAACACAAAACCGAAAAACTATTTAGAAATGTGCGAGGCAACGTCAAGTGGAATCTTATAAAAAGACTCAAATTAAAAGTATATGTGAGCTAAGGTTTTATATATTGAGAGCCAAGTTCAAGTGGGTCAGAAACAGAGTAAGAAAATAGTTGAAATTATGGAGCTAAAATTATTAAGTTTTTGTGATTATAAAATAAAAACTTATTAAATTAGGAAATTTAAAAATAAAATTAATTATTTAACAAATTTATTATTTAATTATTTTTTTTTTTTGGCAGTGATAATGCTCGTCGTCTAGCACTGCAAAGGCAAATGAGCATAAATAAAAAATTTCTTACAGGGTATTTGTGTGTCGCATCTATTAGCTGCTCATGCGAAACTATTCTCTGTTTTTCACAAAAGAGCACGTTCACAAGTCAGTTGCAATGATTTCTCCCGTTTTACCTCTCTCTCTCTCTCTCTATCGCCCCGCCCCCCTTCCCGCCTCTCTCACTCTCAATTGCTAATAGTCGCCCTCGCTCGCTTCTAATTGCGCTTATTATGCGCAGACTTATCTCAAATGTCATACAAAATTATATCGTAATTTCAGAGCAATTTCATGTCAACCATTTGGCCTTAGCCTACTCAGCGGCTTCCTCTGCCGCTTCACCCTTTTGCCGGCTGCTTTTACTTTTTATTTTGTTGTCCATCGACAATTGAAATATGTAGCTGACCACAACACAGACAACAACCGCAGCTGCTGTGTATGTGGGCATGCTCATTGCATACTTTCAGGCATGCCCAGCGCATGTGTGTGTGTGTGTGTGTGTCTGTGTGTCTCATTTGATCCGAACATTGTTCATCTTTCGTCCTCTGCACAATTATCAGTGGTCGCAACTATCTCGCGGACGCAGCACACTGCCAACGGGCGACCATCCAGGGTCGACGGGACTTAACTGCGATTTCTGCCACTGTGTATTGAGCTAGGCGAGTGTTTCGTAGAGCTTTAGTTAGAGTTTTGAATACATATACAAATCAATTATAAAATCACAGCGTAACAGCTAAGCAGAGAGCTCGATAAGACTTTGTTCTTTGTGGATTAACTCAAAGGCTTACTTTCAAGCAATCGATAAAAGTTATCGATATATGAATATTGTTATATCAGACATATATCCCAGAATTATCCTCTAATACATATTTGCTATTCAATCTAACTCCTTTAAGGCCCAATGCCAATGCCTTGGGTAAAGTGTTTCCTTCAGCTGAGTTGGTCAGCGGTCGTTGGGTTGGCAGCGCCTTTGTTGTTGTCATTGGCGTCGCAAATATAATTGCAATTTTATGGCGCTACCTGGTGACACCTGGCTGGGCAGGGCTGGGCAGGGGGCACAGCTTAAAGAGGCTTGAGCGCTGCAGCGGATTGCATTAAGTCTATCCAGTCGAGCGCTGGCAAGCCAAATTAAAGCAAACTTGAAAGAAAACTGCGCCCAGCTGGTGGAGTCAACTGGAAATGCAAATATCCTGCGAGCGAAAACAAAGAAAATAAATAACCGAAAGCCTTATGGACATTTCTTGGCATTCTTTGAATTTATTTTTTATTTCAATTTTTTTCTTTTCTGTTTTGTTTTGGTTTGTTTCGTTTTTTTTTTTTTTTTTTTTTTGTATACGGGGGGTCAGGGGTCAGACGCCCCTTTGTGGCAGACCAACAACGCATTCTACTTTGTTTTTTTTTCCTTTTTAATCACTTGACCTTTTGCGCGTCGTGTGCTTTTAATTTATTATTGTGTCCAAACCGCACTCACAACTTTTCCTTTATTTTTTCGATTTGTTTTGTACTTTCTTTTTTTTTTTTTTTTTTTGAGCTGGGGGCGCGGAGTGAATGTTTAACTGCAGGAAAGAAAAATATAAATCTTGAAATTGACTTCTTTTCGTTGGGCAACCGCGAGTTTTCTTTTAGTTGTTTTATTTATTTATTTGGCTTCTGTTTTTTTTTTTATTTATTTTTTTTTTTTTTGGTTTACCTTTTTACAAACTGTCGCCTTTTTGAGTTGTCGCTGACAGCGTGAAAATCAAGATAAATGTGTTTGCTCCTCTTTACGCTTGTATTTCAATGTATTTGCACTTGATATTGCGGTTGCTGTTTGTCGTCGTTGTTGTTGTTGCTGATGCTGTTACACAGCTGTTGACTGAAATTCCATTTATATTTAAGAATTAATTTCGTTTGAAAATCGAACTCAGAAGTGGCACAAGCCAGCTGCATAAGCTGAAACTCATCATTAAAAGGCAACGAGAAATTTGCTTTTATTTCAATTAATTTAAATAATCTTGATTTAGAAATGGAAATGGAAATGGGGGAAGGCAGAGAATTTATCAAATATAATATATATATATATATATATATATATGAAAATAAAAACCAGTAAATCTAATTTGTAGATATACCTGAAAACGTTCATTGCGTAACCTATAAGTGCTCCAGTCGAAATAGCTCGACTAAGAGATACCCTGAACGCTTCGAGCTGATACACCTATAAATTTCTTGCATGCATTTATAGCAAAACAACACACACATACACATACATACTCACGCTCTGCTTGCTATGGAAACTTTATTGTTGAATAAACTTTCTTTCCTGCTGGATTGAGTCAATACAAAGAGTTGCGGAAAGTATGCATTTATCATATGTGTGCAAGCTCAAGTAACAGTGTAAAAGTATGTGAAATCAAAAAAATTTTTCATTTTTGTTAACATAGCCTTATTTATAGCTAATTGGTGTGTGGTGTTGGCACTATCGACATATTTTGGGTATTAGTGAAAGGCCAATTCTCATGCTTCTTAGCATTGGGGAAGTTTCTACTCCATTTGCTCACACAACAAGTGCGAAGTTATTTACAAAAGTCACCAAGCTATGATTTGGAGCGAAGTGCACATAGATATGACATGTCATGTATATGATAATATATAGTGCGTAATATGATATTTATGTGTGTGCGAGTGTGTGTGTGTATGAATATTAAAGTCTGCTTTTAAGAAAATATTCAAGTAGTATTTGACCATATCCAGGAGCTACATTTTCCGTACCACATATTTTATATACACGAATCTATCATTGGGCAGCTTTTCATCAACTAATAATAATAAATATTATTATTATTATTATTATTATTATTATTATTATTATTATTATTATTATTATTATTATTATTATTATTATTATTATTATCAGTATTATTAGTATTAATTTAATTATATAATTTTATAATTATATTATATATTTATTTATTAGAGAAAAATTCAAAATTGAAACAGATTAACAATAAATATTATTATTATTATTATTGAATTTAATTTAATTATATAATTTCATAATTATATTATATTCTCATTCGCGAATCTATTATGGGACAGCTTTTCCTCAACTAATGATAAATATTATTGTTATTATTAATTTTAATTTAATTATATAATTGTATAATTCTATTATATAATTATAAATTAGAGCAAAACTCAATTGACTCGCTTCAAGTCTTTCCCTGGTTATGCCTGATATTTTTATTTAGCTTGTTCAACTTTCTTATCAAATTATCACATCAAATCTAACTAATCGCCGCACTCAGCCATACAAAATCACAAAATGTCTCACTGCCGCCACAAGTTTGATAAGCTGACCAGTGCGAAACGGTTGCCAAAGCGACTAGATTCACTGGAAGAGGACTTGAGGCTTGACTAAAGAAGAAATTGTCCATAGAGACTCAAGGATGAGATGATTAGGCAGAGCAGCGAGTCTCTCTCCAGTAGAGCTTGCCTACTTGAGATGGAACCGTATTATAATATAATTGGTATGCTAACAGGGTATCTTGGTGTCGTGCTCGTGTTCGTGCATTTGCTGACATCACTTGACGGCTGGCAGCATGAATTTCATGAATAAATCTACTGACTGAGTGCTAACTGCTCTGCACTTTTCTGCTCTGTTTGGCTTTACAGGCACGGCTTAAAAGCTTAGCGCATAAAACTCAAATTATGCGCTTCGAGCTGCTGAGCTCTAAGTGTGTGTGGGTGTGTGTGTGTGAGTGTTCGTGGGTGTGCGTGTGTGTGGGTAGTCAAGTTTACGAGTGAGCGACTTGATGGTGTCTGTGACTCCTGTTGCTTAGAGCAATTAAACGATAAGCGTAATCTACGGCGTCAATTTGCCAATTGTCGCACTCACAAATGCGTGAAGGCGTCAGCGCGGCATTTCAATTAGCCACCAATTCCCAAGAACACTCAGCAAGAGCGGCAGCGGCAGCGGCAGCGGCAACAGCAGCAACAACAACATCGATTTCGTCAGTTGATATGTATATAAGATAGATATGTATATCCTTACACCTTCCCCTTGCCCAGCTGATGCTTCTGCATCGCTCCCACACATGCGTGTGGTTTTGTCTCTGTCTCTCTCTCTCTCTCTCTCTCTCTCTCTGTGTGTATGTGTGTGTGTGTGTGTGTGGCCTTTGCGCATATTTCATGAACTTGAGAACGAGAACAAACACAGCGCACAAATGCCGTGAGTGTTCAAGGCGATGCTGCAACGCTTGCTGTGGCCAAACCCCAACCGGGACTGAGTAACTGTGGGCTGCGTGGGGGCGCTGAGTGCGGCCAATTAGCACAAAGGCATTTGACTAAGTACACAAAAGTGTTTCCGTTTAGGCAGCACGTCAAGTGACAATTAGCCAGGACGCAGTCGGCCCGTGATTCGGTTTACATTTTTGAGAGGCCTCGAGCCCGTCACCGCCACGTCGCGACATAAAAAGCGCGCTCCGCTCTCGCCCCCCACTCTCTGCATGATTATATATTTTATATGTGTTTTGTATAGATTAATAATCAAAGGCTGAAGGAGCTCGAACTTCCTGAATAATTAATGACATCAACTGCGCAGATCTTTGGCTCTGTAAATTTCTCTCTCCACTCAAATTGAATGCCGATGCATGTTCAGTGTTTTCATTGTAATGACATTATTTTCATGGGCTTCCCTCTCATTTGCAGCGTTCTATCGCGCAAGCTAAAGCCGCATCTGGTCGCCGACACCGTCAAGCAGTACATAAGTCGGGCGCAACGAACAACAAAGAAGGGTTCCCAAGAGCAACAAAATAACATGGAGTTTTTACGTGGTGTCTATGCGTTTATGCAAGTGAGTAGATCATCGGTGAGTGTCAACTATTTCCATTTTAACAAATGTACTAATCCATATCAACTTGCTCTATTTTTATATTCCGGCAAAAACATTTTGGTTCTTGTTGACCTTCTTCTTACTTTTTTTTTTTTTTTTTGTTACCATACATATCAAACCAAACTATCTATGTTGATTCGAGACCATTCGAGAAAACTCAAAAAGCCGAAAAAAGCAAAAAAAAAAGACGAATATAAATAAATATGTAACTTCTATCTACTACTATCTTACTTATTACTACTTCTACTACCTTTGTAAACATAACAAAAAAGAAACAAAAAAAAAAAAAAAAAAAAAAACCAAAACAAAATGAAACCAAAAATACAATACAATTTATGATATATGAAAAAAAAAAAACAAAAACAATATATAATATATAAAAACATAAATATTGGTCACGTCAATGTACATAACATATGTTACACTACATGACAACTTCATGTCTCTTGTCTACCATCCATGTAATTGTAAAAAAGAAAAAAAAAAAAAACTAAAAGAAATACAAATAACTCGCATTATGATCAACTCAAAAAATACACATATATATAAAATATATATATATATATATATATATATATATATATATATATACATATATATGTATATGTATATATGTGTGGCATTATAACGTGAACTGAACATCATGCATCTCTGAGCCAACATCAGCAACGAGCCAAAAGACAAGGACGCAAAGCATAGGTTGACAGCAGAGCAATTTTGTTAGGCAATCAATACATATATATATATATATACATATGACCCCCAACTGAAATAGGTATAATAATCAATATGAAACAATAAATGAATTAAAAACAAACACGAAGTAAACAGATCACATGGCGAGCGAGCGACCATCAGACGGCGGCTAAGCCACAATTTGCATGTCTCTCATACTCAAGCCACGAACCATGACGAACTGCCTAGCCAGCCACTAGGCAGACCCCATTATCGACTCTCATAACAGCATCACACGTGGAGCATAGACCAGCGGGTAGGGCTCCTCTTATCATTCAAAAAAAAAAAAAAAAAAACCAAAAAGAAAAGAAACATTGCCAAACGAAATGTGATTCCAAATAGCGAGCGAGTGAGCGTGCGTTCATCGAGCATTAGAAATCAACATTTTTTAAGTTCCAAATAAACAAAATAAGCAAATCAAAAATTAATCAAATATTTGAACAATAAACAAAAAGAATATACATATACATAAACATATTATACGTATGTATGTATCTAAAACACAAAAGAATTTAAAACGACAAAATGCAACAAAAGACAGACATAAAAAAATATATATAAAAAAAAAAAAATACAAAACAAAACGCAATGAAAAGAAAGAAAAACAACAATTGCAAAGGACGCGTTAGGCTCGACAGCGGGCTGACCATTTTCATAGAGCAACCACTTGCCCATTGCCCATTGCCCATTTGCCCATTTGCCCATTGTCCATTTGCCCATTGTCCATTGTCCATTGTCCATAACCATAGTCCATTTAATAACCATTGTCCATTTGCCATTCCATTCCATTCAGATTCAGATTCAGACTCAGGCAACCACGCCCATATTTCTATCTATATATCTCTATCTCTCTATCTTACTCTCTCTCTCTCTCTCTATCTCTCCCTCGCGCCCGTCTTTATGTTTATATAAGTGCACAGATATACATACATGTCTTGTCTCTTATGTAACACATAAACATATACAAACATACGTCCTCATGTCAAATACAACAACTAAAACAAATAGACAACAAATCATTTGTCTAGATTTTTGTTCTTCTCTTCATAGTTTGTTCGTTTTGCTCCTCATTATCGTAATTGGCTGTATTCTGATTGACAATGCTTAGCCGATCTGTGATCTGTGAATAAATCTCTTCATTTCTTATTTTTTTTCTCGATGTGTTTTAATTTCTAAAGAAAATATAAAAATTTGTAACAAAATTGAATTTTGTAGCTTACAATTTAGTTTAGTCAATGTGTTTAATTTTGTGTCTGTGTCTACTTTAACCTCTTGGTATGCCTTGTTGCCTATCTGTGTGTATGTATGCGAGCGCTTGAGTGTGTATGTGTGTGTGTGTGTGCGTGCGTGTGCGTATGTTTGTATTGTGCCGTATTGTTAGGCTTATTTTATAGTTTATATCGATGTTACACATAAGCATATGCGTCTATTACGCATACGCATAGTTGGGCACAGATAATTTAGTCCCGATACCGCATTGAATTCTAAAACAACTTTATATTATTTCTCAAAAAAAAAAAACAACAACAAAAAAACAACAACAATAAACAAAAATACCAAAACCGAAAATAACACGATGATAATAAATGACATAAAGATCGACTACAGCAACAGCAGCGGCGGCTATGAAACGACTCTCAGCCTGGTCAACGATGCGAATGAGGCAAGCGCGACGGCGGTGCGCGATGCTGAGCAAGCAACAAGCTTAAAGGCAGCCAGTGCAAGTGCAAGTGCAAGGGCGACTAGAGTGCCGCTAGTGGGCGTAGCTAAAGCTGACAAAGAAGAAGAAGAAGAGGAAGAGGACGGCACTGCTGCGAGCTCAGGGCATCGACTGACCACCAGCAAGCCCAGATCTGCACCAAAGCGAAGCCAGCGCCAGAGCCAGAGCCAGAGCCAGAATGAGACACTGTTGCCACAGAACCTAGCCGTGGCCACAAGGACAGCGACAGACGACAGTTGAGAGTGCAGCGAAATGTGGAAATGTGCCAGTGTTGCCGAGAGCCACAAGAACAGCGACAGCAACAGCAGCACCTGTAGGAATGCTGAGAAACAATGATCAAACGACAACAAATAATGCTAACCATGTGATAACTCGTATGTATGTGTGTATATAGGCCATATACTTATGTCTTACAATTATAAACTAATGAAAGCAATGAACTCAGCGTGACGTGACGTGACGTGACGTAAAAGCGACGCGAAACGACAGCAGCAACAACAAATATTCGAGAAAACAGGGCAACTAACACGGTGGCCTTAGCTTGTGCAACTGAATCAAACTTGTAAATCAAAAAAAAAAAAAAAGAAAAAAAAACATAAAATCGAAAGACGATTAACGATAGCTGCGATAAGCCATATATCGATAACAATAATCAAACATTAAACAGCATAATCAAAAACCCTAAGCGTGTCATCAAAAAAAAGAGAAAAAATCAATAAATAAAAAACATATATAAATATTAATATATATATATATATCGACAACAGCCAGCAGCAAATAAAACGTCTTCAGCAGCGGTAACCTTCACTGTTACCGTAACATTAACAGCATCGCTAACGTTAACCGTTGCAGCATCGATTAACAGTAACTGCAATTAAGATACGCTCAGGCTACGACTGATCTGATT
The DNA here is from genome assembly GCA_035047625.1 of Drosophila mettleri. Lineage (NCBI taxonomy): Eukaryota > Metazoa > Arthropoda > Insecta > Diptera > Drosophilidae > Drosophila > Drosophila mettleri. Next base: position 13,848,845 of record JAWNPI010000109.1, read on the forward strand.
TGCGTGCGTGCGTCGTGCGTGTGTGTGCGTGCCACGCCCACCACCGGCCACCGCGTGCACTCAGAGGGTTGGTTGGTGCCCGCGGTGCCATCCCCCCAAACGCAAAGTGATAGAAAATGGTAATTACAAACAAAACAATTCTAGTCATTAACTATCCAAAAAAAAAAAAAAAACCAAATACCAAAAAAAAAGAAAAGAAAAAAACTCTAAAAAAAAGTCCATAAACTCTACTCTACCACCCAGTTATCCACAGTTCATCACTGTCTCTGCTTCCCCCTCTCTCTGTCTCTCACTCTCTCTCTCTCTCTCTCCCTTTCTATCCATCTATCTCTTAACCCTTTTTCTATCTGTTAATCACACTCTTCAAATGCGTTTCCTTTCATAATTACAAATTGCATATACCGTAGTTCAGATAATTATTAGATGCAAAATTTTATCGTTTCTTTGTTTCATATTATGCTTTAGCTGTCGATTGCCGCACCAGCGCCATCTAGCGGCTATTGTTTGTGTTAGATTTACGCATTTGGGTTTTTTTCTGTTTCATTTTGCTTTGTCGCTTCTATCTCTCTCTCTCTCTCTGTCTCTCTATCTCTATCTCTCTCACATTTAGTTTCTTGCGTTTTGAGTCGGAAAACATGAGCGCGATCAACCCAAACAAAGAAATGAAAAAAATATAAAATATATATAACGATCCAATTTTAGGGGATGCAAATTGATTGCAATTGAAGCGTAATCGATAATCGATATTTTATCAAAAGCAACGTCTTACGTGAGAATTCAACGGTAACTAATTGCTCGCCTGCCACAACAAAAAAAAAAAAAAAAAAAAAAATACATATGCTGCTGCCGACAAAAAATAAATAAATAAATAAAAGCAAATTGAGACAAAAAAAAAACAACAGAAAATAAAATAAAAAATGAATAAATAAATTCAATAAATAATATATAAAATAATCAAATTTAATACAAACCTATTATAAGTAATGAGAGCTAGCCATGCAAGTTAAGCCAACCTCTGAGCAAACCAAATGTTTCTCTCTCACACACACATACATTCTCTCTTTTTCTCAATCTCTCTCTGTCTGTCTCTCTCTCTCTCTCTCTCTCTCTCAGTACCTAAACTAGTCTTTATGTAACTCGCTTACATATAAGATAAACACACCCATATCCACACCCATACCACACACACAGAGAATCACACAACCATGTAAAAGTATAGTAAAGTGTTGCGAATGCTTTGTCATGAATGATAATAACTGAACAATCTGATGATATAATGAGAATATATATATATATTATATGACCGATGGCCCCCATGCCATCTCAGCTGAATTTCTTTTCATTTAATTTCTGTTACACATATTTATATATATATACTATAATTTTCCACATATATCAATAACGATGACTATTTATGCGTATCAACTAAGTGAAAAAGTACAGTTTACAATTTATGCCTTATAACAACATTTAAGCAAAAAGAAAACAAAATATGAACAAAGGCAGTAGTTCCTGCAAATCCAAACATCGATTCATCAACAGCATTTTAGCCCCTAAATAGCTCTATTGCCGCGTATATGTTGTTCTGTTTAAAAGAATTTGCCAAAAAGAAAAACAAAAAAAAAAAAAACTAAATAATACAAATCGAACTCTAAGATGAAACACATAAAAGCAACTTGAAATTTAGCAAACTCTAAAGGGGAACAGTGCCCTCTGCCTCTCTCTCTCTCTCTCTCTCTCACTCTCCCTCTCTCTGCATCTATCTCTCTCTTTCACTCACCCTGACTATATCGCTCTATCGCTCTCTAGCCATTTATTTTCCCACAGGCAATCAAACCTTTTTATTTTGATATTATTCTCAGTCTCATTCGAATTATATTTTATGATTTCGATTCAAAAAAGAAAAAAAAAATGCTTCACACTGATCCACCCTTCCCTCGCCAAAGCTCCACATAACCCCAACTAGCACACAACCAGCAGTTCGTTGAGAGGACTCGAAGTGAAGAATTAGTTGATTAAGTCGCAGAAATCGGAGGGCTCTCTGCAATTTGAACCAAATAATACCTAGTTTTGAGTTAAGCAATTTGTTTTGTTCTTCAATTATTTGGTTCGTTGTCCAATCGTAGTTGAGAGCAAATTGCACGAGGTTAACAGGCGTCTTCAAGTGAAATATTTGAAGCCTGTTGTACCAATAACTATATATAAATACATATATATATATTCGATTTCTTTTTTATTTTTGTTTTTTTTTTTTTTTATTATTAACGGCGCTTAAAGTAGCCCATAAGTGTACCACATGGCAGATAATAACTTAACCATATCGTATCGTATTCGTATTCATATTCGATATCGTAATCCGTAACCGTAATGTTAACCGTAACGCATACAATAACCAGTCAAAACACACGGCACATGTATGTATGGTATATGTAACTACACGTACGTATCTTTATCTTTATCTCAAGTATCTGAAACTAACTAAACTAACTAACTAAGCAAGCTAATGCGAAAATCTATACATACATATGCATATGTGCATACATGCAGGCATACGTACATACGATATTCGCTATCCATATTACACATACGCAGCGTGTAGCTAGAAAACAATACTCACGAGCTAAGCGAATGCCGCAAATGAATCCTTCCAGATCGTGGTACGTATGAATCTAACGATATTTTAAGGCGCACGTATGTATGTATGTATGTTTGTAATATGTAATATGTACATGTATATATATGTATATATATATATATATATATATATATGAATGTGTATGTGTATTTGTATGTGTATGAGCTGATGTATGTGTACTCGTATGCGTTGCTAACCAACATGAACATGAACATTAACCTAAACATTGAACATTAACTCGTATATTATCGTACATATATATACCAAATACCAAACACTAAATAACCGTATCTTACTAGCTATTCTTATTGTAAACTGTAACCAAATATTGTGCCTTGTAATTATCTAAACGAAAAAGTATTTCTTTTATGTGCAAATTTCTGAGTTCATATTGGTTCAACTTGGGATTTGCGATTTGATGCTTTTTTTTTTTTAATTTGTTAAAATAATTATTTTGTTTTTTTTTTTTTATTCGGTTTACCAATCAATAATCTATGTCCTTGTTTCATTTTGATTTTCAATGCTCCGATGCGCAACCATTGGCCCTAGAACCTATATATGTTCTACGGCTGAGGGCGATGCGATAACTATCGACCATCTATCGATAGCTGTGCGCGCGCGGGTTTGCAGAAATGCCATCACTATCATATGCATATATCGTATTTATATATCGTATCTTGTACTTGTACTTGTTACTCCAACATATGCATACATACATATCTATACATATATATAGACATATACGTGCATACGTATGTCCTATATACATAACCAATATGTTCTTTGTATATATACATATACATATATATACATATACATATATATATATATATATATATGTATATAGCCGAATAACACTTATAATAAACTATTATTATTATTCATAATACCAAAAAGTAGTTGTCGTTGTTGATGTTGTTGAAAATGTGCAATTTTGATCGAAAGAAAAAAAAAAATTAAAATCTTTAAGTAAATCAAATATGTGAAGAATTTTTATCAAAAGAAATGCCAAACTGAAGCTGAACCCAAAAACAAACAAAATATATATTTATATTTAAAAAGAAAAAAAAAAAAAAGAAAAACAAATAAAATCTATAATAAAACATAAAATATTTAAGATATATACTCGAATGAAACATCTGAGCAGTTCAAACGGCGACACGCCTAAAAGTATGCAACTGTGTTATTTTTGCATGCCGTCGCTTGCCCCCGGCATGCGGCTGGCATTTTTGCAATGGAAACGCTTTGTTTTTTGACCAGCCAGAGCCAGAACCAGAACCAAAACCAAACCGAAACAAACACCAAGCCCAACTGGCAACCATCCACAAGAATCCTTGCCTCAAACCCAACCAAAAACAAAAAAAAAAAAAAAAAGAAAAAAGAAACAAAACAAAGTACCTCTCCATCTTCTTCTTCTACTCACTCACAATGCTAATTTCAATGTTTTTGTGTGCGTGTGTGTATGTGTGTGTATAAATTGTTGTATTAAATTTGGTTAACTTAAAATATAAAATATAAAAAGAAATCTATATGTATATATATATCAATTTGTATATATAAATATATATATATATTAACTGAATCAATGCAAACGGACAGGCAGCATATATGTTGGCAATCGAGCAATTCATACCCCAATCCTCATATCGTAATATCGTAGAATCAGAAGTTTTTTGATAACCAACTCCACTCAATGTTACTTGAGGAGTTGACAGTCATTTTTTAGATGTTTTGAGATGTGTATTGTTTATTATTTTGAAATTTCGATAAGCCCAAAAGAAAGACAACAAATATTACAGTGTTGAACAAAATTCAAATGTATGCCAAAAAAAAAAAATAAAAACTAATTAAAAAAAAAAAAAAACCAAAACAAACATATAATAATGCAAAATACATGAACCAACACTTAAACCAGTACCAATAACATATATACTATACTAAACTATATATACTATATACTACCTATACATATATATGCTTAACGGCTCCTATTCTATATACTCAATACTAACAATAACTGTATTATATATACATATACTATATCCACACTCTGACAATCCATTCACAAGTAAACAACTTGCAACGGGCAACCTTTTACTAACACACACACACACACCTTACTGTAATTTGTAACTTGTGTCTCGTATTTTTTTATCCTTATATGTCTGTGTACCCGTAGACATAGTTATCCTTAGCTAATCACAATGGAGCTCGGCTCCAGTTGCCTTTTCCAATGTCCTGCAGCCAATGGCAATTTGCGTAATCCGCTCCAACCGCAAGTGTCCTTGCGTTAGTTTGCATTTTCTGCAAGGACACACAACAGCATGAACTTTTTTCGAATTTCACATACCCACGCACACACGCACACGCACACTACTGCACCCTATATAAGCTCATCAATTGTCAAATGTAAATAGCCAAATACTCACTCAACAATTGCACGAATTACTCATAATAAATATACGACTTATATATATATATATATATATGTATATATATATTTATATATGCATATCTCACGTAAGTCTCATTACCTTAATTGTAGTATTTACATATATATATATATATATATATATATATATATATATATATATACATGAATTTATGAATATGTTTTGCTTTCGTTTCTCATCTTAAGTGCACTTTACTATCGCATGCCTCGCTTATATCGTATATCGTATGTCGTATATCGTTTATAGGCAAGTATCTTACGAGTTTGCGTGCGTTGCATACTTTCGGGAGCCAAATGAAAATCATGTATGAATTATCCATATATTGTTAACATATATAATTACAGACACCGTTTTGTATGGCCTCAGCGACTGAGGGCTTACGTATATCTAACTGATTTATAAATAATGATACATATGTATTTATATGTATATATATATACACACATTGTTTTGCCTCAATAGTAATCGACTAACAACTCGATAAATATTCGTTATGTTTAAGCAAATGAAGCAAGTGCTTGCGACATAATACTTACTACTACTGCTCATTCAAGTTTGTTGCTCGAAATTTTCAGTCTCTATTTATCTATAAAATAAACACACACACACAAACACACATACAAAGACACACACACCTACACACACACACACCTATACACTCGCTGCTTGCCATTCGACACTCTTTACTCTTGGAAATTCAATCGCATTTAGCTCTGCGAACACTTGGCACAGGTCGTTGGGTTTTCTACTGCTCTGCTCTTAGGACGAGTATTTTGAGGCCACTCGTCACTCGCCGCAGATTATTTGGCCTGAAGACAAAGCCATAAACTTGGAGCCTTTTGTTGTTGCCGCTGTTTGTTTATCGCCTCTCGTTACTTGTTACACACTCTTTGGCACTTTGGCGCTTGACGCTTCGCGCTTGACTTTAATTTATTATTGAATTACTGTAAGGGTTCTCAGACGCATCCTAATGAGGCATAAGTGGCAGGCACAGCGCGCCCAGCCGGCAGAATAATAATAACAGCAGCCCAGGCAGTGGCAGTGGCAGTGGCAGTGGCAGAGGCAGAGCCAACATCATGTGCGAGCTGCCGCCTAAGGCACTCGTAGAGCACTCGAGCGCAGAGCGCAAAGCTGGCTAAGCCAGTGAGCTGTATTTTGTAACAAAACTTATTTTTATTGCCCAAATGTATTGCCAATGTTGTTCTAATAGCAAAAACGAGCTCCAAGCCAGCTCCCCCCGCTCTCTCTCTCTCTCTCTCTCACACTCTCCGTGTCAGACTGTTATTGCCTTGTAGTCCCAGCACTGGCAGCAGCAACAAATTCCAAAATTTACTGGGATGGCGGACATCAAATACATTGTTATGGCTACTGGGCAGAAGTCAGTCAGTCGCATAGCCATTGCAGTCGGTTGGGGAAATGCCATTTTGTTAATCAGCCCGTAAGCGTAAGTCACTTCACTTTAGTTCATGCTCACATGATGCTTATTACACGCACACATACACACACACACACGCACACACACACACACACACAATGGGTATAGGGATAGGGCAATTTGAACCTGGGGACTGTGAATACACAGAATCCACTTCGCTATGTTTATGTATGTGCGGGTTGGCCTTGCGTTGCTTTGCCCGCTTTATTTCGTTGTGTTAAGTAGCGAAATTTTGATTTCTCTTTCACTTCTTCTTTTATTGTTGTCTATTGTTTTCGAGTGTTTTCCTTTCATTTTATTACATTTCTGATTAACGCCTATTTTTAGTTGATAAAAAGAAAAAAAGAAAAAAGAAAAGAAAATGAAACACTTTCAAACTCATCGCTATTGTTCGCTCTCGCCATCGAATGTGCTTACAATGACATACAAAAACTGAAACCAAAACAATAAAAACGTTTCACATAAATTTCAAACTTAAACAACAAAAATTAAACTAAATTAAAAACCAGAAAAAAAAAATATTTTATAAAATAAAATCTAATTTGAACATAAACCTCACCCGCAAAAATAAAAAAAAAAAAAAAAAAAAAAAAAAAAAAAAACAAAAAACAAAAAGAAAACCAAACAGCAAAAATATCTAGAAATTGTTGAACAATTTGTGACGAAAATATAAACTGGCTCTCACCAAAAACCAAAATCACTTTACACAAACAAATGAACAAAAACAATGAAAACCAAATCACCTAATTAAATGCAAAACCAAACAGAAGAAAGCAAAACAACAACAGCAACAAGCAAAGCAAACACAAATAAACAACAACAAAACAAAATGTTAAATATGCAATCTCACCTCTGGACACCAACCAACACCAACCAACCAACCAACCAACCAACCAGCCAGCCAATGGCCAGCTAGCGAGTAACTCTATATTGATTAAAAAAAAAAAAACAAAATCAAAAGTATTCAAAAGTAGAACAACACGTCAGCACAAACACACACACACACTGACAGAGACACACTCACACACAAGTACGCTAAGATACTTAATTATTTAGTGCTTTAAGTCTCACTCAGTTTCCAACACTCGCTCCACAAATACCACGCTCACACACCACAAATCGCTGCGTGCGCTCACTCGTTAGCTGATCTTGATCACCTACTATACTATACTCGCCCACTCGCTCAATTTGCCCACTCACAAAGTCACCAAGTCACAAAGTCACCACTCACCAATCACTCGTCACTCTCTCACTTTCACTGCGGAATGGCCAGGCATTCAGTATTGTACAACACTGGCGCGTATTCAGCAAGCGGATGCGACGCTCACAACGTACTCGTTTAGATCACAACAAAGAACAACAATAACTACTAATACTACTACAAGCAACAACTCAATTATGTTGTTTTTTATTTTTACTTTCCTCTTCCTTTGTACTTCACCAACTCTGGTACAATTAATATACAATATAAACTATATACGCATCAGGCTATAAATATGACAATTCAACTTAACAAAATCACAATTAAATTTATATATACTTATATGCTTAAACAAGAAAGAGAAATTGATTAACCAACTCCAATTACTACTATCAACCATCATTCACACAATCACTCAATCACCAAGCTGTCACAGTAAATTTATCTATCAATCACGCAACCACAGACTCTCACCCAAGCCAAGCCAACTCAAAGCCAAGTCAAAAGCTAAATTAAACCAAATGCCAATTACCAAAGAAAAAAAAAAAAAAACAAAAAAATGCCGCTAACTGACCAAGCTAATATAAAGCAATTATAAATGATAATTTTACACACACACTCTCTCTCTCTCTGTCTGTCTCTCTCTCTCTCTCTGTATTTTACTTGTGTATGTGTATTACCTATAAATGAACCAAAGTCAAATACTTGTTTCCCCATATCAAATGTTGAAAGTCCAAAAACATCTAGTAACACTTAAGCTATCCAAGCCCAAATCATGCTCGATTATGACACACTAAATACAGTTACTAAAATCGATACAAACATTAAATATATAACCACAATATTTACAATAAAACAAAAAAAAAAAAAGAGAAATAAATGAACGTCTGAGATTTGTAAATATTTATAGTGGTTATAGGCTCACAGTCAATTGAGTTGAGTTGACCGCCTAACAAAGAAATCAATTAAAGCTCCCAGTCGTTAACTGTTCACACTGAAAATGCTTAGTATTATTTTTAACAATTTGACGTATAATAACATTGTTGACCTTGTCAGTTGGCCAATAGCTCTAATGCCTTGGCCAGCTGAGCAATGCAGCAGAAAACAATTTAAAGCTAAGTCCCTGGGAGCGAAGCTGCCACGAGTGCAGCTCGCTCGACAACCTACATATATATAACCGTATATACCTCTATATATATTTACAAATATATGTATATGTCTGTTTGTCTTACTCTTACTTGTACTGTGTTGAATATACTTAGAATTAACGTACCAAATTTACACCTTAATTCAAATTTGTTCGTACATTTTTCTCCATTCAATTCAAATACATCTAGTTGTTCACGCCATCTTCTACAATTTTATAATAACTAATAACTGTATATGTTTTCCTTAACTTTCTTTTCAAATGTTCAGTTTTATGTACAACGACACAATCACGTTCACTCTCTCTCTCTCACACACACATATTCACTTTCTCAATCTCTCACTCTCTCTCTCTCTCTCTCTCTCTCTCTCTCTATACACTCTTCGTCTCGCAATTTTCTTACAATTACATGCACAGCTTTCAGCTGTAGCACACATTTTTTATTGCTCACTGTTCCACAAACTACCACCACCACCACAACCACCAACGCCACCACTATTACCACTACCACAAGCTCACCACGATCACAAGACAAACTTACCACGATTACGATCACAATCATAATCGCAAGTATTCGCTCACCGTTCACCAAACTCACCGGGTTTAGATTTTTGATCACGTTTCCAAGCAAGTTGAATACCATAAATTCACCACAGCTCAGCTCACAATTCACCACAGCTATAAGATAGCCAAGCGCCAGATTTGTTTTCAATTAAATACTCTGACGATCACATTTCAACTTCTCCACCAACAAAGCAACTAACTAACAAATAATAAAAAGAAAAAAAAAAAAAAATACCACCAACCACCCAACCACCAAAAACCACCAAATACAAATTTGTGCATTCAATTTGCAGAAATTGAGAAGCCATTATCGAAATTTCATGGGTATTACGAGACCGTTTCACGAGACTTTTTTTATGTTATTATTCCATTCAGATGTTTGAGTATATTTTGTTGATTTTTTGTAAACTTCTCATAGTCAGCCGAAAGTCAAAAGTGAAACCATTATATTAGATTTCTATGTGAAAATAAAATATCGATTGAGTGGTCATCGTTACGAACAGCTAAATTCAAATATAAAAATAAAAATTCAAAACTCCAACTGAAATCTCACTCAGATCAGTGAATCACCCAGAAAAATTTCCCATTGGCATTCAGCACATCCAGAGGCGGCCCAGAACTGAAGTGCGACTCAAATCACCTCTCTCTCTCTCTCTCTCTCCCTCTCTCTCGCTCTTTCTATTTCCATCTCTCGCTCACCATCGCTCTCACTCTCTCACACTTCAGTTGGCTGGCCGCCTTATCATGAACGTGAAAACCTCGACCTAAATTTGCATTCCCAGCAATTTTATATTCAATTGCTAGTCAAGCATACTTCGCAATTCGTTCTACACTCCACACCAAAATTGATTTATCGTTCCTTTTTTGATTTGTATATATATATTTGGTTTTTAGTTTCCTATAATATATATCTAACGAAAAGTCAGGTCAAATATAAATTACCATATTGCTGTGACACCTTACTATACTTATGTGATAATTCAATTTCCAATCCGAATCCAATTCGACAACTCGAAATTGCAAATTGTATTTATTTCATATCGATTAACCAATAACCAGCTCCGGGCAGCCAGCCGCAACCGAACTGAACAGCAGCAACAGAAAACGCTCTCAAATGCCCGCTTCACGGATATTGGCTACCTCCCCCCCCGCCTCAAGGCTGTTCAGGATGGTGCGCGGTCTCGGCGAGCGCCCCTCGCTGCGAGCCCAATGTGCGGCAGCTGCGATCAGCCAAGCAAACCTGTACATATGGCAGATAACTCCACTCTCTCTATCTCTTTCTCTCTATCTAATTCTCTAACTCATTCTCGCTTTGTTAATTTGTAAGACAGTCACACTAATTGTAAGGCGTAAAGTCAAAGAAATCAAAGTTTTTGTTATAAAAAAGAAAAGAAACGAAAAATAAGAGAAGAATTATAAGAAGAAGAAGAAAGAAAGAATAAGTTTAACCCTGCCATATAAGTTAATGTACATATACTACTACTTTTATACTACTTATAAAGCACACACTAAAGAAAAAAAAAAAAAAAAGAAACGAAAAGAAAAGAAAAGAGAAAAACCAACTAATTATGATACAGAAATACTTAGCAAATTTTGTATAACAGTTCTCTCAGCATTAAACGAAAACTTTTCAATTTATATACTCCCCCGCCCTTATACTCCCCCGCTGCCAATTCGCTTAATAATAATGTTCTCTCTCTTCGCATACTTCCCACACACAACGCGATATCGATCGACGGTCGATAACCGATGTACATACATATATATATATATATATATTATATATATACACACACATCTCTGTATATGTATATATATATATACACACACAAATATATAGGTGTCTCATGTCAAAATCGATTCACCTGTTTTTCGCCTGCACACAAACGCAACGGTTATTTTACTGATCACATTCTCGATTGCTGTGACAACACGGCAGTACGTAGGAAACCCCATAGACTGTGTACACACAAGGTGAGACATCAATCGAGTCTCCATATCCATCCCATAGTTTATAACTATATACACACTTATCTTTGCAGAGACATTCCGGAAGATGTTCTCAACACGTATTGTTGGATCCACTCAACGTATACAGTTGTGGATGCGTTCATGAAAAAGCAAGGTTCCGAGGTGCCTTTTCCTGGAATTCACAATTCACAGGGGCGTGGCCCTCTAACAATAAAGCACACAAAATATTATCAATGGGTAGCGTTTACACTATTTTTTCAGGTAAGTTCCAAATAACTGGCCGTTAAAGCCCATTAATCCTTTACAAAAACAAAAAAGTTCTGTCTAAAAGCGCTTAAAAAGCTTTACTGTCATTCTGTGTGGGCCAAAGCTTTATAGTTTACTAGCCGCACTCAAAGCTTGCTGAGCTTTGGTAAGGAATAATGCTAAAAAGCTTGCCTGGCCTTGCCAAAGTTTTTGTCTTTGACTAGCAGCTTTCGAGCTTTAAGCAGTCAACTTTTCTAGCTAAATTTTATGAACACAGAATATGCAAATGATTTAAAAATATTTATTGGTTCTATATTATTGATATTTATAGCGCCTTTCGAACAAATATTTAAAGAATTTTTTACAGCTCTGAAAATATATTTTGTCGTATATTTAATTATATTAATTAATATATTTTTATGGCCCTAAAATGTATATATGTTTCAGAATAAGAAATATGAGTGAAATTTTGGTATATATATCAAATGATTCGCTGAATTTATTTAATTAAAAAACTATTGAGAAAAGCCTCGTTTACTTGTATGCCCAACCTATCCTGGATATGCTTTAAATATGGTAAAAGGACATTCATTGAGGGCCTAGATAGTTCTAGTTTGTATTATTCCATATTTCACCCTATATTAGGTTTCACTTATATCAACATATCTAAGACGTTCTTGGAGCAACCAAATTGACGTCCCACTAAGCTATTCCATTCCATTTTGAAGTGCATTTTGATTCACTCACTCAGAGCATCTGACAGTCGGATAAAGCCTCCTCGAGACTCCTCTGTCTTGTTGTATGTATTAATTTTTATTGATGCACAACTAAATACTAAGTATTCTAGAAGCAACACCACTTGGTTAGCATTTATTTATAACTCAATTGAAGTTGGAAATCGAAAACTTTCAAAACAAACTAAAAATACATTGGAAATTAAGAAAATACTGAAACTGCAGCAATTTGCTTTGTGTGAAATCAGATTTAGCTTGGGATGCATAAGAACTCGAATAACACGTCAATAAACTCCTCTTTGATGGGAATGAGGAATAAATAGATCAGACAGAAACGTAGAACGTTTTTTATTATCCGTTGTCATTTTCATCCATGAGTTAAGCTGAATCATAAAATGCGCTTTACTTTCGTTAAAAATTGGGTCAAGTTCCCTTTGAAGAATATGATTTTTGTAGAGAAATGTAATTTCATTGGAGTTCCGTTCCCGTTGATTTGTCTAATCCGCATCCAATTCTGGGAGTTCCCAGGCCTCCTGCTCGCTTATCAGTTGATTCATGTTCATTGAAGGATCTGCCCTGACCTGCCCCAGCACATGCAGCGTCTGCAGCATCTGTTTGCCTGCAATGAATGCGGCTGTCTGGAGCTGTGGGGCCAAGGGCAGGCGGGCGAGCCACGTCTGGTCGGTCAGTGGATATCGCTCGCAGAGCCTTTTGTTTGGAGCGACGGTTCCCCTGCCAATATTGATGACGATTATGAATTAATGCGGCACAGACGCTCACATGAGCTGCCTGCAGTTGCACGTTGCGCTTTTAACAGCTCCCCATGGAGCGCAGACCGCAGAATCTGAACTATCGAGCATAAACTCAAGCATAGCCACAAACACGAACTCCACGCAGCAGCCGGATGAAATGAAGCGATGACTGCGCAACTATTTTTGGAGCAGCCGCCACAAACTTATCAATTCTCTCTCCTTCTCTGTGTGTGTGTTTGGGCTGCGCACTTTGCTGCTGCGCTCGCCTCCACCCACGTCTGCTCACGCCCCACGTCTGTCTCCTGCTTCATTCGTATTATTATATTTGTGTGTCTGTGCTATTTTCGGTCAAAAAAAAAAGAAAAAAAAAAGAAAACGAAAAGAAAAGGAAAGGAAAAGAAAGCCAAACGGGGAATGCAACCGCTTGACCCCGTTTCAACTTAACCGATGGGCCCCCAAAGCAGGGCGAGCGCCCAAGACATCCGCCCAGGCAGCCGACATCGACAGCGGCTCAGTTAATTACGCCGTCTCGCATTTCCTTGCCGGCCGCGTTAATTTGATGGAAATTTGATGCACGATCTGCGCGATCTGCACGATATTTTCTATTAATTTATTTGGGCAGCCTGAACGCTTCGCTTGGAGACGCCTGCGGCGCACAATGGCATCCATAAATGTTAGCAAAGCAAAAGCAAAAGAAAAACAAAAACCAAAATAAAAACGAACCATTTAATTTACGAGCCGTTTGTGTGTGGTCGAAAATTCTTGTTGCTTTATCGAAGAGTAGACAGCGCTCTGGGGAATACCCAGAAGCATGTCGTTAAATTCTAATATTCAATTTAGCAAATCATATTTTATTCTAGCCTCAGCTGATTGACATTAGAGTATATTCATTGCTAGTCGAATGACAGAGACTCGGCGAGAAAAGTTGCAAAAGAGAAATCTGCCAGGCAAACACAATGAGTTAACTATTTTGAGCAGCTTTGCATCAGCTGCGAAATATGACTAGACTGGAAAACTAGAACATATCGATGATCTGTTTATCTATTTATTTTTATTTTTTATAATTTTTTGCAGCTCTGCCTTAGACTGCTTTCATTTAGCCTAAGCCATAACGAGTCACAAGTTTTAGGTCTAAACCTATTTATTCCTCATTTTGTTCTATGATAAAATGTTTAAAGTTCCAGGATATACTGGAAAATCAAGATTTAGACCTTGTAAACTTCTCTCTTAGCTTGCGTCTGCCAGATTAGGTGCGAGCTGAATTGGAGTGAGTCAAACTATAGCTAAGACTGTGAGAAGCGTTAGATTCCTCATCTGCCAAAATGAACTTATGCCAGAGTCTAAAACTCTTAGAAATAAATTCATCACATGTCTTTAATAAGTTTAGAAATAATATTTAATTATTATTATTATTATTATTATTATTATTATTAGACTCAGTTTTTTTTTTCTTGAAGCTTTGAGGCTTTTCGCAGTTGGCAGTTGCTGGAACTATTTTTTTTTTTAATTAAAACTGCTCGACTGGCAGGACTCCCGCATGCATTTGAAATAATGCAAAAGTTGGCGCCCAGCCCAGATAACAAAGTGTTATGCATTTTTCACACTCGCATTTGGCTAATAGGGATGGGGATGGGGCTGTGGTTAGGGTTGGGGGATGCATTAATGAGGCGAGGCTTATCTGGCATAGACTTTGCGCCGCCTTCGGCTGCACTCAGTGGCTCGAAGGGGCCCAAGACAGAGACCGAGACTGAGACTGGCAATGAACAACTTTTGTCTTAATGGCCGAATTATGTAAAAAAAAAAAAAAAAAACAAGGAAGAAAACAAATCTATGCCTTTGTCTAGAGCAGCAGCCAGCTCACGTAGACCCAAAAGCAATTGAATTTTAATGGACACTCGGCAGCCCAGTTGGCATATTATAGGCGGCAGCTGTCCATCATTGCGTTGTATGGGGCTGCGACAAATGGCAGCGTAATCAAATCGCCAATGGACGTCAGACAATTTGATGTTTTCATAACTCCCAGCAGCAGCAGTCTTCGGCCGGCGCAGTCCTTATTGATATGCTGCACATGCTGTCTGTGCGCAAAAATCAAAACAAAACAACAGAAAAAAAAAAAAAAAAGCACGCATAAACTCTATGCCCATGTCCTGTGTCCTGTGTCGTGTGTCCTCTTCTTTGTCTGGCTGATTGCAACAATAATGAGCGGAAATCGCACAAGCAACAAGGAGACAACTAGACAAACAGCTGGACAACAATACGTCACGTACTCCACCGCTGCTCAGCTCCAACCCCATCACGACTCCACTCAAGCCAAGCCAAGACTCGACTCCTTTTCTATTATATTTGCATTCATTTCACTTTTGCCATGGCCGAGCTTTTGTCCTTCGCGGCAGCAGAGAGCGGCTGCTGATAGTTGCGGACGAGTCGTAAGTGCGCGAATAAATATGAGCATCATGTAAATAGTTTCCTCACAGCACAGTGGTTCGAGTGCCACGATTACTTGTTGAAATAAAAAATAAATTTGTTGCGAAATTCAATTTAAATTTATTATGAATTCCCCTTGAAGGATTCTCAAATGAGTAAGTAAAGTTCCTAAATGAATTTCCGATTGATATTCGATCTGTTCCACAGTGTTTTTTTTTTTTTTTTTGTATTTTTTTTTTTTTTTGGGCAACGAGTAATAGTGCTTGCATCCTGCACTTATATTAAAAATTATTTGTCATTAAAATTTAACACTCAAATTGTTGCCAATTGGCATGGAACCATTGTCTCATTGGAACTTGCTGCAGCGACTTGCCAATTGCAATGGAACTGAAACTATGACTGAAGCTCAGCAAATTATGAAACTGTCCACTGTATGGGTCTGTGTGTGTGTGTGTGTGTGTGTGTGTGTGTGTGTGTGTGTCTTTGGTGTTTCTCTTCTGCTTGGTCAGAAATTGTTGCAACAATGATGAGCGTCGAGCGTATCGAACGTCGTCGTCAGTTCATTGTTGTTTACAGCCGCTCGCTCACACAACAGGCAACTGA
Organism: Drosophila mettleri; assembly: GCA_035047625.1. NCBI lineage: Eukaryota > Metazoa > Arthropoda > Insecta > Diptera > Drosophilidae > Drosophila > Drosophila mettleri. The sequence continues at coordinate 13,865,010 of JAWNPI010000109.1, forward strand.
GCGCGCGCACACACACACACACACACACACAACACATATATACACTCAAGCACACAGAGAGACACAACAAACGGCCGAGCAGCAAATGCAGCACACAAAAACATATTCAGACAGAGACATCAAGAAGCCGGAAGTGTGCGTGGCTCGCGAACGAGATGGCCGCACATGGAGCGAACGGAATGGAGAGAGAGAGAGAGAGAGAGAGAGAGAGGGAGATGTATAGAAAGAGCTGATAGAAATGAACACACAGAGAGAGGGAGAGATAGCGTGAGCGAGAGAGCTAGGATAGACTGAGGCAGAGCTGACACGCTGCCAGCAGCAGGCAGAGGAAACTGTGAACAGAGATCTGTCGGAGAGAGTTTTTGGCCAGCATAGACCTGGCCCGGCCCGGCATCGCATAGCACGGCCCGGCCAGGCCAGGCCAGGCCAACACTGCGGCCATTTCCGCAGTGTCTTTTAGGTTGGCGAGGCGAACGCGCGTTCGTTTTTTTTTTTCCTCTGCTGTGATCTCGCACCAACTGCCAAAAGTTCAACAACAAAAAAAATAAAAGAAAAAAACGCACGCCGCGAGTCGAGAATCGAGCATCGAGTATCGTGTATCGTGTATCGTGTATCGTGTGTCGAGTATCGAAAGTCGAACAGTGCCAGACGCCTCTGTTGTCTCCTTCTCAGTTATCTTCAAGTTTCTTTTCGTGCGTTGGTTGCTGTTTTTTTTTTTTGAGTGCTTTGCGGTTTGCCGTGCTCGGGCTTCAGGTGCTGCTCGTTATTTACCAGTGCTGCACAACGACATCTTATCACTCACACACATTTGTTTCGGCTGTGCGTGCGATCGAAAACATGTGAGAAGAGTCCTTCCACGCGTGATGCAGCCGTTCGCAGGCGTTGTGCCTGCGCCCGCGACGCGAGCGCCGCATGCGATCGTATGATTACAGCAGTTAAACAATAATAAATACATATACATATATTTATATATATACAGTCTGTCAAGAAACAGTTTACACAAAGCGAAAAATTCATATTTTTCGACTTTAGACACAAATATTATGGCTATTTATTCAAATTAACTTAATTTTTTTGATGGCAATCTATTTAATAACAAATTTTAAATTAATTTATAAAAAAAAATCAGCAAAATTGAAAAGGGGTGGGAAAATAAACAACAAAAACTAAGATTACACAAGATTCACGCTGTCAAGAAACTCTTTACACACTTCGTTGTTCAATTAGGGTTGGTCGAGCTCTAAGAAATAACGGCGCTTTACCGTTGCGTTTGCAGTGTGCGTCGCGTTGAACATGCTTATTCTTGCATCGTCTTTAATGTGTTTGAAAAATATTGCTGATGACGCATCTAAAAAGTGATTTACTTTAATTTGTAATAGTGCCTGGCCAGAGATTTAGCTTTGATGTGATTCCATGGATTTATTATGATCACAAGTTGGGAAAATCTATTGGGAAACTAGTTGAATAGTTGTCTGTGTCAAAGAAAAGTCGTTATAGCGCTATAAATCGGGCGGAATATGGATGTAAACTCGAAATTAAGAGTATCAATGGGCAAAAATAAAAATTGTATTTTTGTAGAGACCCATTATTTAAGCGGAATATTGATCAAAATCGGAAAATATCAATGCGTACACTTGCAAAGGTGCTTAAGGAATAATATGACGTAGATGTATCATACGAAATACTATGGGATACCATACTACGGTATGGGTACACTTTTAGAGTCATCCAAAAAAAACTGCGATTTTATCGGATAATGCAAAAAATAGTATCAGTTTCGCTGTGAACATGATTAGTCGGCCGGCTGAATTCTAGGAAATCGTCAAAATTTGCTACAAAACAATAATAATGCTGCAGTGTAACAATGGTCCATCTAGAATATGGTCAAAGCCCTTAATTACGCTAGAATAAAATAAAAGAACATTTCTACTGAAAAATTTGAAAAGTGTTCGGTTATAGTTTGGTGATGCACCTCCAGCTGAGGTGTCTAAGACCACCCGTTTGCAGAGGACACTATTAGTGCGGCTAAATACCTCAAAATGAAGAACACAATTTTGATCCTAGGTAGGGGAAATAAGGCTTTTATAACATCAATAAGCCAAATTTTATATTCCATTAAGCCAATGAGCCTAATTATAATGAGATTAATGATGGATTTGGATGAAATATAATTATGGAAAAGTTATTGTGATACATCTCCTAAGAGTCCCCATCAGAGCCCCATCAAAAAAATTGGGAGCTCTTGAAGAAAATCTGAGGGAAAACCGTATTTAAGGAACCGCTCACATCGGAAAGTGACTATTTTAGAAATATGGCAAGACACCCCTAAATAATACCCAACAAAATTGTTTAATCATTGAAACAACGACTGCAATATGTGTCTAATGCTATAAAATGTTATACCAGATATTAAATTTACCGAAAATTTGCAAAATACGCTTTCAATTTCAAGCTAACAACAAAAGAAGCATTTTGTGTAAAGAGTTTCTTGACAGCGTGAATCTTGTGTAATCTTAGTTTTTGTTGTTTATTTTCCCACCCCTTTACAATTTTGTTAATTTTTTTTTATAAAATAATGCAAAATTGATCAATAAATAGATTGCCATCAAAAAAATTTAGTTAATTTGAATAAATAGCCAAAATATTTGTGTCTAAAGTCGAAAAATATGAATTTTTCGCTTTGTGTAAACTGTTTCTTGACAGACTGTATATACATATATATTATATATATATATATATATATATATATACATATATTATTTTATGAATTGATCGGGTTGACGATCTGTTTTGATATTTTCACAAAGTCTCGCTGTTTTTTCTGCTGGCCAAAAGATTTGGCAATTGCGACCGCGCACTGCCCACGGCTCCATCATAATTAACTCTACAAAGTAAATAAACGAACTGGCCAAAATGGACCCGGCCATGTGTTTATGGCGGCGAGGCTGTGTGCTGCCCGCTGGCAACAGTTTCGCGTTCGCCTTCGCATTCGCATTTGCAGCGTTCACATCGTTTCGCCTTATGCTCTCCAAGCGCACAAGATTCAACCGAAAAAAAAACCAAGAAACAAAATACAAAAAAAAAACAGAGTATATATATATATTGGCAATGTGCAATATTTCGTTTGCTCTTCATGTCAACCTTGTTATTCTTTGCCCTTTCTACATTCCCTTTGCACTGTGAATCTATTGTAAAATATAGAAAAATTCGAAAAATAGTTAAGAAAAAATATATCAAGTTGATCAGAGATAAATTTGCGCTAGATTAAAATTAAGATCAAGATTAAGCGGCATATAGTCCATCTCTTGCCTACTTTACTTAGTGTATCTTCACTCTCTCTTTCTCTGTCTCTATCTCTGTCTTTCTTCCAGTAAATTAAACTTCATGCAATCTTCTGGCTAATTCATTTTCCTCACTCCAGTCTGCTCCCTGCATTTGCCGCAAACTCTCCTTGCATGTTGACAATTTGAGCGCTGGGAAACAGAGTATCGCGACGTCAGTTGCACTCAGCTGCAATCAACTACTTGTTTTTAGTTTTGCCAGCGCAGACAGCCGAGAGAGCCAACCAATTAATCGTGGCACTCCTGTGTTACCCCCCTCTCCTCTGCTCTGCTCTCCTCCTCAGGCCGTTTGCTTGGCAAATCTCTGTGATTGTGGAAACACATTTTACGCACACAATTTGAAAATGTTTTTCATTTCATTTTTATAACTCATACGGCATGTTGTTGACGCCAGCAGCGACGCCAGCATCATTGATGCTTATGCTGCGATCTTATGCTGTTGTTGTTGTTGCTTTATATCATTCACACTTTGTTTGGCATGATATATTAGGTTCAGAAGCCTTGTTTGTGGCAAGCGTTGAAAGTGTTTTAATACTTAACTCAACATTTGGGCGCGGAAGATGTGGGAATTTGCGCCCTGCAGCGCCAGAAGTTTTCATAAACTGAGGCAAACAATGCGAGATGGGTTAATTATGGATCAAAACAATGTGGAATGGGCTCCGTCGAGCCAAGCACCACCAAATCGATTAAGTGAAATCCAAATATATACAAAGACTCGTAACATAACAAGTAGTTAGCATTGAGAATAATTTGCTGTAGTTATATAAATATAAAGAATATTTTTTTTTTTAATATAATAATATTATATTGTATACAATTATAATGCATAAATAAATATAAATAATATATATTTAAAAATAAAAGTATATTTTATATTATATAGATATTTTATTATATATATTATATGAATTATATATAAATATATTAATTAAAATCTATAAATAAATAGAAATATAAACAATAATTATTTAGATATAACAATATATATTATATATAATTATATTACATAAATATATATTATAAATGGAAGAAAAAAATATATGTATATATATATATATATATATATATATGTATATATATATATATATATATATATAACATATGTATATATATATATATATATATATATATATATATATATATATATATATATATATATATATATATATATATATATATATATATATATCCTTGCATTTAAATTACACTTCAGCCCACGACATCATTTCTTTGAGCAGCGCAAAACCTTGAACCAAGCAAAGCCATTCAGAGATTTTATTGACTTCCCTAAGAACTTAAGCTTATCAACCTCAAAATGTCCGCTCGCATTAAGCATTCATATTTCGTTTAAGATCTAGAATTTCCCACAATTCTTGTGAAATATTGTGGCAAGTGGAAAAGCCTCGTGACACACGCTTCCCACATGCATTTCGCAATGGGGAAGATTTTTTCGTTACCAAATTGAATTTTTGCTTTGAACTGCAATTGTAATCGAAGCTGAACCAGATGCAATGAACGATTCGAATGATTCGCTTTCAGCTCAATTTTATGACTTAGTTCAATTGAATTGTGGCCCAATGTAGTGGTCGCTGTCGTGTCTTGCCCGCTAATGCTCATTACTCATTGCGCAGATTTGTCAGGCGTCGAGGAAAACCCAATTAGTCATTAGGCGATGATGTTCTCCCGTTTGTTGTTGTGCATATTTTGTGTTCGGCTCAAATTAAAATAAAAATAAATAAATAAATAAACCAAAATCATAATTATAGATGAGAGTATCTAAATATAGATGGGCACTGTTAGTGCCTGCCCCATCCGTGGCATAGGGAGCGAGCTAAAAGAAAAAGTGGAACATGATTGACAGAGTGCGGGTGGGGGGTGGTCGAGCATTTAGAATTGGGGAGCCGTTTAACTTAATTAGGCATGCGTAGCAACAATAAACAAATTTGGAAATTTGGAAATTTTGGAATAACGGGGTATTACGATGAGGCATGCTTGGCATATTTCCAAATGCCCTCGTCCCAAAATATTTCTTGAAATGTCAAGTGCAGTAGTGGCCGATGGCGATGGCGATGCCGATGCCCAAATCATAGCATTTTATAAACACCAAAACAAAACAAAACAAAGAGAAACAAAATACTTGAATAAAAGTTTTGCGAGTTTCTGTCAGCTTACGAAATCGTGGGCCTTGAGCCGGACCAATTTACGATGATCGCTGCAATATTTATGTTCAGCTCTTCGATACACTCTGGAGTGGAGTCCACAGTCTATGGACTGTAGTCGACATTGATCATCTCTTCATCACTTGATGGCGCGTTAATTATCGCGAAGGCTTCACCATTGACTTGGCTTGGTTTATTGGGCCACGTGTGCGTGTAGACGTAGTTTTCGGCTATATTTTATTATGCCCACGGTTCGACTCGTCTCGACTCGACTCGAATCGACTCTCGTCAATTTGTTTATAAACATTGCAATTTTTATACCCTGATCCCATTGAAAATGGGAAAACAGGGTATAATGTTTTTGTTGAAAGTATGTAACAGGCAGAAGGAGGCGTGCCACACCCCTTGATCAGGATGACAAGCCAAGTTGATTGAGCCCTGTCCGTCTGTCTGTCTGTCCGTCCGTCCGATCTCAGAACCTATAAGAGCTATTGACTTGAATTTTCCTTGTTAGGCTCGTATATACTCTACGCACGCGTTTGTTTCAGAAAATCGATAACTATTCCTGAATATTTGTTATCGATTTAAGACCATATGAAAAATCATTTAAGATTTTTTATCTTTTTCATCTTAAGAGCTAGAGTCTCCTAATTTCGTATGTAGCTTTATGTATATTTTTACCAATTTCGGTTTATTTTACATTTGGATACCGGCCCCAAATTTCCCCAAAATTTTAAAAATTATGTTCAATGGAAAATATGGCATATATATGTATAGGGTGTTTGGTCTTTATAAAAACAACAATAATTATTTACATCACATGGTGAAAGTTTCATCAAAATCCGTTGATAAGCAAAAACTTATTAAATAAAATGTTTGGCCAGATCAACAGTAATTGAAATGCAAAGCGCACAGAGACAAGCTGGCGCTTATACATGTTCATTATGTATACATGTGCACACATACATGCAAATGCTCGCGAACAAATTTTCTAAGAATCGCAATTGCCTTTGAGTTTGGGTCGAATTGTGTTTGAATTGTTTTTGCTACCTACTTCCAATTGCCGCTCGCCACTGTGTGTCGCAGTACGAATATGTTTTCGATTCTTCTTCTTTAATAGTAACGGAACGGGTGGGATTAGGGTATCCCCTAGTCGGGCACGCCGACTAGAGTTTTCTTACTTGTTAATTTTACTGTTCATTTCGTAGATAGGTTCGAGCCCCAGCTGGGTGGAGCATAAATTTATTAACATGCATAGATATGTTCACGTTCACTACATAGACATATAAATATTTATATATATATATATAGATATCTGTCTCTCTATACATGTATATATATACATATATTCTTTGTATTTACATATATAACGAAATTTATGCGATGCCCAACATTAAACCTACACGTAGTGAACTGGGAGCCCATTTAATGCTACATTTTATTTATATGCTCGGCGCGTTTTTTATTTGTTTTGTTTCGTTACGAAATTTCAATGGTTGCCGTTAAAGCAAATATTTCCACATTGACCATAGAGAGTAGAAATCCAATTTCCAATTGCCTCTTTCAATAAACAAACTGCCGAGAACTAAATACTGTGAAAATATTAAACAAATTTCGCACGTTTTATTTAAAAAAAAAAAGTTGCCGTCGCGTCCGCCGCTTTCAAACACATTTTCGAATTTGAATTCTTATTTCGTTTTCGCGTCGTTGCCGCAGTAAGAAGATCAGAACGAAAGTGATGCTGATCAGTGACTCTGTGACAGATAACAAATCCAAGCATCAAAAACAATAGCCAGTCGACACTGAAGGTCGATAAAAAAATTAAAAGAAAAAAGACACCAAAAACAAAAATAAAACGAAAAATCATTAATTGAACTCGATCAAAAATGCCAAATTCGATGCAAAGGACGAGCATAAAAGTAAATTGTGTACCCGAACAAGCTAGCCAGAGGAGCCAGAAGCAGAAGCTGAACCAAAACCGAAACCTGAATCTGAACCAGCTCCAGTTGATTATCACATCGACAAATGGTCGATCTGCGTGCCCGGCCTACTGCTCAGCTGCCAATGATGGGCTGGCCGCGCAAAAGAAAGAACTCTAATCCTGAAAGCGATAGCTCAACGAGCACCTATCGATAGGACACTTAATCGATCGATAGTCCCTCTACAGATATCAAAGAACTCAAGTCAGAGTCTGACCCTCTAAGCTGATCCCATCGATACACACACTCACACACACTCTTTACACACACACACATACAGATAGGCAGGGCAGAGCGAGAGAGCAACAGTTAAAGCCACATACCAATTGAGCTTTGGTAAAACACTCCGCGCTCCGCTCTGTTCAACAAACCATGTTAGATATATTTCGTGGATTGAAAAACCTTGTAAAGGTCAGTCACGTTAAAACCGATTCGATAGTATTCCGCCTGCACTACTCAATAACTGTGATGATTCTGATGTCATTCTCGCTAATTATAACCACACGCCAATATGTGGGTAATCCAATTGATTGTGTACACACTAAAGATATTCCAGAGGATGTTCTCAACACATATTGTTGGATACAGTCAACGTATACGCTGAAGAGTTTATTTTTGAAAAAACAAGGCGTTTCGGTGCCATACCCGGGTATTGGCAATTCCGATGGCGATCCAGCCGATAAGAAGCACTATAAATACTATCAATGGGTATGCTTTTGCCTATTTTTTCAGGTGAGTCACAACAAAGCGGAAGTTCGCGCCGTCTCTAACGCATTGCTCAAAAATACATATTTCCATAACATATTTAAGCCCATTAGATCGATCAAGCTGTCTTTGGGTACTTTATGCGAACTAATTAAGCTTTGATTATGAATGAATTGCCTTATATGAATATATATAATTAATTTATAGATCGATCTGATCTTCGGCGCTCTTTATTCATATACAAAAATGTTTATTCAGAAATTTCAATTGGTTTTGATTAATGTAAATTTGGATTTCTTTCATGCACATATTTATAACAAATAAATATAACAATATCTATATCCAAATCGAATTGATAAGCAAAAGTTTTCTGGCGCATTTGCAGCCCATTACTTATGGCTATATCATGTGAAATCAATTTTGAGCACACTTAGCCTCAGGGAATACCCCTCGTGTGTACTTAGTTCATATTTGGTGCGATTTGAGTCCAAGCCGTTTATTTACTGACTCCCAAATCGGAATCTTGTCAAGCGGCGATCATAAAAAGTTGATATATTGGGTAATTAAAGCATCGTGTATACATAGAGTCCGGAATGGGGGATGGGCTTAAGTGCTGTGCATTGTGATATGCTTGAATACTTATTTATATTTATCTACATTTCCATGAGTGCGTACGTTTTTTATACTCAATACAAAAATTGAAATTTCCAAATATTTGTTCTACTTATTTTTTTTCCTCATTCCTGTGATTGTTCTGGTTGTTGTTGTTGTTGTTGTTGGTATGGCTTTGAAATGCTAGAAACTTGTATGCGTATAGCCAATGAAATGAAAATGTTTAAACATATCCGTATTACCCGATCTGTTGCTGTTGCGAACATTTCACTTACGCTTGCCCAAGGCCAGCAGCACCAGCACCAGCACCATCAGCAGCAGCAGCAGTTGACTGGGCTCTGTTGTGACGTATGTGGATACACATGTCTGTCTGTCCGTCTGTTTGTCTCTCTGTCTGTTTGTCTGTTTGTTTGTTTATTTGTTGATCGCAGCGCTTACCCAAATTTCAAATAATTCCGCCATTTCTGAAGTCCTTTTCAGATCAAAACTTTCCTGTTCGAATATTTCAAAGCATAATAAAACTCATCGATTAGCTAAACAAGAGTGCTTGACTACGACATACCCTGAACTCTATACAGAGCTAAAATTTCAAATATTCTGCTAAATTAACTAATATGTATAACTTAAATTTGATATTGATTTTAATCTTTACGATATAAACTTTACCGAAGGCCTGAAGCAAGCGCTTTATGAGCGTGCTAAGGAATTATTGCGTTGTGAAGCTCGATTTGCTATATGCTATGGGATGATTGAGCTGTAGAGTTCCATTTGATATTTGCGATCCGCGATCGATACATTTTATAAGATATATTTTGAATTTAATAACTCTAAGACTTTAAATTCTGATGAGAGTTTAAGCACTGATAGACCTAGGCAAAGCCGCCCGAAAAATTACCAACGAATGAAACTCAAAAGAGTAAACAAACTTAATTTATTGCTAAATTCTTTGAACTAGATTTGATCACCATCATTTAGGTGCTCTCTTCACAAAAAAAAAAAAAAATAAATAAATATATATATTCATAAGAAAATTAAATCGTATACATTACAATGTTCACATGACCAAACAACTAGTGTGCTCTAGTCGACAGTGACCGACTGGGAGATACCTGCACCCAGTGCATATGATAATATCCAAAAAATCATTTAAAGTAACTATGCAGCACTTGGAGTACTCTTAATTAAATATATTTAATCGAGGTAATCATAAGATTGAAAGAGAATATAGAATCTTATTGTTGGGCTAACAAGTTTATAAAGACATGCGAAAGCAGCTAAGTCAATTCGCCTGTTGCTATATCTCAAGTATATCTCAAAACATTTTCCGCACGCCCTCTCCATTTCGACACAACTCATATACCCAGAATTGTAATTCGCAATGCGAATCGATTGAATTGACGGAGTCGAGCACGAGCAGGTTGACCATATGCTAAGTGAATTGACAGCGTGCGGACTGCTAGTTTTCTATTTGGCACCGCACACGCAAATGAAATGGAATGATTCTTAACGGTAATTGTCTTAAATTTAGATGGTCCAATTCACTGAAATATTTCATATTTCAATGCGAGCAACTTACTTTAACACATAGTATATAATGGATCTTAAATTTGTGCCGCATTGTTCTACTTGCATTTTATGACGTTGTTTTGCCATCTGTCTCAAGTGGAAGCTGTGGCAGGGGCCAGTCCAATTTGTGCGGCGAGGGGCTGGTCGCGGGGTGGCGAACGATTACACAATAATATATCTTCCCGCTAACAATGTACCAAATATTAAATGTATATTTTTACCACACTTTTGTCGCAGTCGCCATTCGCTTTTGTCTCTTGGCAAATGATGGGGTTAGCCGGGAGAGGGGGCGTATGGGGGAGATGGGATGGCCGCTGCTGGGCACAGCCGTTTTTTTTTTTTTTTTTTTTTCGGTTAGTGTCACAGCGGCGATTATAGACAACGCCGTCACAGTCACCCAAATACCTATAAATACATTTATTATGGTATTCTCCCTCCTTAATGACGCGTGAATGGCGTTTCTATAATTTACACATTTTCCATTCTGCTTAATTTGTGGATTTATTAATAAAGACGACGGATGCGACCTGAAATCGAATGGATGCAGTTGTTAGCCCAAACGATCATACAATATATAGCCACACACACACATGTGTATATATATAAATACATTTATATATTTATATATAATCGTGTACATATGTACTGTGCATAAATAATAAAAGTCAACGATCATAAATGCCACGGGAAAACAAGCAAAGCTATAAATCTGTAGACAACAACTATATAGTCTTACGTATATATATACATACATATATATATATATATATATATATATATATATATTTGTGGAGCACCTGAAATCAACTTCAAAAATATCCAAATGACTGTGTGTTCCTGTGCACGTAGAAAGGGTTCGTAATTGGTTGCGGGCGGGCATGACCGATGCAGCGTTTATCTGGAGATCAGCAATTGGATGGGGCACGCTAATGGCCAGGCCATTAAATTGGACAATGCAGCTATAAAGTTTAAAAGCAATATTTGCCTACAGCGGGCCCCCTCCCATCTTGCCCCACCTCCCATTCCAACCGCCCAGTGGCAGTCCCACTCCCGTGCCCATTTACAATTTCAATTTTCATGATCGTTTTCTTTCATTTCCAATTTCCCATTTCGATTTCGTTATTGATTCCGTACCCGATCGGCTCACATTGATCAAGCGCTCCCCTCAAATATGTCAAAAATTGAATCTGCTTTCTTTTCTCATTTCCATTTCTTTTTTTTTTTTTTGCCTATCTGGATATTTATTGAAAAGGCACAGACAAACATAAAAGTGAACAAATAATAATTCTGGCCAAATGCCAGCACACAGAAACAAAAATCTGGCCCGAACGGCAAGCGACAGAGCGAGAGGGAGAGGGAGATGGAGAGGGAGAGACGGGAATGGGTTGAGTTGGCGCTGGTCGGGGGCGGTTGGGCGGTTGGGTTGCCGCTGGGTTTGGCTTGGCAGAAGACGGGTTGGCAACGTGACGCCGCTGGCGACGGCTGGCGGACTCCCGCCAGAGTTGGAGCATTGGACATGTGTTTATATTTGACTTATGCGTATTTATTTTTATTCACGCGTGCGGGAATGGGAAGCCAGCACGGAACCGGGATCAGGCAGCCGCCAGCCGGCAACGCAGCGCAACGCAACTAGCGCACTTTGCCGCCCAAGATCCAGTCTTTGTGCAGCATATAGCCCGCCCACGCACTGGAGCCACCTAGCTATATGCGCTGCTTGTGCTTGGGCTCCTCCAGGGCCCCGATACGTTCGCTCTCATACACAATTTTGCCCAATTGAAAATGCAAACTTCTTTATTATCCTCAATACATTGCGCACAGTGGGACAGGGATTGTTGTACTTGAACTTAATTTTATTTTGTTAATTTTTTACCAAACAGAAATAATAAATATATAAATAAATATATAAAAATTAAATAAAATATATAAAATAAATGTAAGATATTATATATATATATATATATATATATATATATATATACATATATATATATATATATATATATATATATATATATATTTTTTTTTTTTTTTATTTATTTATTTAATACAGAATACAGAAACAATAGAAATATAAATATAATAAATATATATATATATATATATATATATATATATATATATTTTTTTTTTTTTTTTTTGACCAACCTTTGCTCTACTGTGCAGCGTCCTTTGTGCTCAGCGCTAGCTGCGCCTGTTGATTTTGACTTGGTTTGGCTTTGATTGCAGCTGCATTTATGCCATGTTTTTATGGCAATTTGAACGCTTGCCAAATTGCTTTTCAGACACACACACACATGCAACTTGGTGCGCAGCCTCACCCACAGCCATTGGCACAAGCTGCTGCTGCTGCTACTGCTGCCTTCTTCTCAAAAGGGATTTTAAATGTGGCTCCGATTATTGCTGTTGCATGTCGTCGGTCGAAGCCAATTTGCAGCAAAGGCGAAGACAACGGCTGAAGCGAGATGGCGCGAGGAAAACAAATAATAGAAGCATGCCCCAATTGAGGGCCAAGTGGAAAGGGCACAAGGGAAACGAATACGCTCAGGGGCGCAAAAGCAAATCAAACGCATCATTTGACTTCCGGCAAGGCGTTGCAAGCTGTGTGCCCATCACCCGTTCATTTGTTTAGTTCTTGTTGGCGTTACAATGTGCCGCAGATGTTGGCCAAGCTCTGAGAGCGGCGACGGCAACGTCAATTTCAATATTTGACTACAATTGTTGCAGCAGATGCAAAAATAATGCAAACTAACCGCTAATGCCTCTGCCAACGCCGCCGCCGCCACCCCCTCAGCTGGCGCTCCTGGGGCTGCCAGGCCCTGTCTGTTGACGTTATGGGCTCAAGTCGTATGGCCTGATCGTATGTTGATACTCATTTTAGCATTTGCCAACATCAACACGCAGCGTCCAAATGCCAAATGAATTAAAAATGATGGCCATGACGCAGGGCAATGGCAGACAGTCGCCATTTTATATGGCTTAGTCGCTGGCCACTAAACAAACTGAACTCTCACCCCGCTTGACAGGCAGCGAGCCATACAGCCAGTCAGCCAGCAGCTGGCCACTAAGCCATTGTCCGCTGACGGGACGGGGATTACCACCTGCCCACATGGAGCTGGGCCAAGCAAACATTTGCACAATTTAGCCTCAAATTTACGATACAAGTTATTATTAATATGTCATCAGAGCGCACATAAATACCAGCCAAGTCAGCCAGCCAGTCAGCAGATCCATTTAATTGGGCAAGATTTCTGGCTGTGGCAACGTCTTGTTGCTTCATCAACTGTATCGCGCCCGTTGGCTCTTGTTTTGCTGCTGTTGTTTTTTCTACTTTCGCTAATGGATCACAGCTAATTGTTTTGATGACATGTCTATAAATACACGCACACACATATATATACACACACGTATCATATAGATATAAGTGTGTGTATATAAATTATCTCTCATGTCTGACTGTCTGTAAGTAAGTCTCGAGTTCGGCAGCGGAATGCACAGGGAAGGTCAAGCAAAGGCAATTTTGATCATATAATACCTTTGGCATTGTTAACTGGAATTACTTGGCTATGCCTAACCATGGCTAAGCAAACAGCTGGCAATTGTCACTTGTCAAATTTAAGCGCTTTTACGACAGACGCCCACACTGCGCCCACCCTAGGGCCGCAGCGCACCTTTACAGAGCTCTATATATACGCATGCTTATGCTCTATCTCTCTCTCTCTCTCACTCTCTCACTCTCTCTCTCTCTCTCTCTCTGAATTGCAGGCAATCTTATTTTACACACCAAGATGGCTGTGGAAGTCTTGGGAGGGTGGCAAAATTCATGCGCTCATCATGGACTTAGATATAGGCATTTGTTCCGAAGCCGAGAAAAAACAAAAAAAGAAATTACTTTTAGATTATTTATGGGAAAATTTAAGGTAAGCGCAACAGCAGCAGCATCAGCAAAACATCTGCAAATCGATAATAAAATTTGTGCACTTGCAGATATCACAATTGGTGGGCGTACAGATACTACGTGTGTGAGCTGCTCGCCCTAATAAATGTGATAGGTGAGTAACGCTGATCATCATTAAGATCTTCATCATCATGCAGCTGATGCAGAGCACAAATGCTCCAGTTTGCATAATCCAATAAACAAATTTGGTGTTTGCCATACCGAATGTCTTTATAAATATATACTCTCTCTATCTATATATATATATATATATATATATATATATATATATATACTCTATAGACCGTATATATTCATGGTATCTGTTGATAATTCACTCAGTCATTTTCCGTAGAAAATCAATGACGAATTTTTATCGACTGACCGTAGCCGCAGGCCGCATCAAAATAAACAAAAAAATTTTACTCACTGCTGCGGATTCCAAGCTTCGTTTTTCCTCATTTTCATTTTCATTTACATATTCATTTGGATTTTCATTTTCTTTCGTTTTCGGACAACGTGCGCCACGTGCGCTACAATCGGAAATCTAGCAAAATAATTAACTGTCAGAATACATAAGAAATAAAGAAATAAACAATTATAGAACACACTAATTTGGCTATATATGTGCAAGTATACGCACACACACACACACACACATATATATATATATATATACATTTGTATATTAACAAATTGAAGCAAAGTTCAGACTAATTGAATGTTGACGTCTGATGAGTTTACAAGAAACGCGATTAATGAAGTGAGGGAAATGGGGAGCATGTATCCCATTCAGGCAAATTCCATTTTAGTTTCAACATAGTTTACACTAAATGCTCTAGATCAAGATCTTAGCTAAACATGGCAAATATAGCTTAGCTAGTGAATAGCCAAAATACACCAGAATATGCAATCTTTGCAATCAATCTCATGATAAGAAGCACTCAGTTACTAACGATTGCAGTTCAAAAACTGTTGACTGCGACTGCGGCCGCACCAAATACCAAATTTCATGTATTTCCTATTTGTCTGCTGAGAGGGGCACATAGCTCTACAACTTACACTTGCTTCTCATTTACCACGCCCCGTATGACTGTAGTCCATAATAACAGCTAACAGCTGTGTTGATAAGTTTACAGACTGAAGAATATAAACATTTTGATTTGATTTAATTTTTGTTATTCAAAATATTTGGCATAGTGGACATAGCGATTACAGCGGCTATATAATTTCTGGATAACATTTTTATACTCTGTTGCCAGAGGAAATAAGATTATATTCGTTTTGTGCAATGTACAATTTGAATACAAGCCATTTCGTCGCATTTGAACATCCATTTGACTGGATTTTAAAACATAGTCTTCTGGGTACTTCCTTTAGATAAAATGTTAAGATTACACGGTTACGCCCATTAGAGGCGTGGCCAATTGGAATATACCAGACTATAAAGTGCTTTGCAAAAAAAAATAATTTACATATTGAACTCTATATATATATATATTCTATTATAAGAATAGAGCTTTCGGATAGTTATATCGGTGTTAGAGTCAATATTAAAGTATTCTATTTGTATGGGATTTTAGTGAATGCTAAGGTCGAATAGGGCTAGGTGAGATATGTGTCCACAAATGTGGTGGTATGAAAAGCACATTATTAGACGGTGATGAAAGAAGGCAACACGTGCAGAGACTCAAATATGTAGTATTGGTTTATTAAAGCCGCTTAATTCTACGACATATATTTACGCTCATAAGGGGAGTGCTGGAAAAATCAAAATCAAGCAACATAATTATATACTTGAGTTATTTTTGAACTCCGCTATAAATATCCCTTGGTCTGAGGGCTGGTCGAAAATGTCCTGCAATATCGACCAATTGCATCCTTTATTTATACTACTAATAAGAACAGCAAGTTCATATTTTGTGTAATTTTGTCAAATATTTCATTCCAAATTTCTATAGACTTCACCACAAATAGCACAGGGCACAGTCGAACCCCCTCCCATTAATTTGTTATGTTTTTATTCCATTTTCGTGATTATTAATTTGAGCATAGACCGGAAAGAGACCCAATTGATATACGTGAATTGACCGACATAATTTATCGTATTGTTAACAGATTTAGCTGAGTTCACACACTGATCGCGGCAATGAACTCGTAAATTATACCACACCGAAATTGATTCTATAAACACCTTGCACAACGTATCCTATACTATAGACAGGGCATTCATAATTTCATTTAAAATTCTTGCATGAAAATATATTTATATGTATATATGCGAATTTATATTTATTTTGCTTCATAGGTCAAATGTTTCTTATGAATCGATTTTTCGATGGTGAATTTATGACATTTGGCTTGGATGTGATAGATTATATGGAGACCGATCAGGAAGATCGCATGGATCCGATGATTTACATATTTCCCAGAATGACCAAATGTACATTTTTTAAATATGGTTCAAGTGGGGAGGTAAGTAGAGTGCGCCTCAAGCTAATCGTTGATATGGATACATTTCGATTTCTTATTCTCTTCATTGGAATAGGTGGAAAAGCACGACGCCATTTGCATTTTACCATTAAACGTTGTTAATGAGAAAATTTACATTTTCCTTTGGTTTTGGTTTATATTATTAACGTTACTCACATTATTAACGCTAATATACAGGGTGGTTATTATATTCTCGCCTCGAATGAGGGTATATTTATTTCGAATGCGATTTAGGTAAGTCTCATCACGCTCTGTCATCTGCCTTGTGGCGTTTTCTAACACTGTTTTCTGTATTTCACTTGCAGGTTAGTGCGTCGAGACGCAATTGAAATAATCGTTCGTCGTTCCAAGATGGGCGATTGGTTTTTGTTGTATTTATTAGGTGAAAATATAGATACAGTTATATTTCGTGATGTTGTACAGGATTTAGCAAATCGCTTAGGACATAACCAACACCACAGGGTGCCTGGATTGAAAGGTGAAATACAGGATGCATGATATTGGGAGTATTAGAAACAATACAAAATGCAATATGTCGTCTCAATATGAAAACCACAACAACAACAACAACAAGAACATTCAACAATTTAGTACAACAACAACAGCAGCAGCAACCGCTTCATAAGTTAAAAAACAAAAAAAAAACACTGAAAAAAATATATAAAACGTATCTTACAAATACAACCAAAAAAACTATCGTCAATGCTAGCACATCGAAGTCATATTCAATCAAGAAGAGAGTAAAGCACAGAGTCGCCTCAATAACGATAACGATAAAGAGAACGATAACGATACCAATAACGATAAAGATAACGATAACGATAACGATAAAGATAACGACACGGTTTAGGATAAACATAAGCTACAACAATAGAACAGAGCACACAACGAATGAAAGCGGACTAAGCCGAACCAGAAGTAAAAGTCAAAGGCAAAGAATACGAAACAAAGAACAAACAAACAACCAACAACAACGAATATTAAAGTCAAAACCGATAGACGAAGAACAGGATATGGATGAATAACAATCATGAGTAGTAGCCGAAGGAAAAGGAGTTTGGGCGCAGCTGCCACAAGGCTGCGCCCAAGGGCAGAGCAAGCACGCTGCACGTGGCGCCTGCAAGTGCTGCATGCCCCATGGATTCAAGTCACAATGTTATGAAAATAGTATGTTGCCCAGAGACAAGGACAAAGTGTGTATGCAAAATAAATGAAAAATAATGAAGGGGATAAGGAAAAGGAAAAGGATTCGAACAACACCAAAGAAATGGAAAGTCGAGGAAAACCAACAACAACAACAACAAGAACAACACTCTATCTCTTTCTCTCTCTTAATCACACTCACACAAACTCACTCTCAATTACACACAGACACACACACACACATTCACATTTTCACAACGCGGCATTACTCATACGCCCCGTAGAATACCCATCACATCGCACACTCACACCTGCTCCTCACTTTGCTTGTCATGCAGCAACACAACAAAGACATCAACGAAGTCGAGACGACGCCCGCGTATATAATTGCATTTCTGTATTAAAAACCCAAAAAACAACAACAGCAGCTGCGACTGCAACTGCAACTGCATCTCACTCGAAGCATCACGAAACAACAGCGGCAACATCAACAACGACAACATCAGCTGCAACTGTTTCACCGAAGAACAGTAAACGAAGAGTAGCTTAAGCTCGTCTCTCATATAAAAAAAGAAAAAATTCGAAAAAATTCTGAACTAAATTGAGTGAATATAAAAATTATATTAAAAACAAATTAAGCTACAGAAAAGAATAAAAAAAAAGAATGAGAGCAAAAAAAAGCAGGCAAAAACAAAAGTTAGATTAAATTCAATTCAATTAAATCACTTATTAAAACCGAAAAAAAAAACAAAAACAAAAAAACAAAAATCATAAATAAAAATGATATCTTGAAGTGTTCATGTATTCGAATCTAGGTTAACTAAGTACAGCATATAAAATAATTCTAAACATTAAACTTACTTATACTTAAATCTATATATAAATATATATATATATATATATATATATATATATATATATATATATATAAAATATATAGTACATATATATATATATATAAAGATACAACTTTTTTTTCTTAATCTAAGCATTTGTATTACCCGCTAAAAATAAAAATAAAATACAAAAAAAAAAATACCAAGCAAAAACAAAAATATATAAAAATTAAAATGCAAAAAAAAAAAACAAAAACAGACAAATACAAAAAAAAAAACACAAAAACCAATTTTGTATGCAAGAAGATGAAAAATTATACCAAAACTAAATGTAAAGAACAAAAAATATCAATAAATATCAGCGACAGTTTAGTAAAATCGAAAACAAAATACAAAATACCAACTACAACAAATACGCATAAATACTAACAACAAGAAAACACCAGAGGATACTTACATGTACACATACACACACATAAACACACATACACATACATAGTTGAATTAGGTCAATCTCTAGAGCGCATCATTAAATATAACCAAAAATATTAGAGCAAAACTAATTGAAATGAGACAGAAAATATTACACAAATACACACACACACACACACACACACACACACACACACACACTCACACATATTCATAAAGCATATTTTTTAAATACACACACGCACTAAGAAGCATTAGCTTTTAAACGGAAACACGAAGCTTTTATTTCCGTCATTATGCATAATGTTCACTGTGTGGAGTTTTTAAGCAAACCCATTCGCATTTATAGCATAAATCAATTAAATACCACGAAAAAAAACCAAGTGAGTAAATTTATATATATATATGAAAAAAAAAAAGCAAAAATTACCATGCAAATTACATAGCTCATAATATTTCCAATTGCGCTAATTGCAAACATATTATATAGACCAAGAAAGCAAACCGAAAAGATTAAAATAATTGTCAAAAATGGCCATAAATTGAAAAAGTCACACACACACACACACACATGGATGATAAATGTTGGCATTGCAGCTGCTGAAGGGCAAAGCGAACTGGCCCCATTACAGTGGAAGCCTCACAGAACATACAGTCAAACCCATAAATGTGTGTATGTAAAAAACGAGTGCAAGCTCTGCCTCTCTCCATCTCGCTCTCTCACTTTTTGTGTCTGTCTCTCTCTTGGCTCATCTGATTCACATCGAATTGACCACATCATGTGCTACAAATTGTAAAATCCGTCCAGAAAACTTTTTGAAGCGCACTTTGTTTGTTAGGCTTGAGCCAGCTCTCGTTATCTTGCCCGACTTCGAATTTTGTTAACAATTTTGCAACTACGTAGAAGAATAGAAAATATACCAAAACTATAATAAAAACGGACCAAACAAGTCGCAGACGCCTCAAAAGTTTTCCATTAGCGGGCTCTCTCTGAAACCAATCGAAGTCTTAAACTAACTCCATATATTGATCCATCTCCATCTCTTTTTTCTGTCGCAATTATTCAGACCAAGCCAAGCCAAAAAGAGCAAATGTCACTGCCAGCTAAATAGTTCTAGAGTTAAATAGTTATGTACGACAATTATACTCAAAGGCTCCCGTGGGAGAGGCAGCTCAATGCCTCAATGCCAATCTGCAAACAGAGCCTGACAATACCACAAATGAAACAGGAATCATCTCCACACACACATACACACACGCAAGCAAATCCTTCGTTGTTAGTCCATAAATATTTATTTGGTCTATAGATATACATGTTTTTATTTGT
Source organism: Drosophila mettleri (assembly GCA_035047625.1). NCBI lineage: Eukaryota > Metazoa > Arthropoda > Insecta > Diptera > Drosophilidae > Drosophila > Drosophila mettleri. The sequence goes on from JAWNPI010000109.1 coordinate 13,885,537, forward strand.
TTTTGGAATTTCTCACTACCGCATACTCAAAGACGCATTAGATTGTAGCCAGCAAGGCTTGAAGATAATAAGATCCGTAATTGGAAAATAAAAGAAAATTAATTCTAGGTCGCTAATAGTGAAAGAAAAACAAAAACAAAAAGAAAAAAACAATAATTATAACAATAAATAAATAAAAAGAATGTAATTTAAGCGTTTTTTTTTTAACAGCTTATAGCCAAATATGCGTAAGGCTAAAATCTAGTTAAAAGCGAATAAAAATATAAAATACAAATATAATGAAAATACTTGGTGTACAAGGAAACTAAATAATAATTAATTAATTAAACACAAAGGAAAAAAAAAATTAGTTTGTTCGTGTTTTTTTTTTTCTCAAGCCAAGTAAAGAGAGAAAATATATAAGAGAATTGAATACATACTGAATGCTATGCAAAAGGATAACAGTATATAAATATATATATATATATATATATATATATATATATATATATATATATATATATATATATATAAATCATGTAAAAATCACATATTAAATATATAGAATAATAAATGATATATATATATATATATATATATATATATATATATATCCATAAAGAAAATCTATATTATTGCATAATAGAAAGAAATTGCCATTAGTTGTTAGTGTAAATGCGATACGAACACATGCATATATATATATATATATATATATATATATATATGTATGCGTGTCCACGTGCATATGAATAATACCTGCTTCAGGTATACAGCTCATAATTGATTAGTTAGAAGGAGGTGCAGGGTTCAGCACGGCATCTGAGAATTGTAACTCAAGTTGAACTAAAAACGCAAAAGCAATTGTAAAATATCTTAACTCTGATTATACTTAATATTAAGAGCCAATATCGAATATTGAATATTGTATATCGTATATCGTAACGAAATCGTAACGTGTTCTTTTTCCAATGCAAAACTTTATTTTTCAAAGTGTTTGCCGCAATATTAACTACGAGCGAAATAAATAAATAAATACAAATAATATTATATAAATATAATAAGTAAATACGAATTGTATTAGTCTACGATTATAATAAATACTTATACACCCACAAACACACACACACGCAAAACACATCTAAGCATGGCAACATTTCATATTTAAATAGACGATAAAGCCCTAGCAGCCATAAGCAGATAAGCAGAACAGTCACACGCACTCACACAGACACATTTTGCTCCCAGCCTTATATCCAGTACAAGCGAATCTTGACTCCTCTCTTCTTCTTCAGTTGCATTTGGCGTGTTCTCAATCGAAACTCAACAGCAGTTGATCTAAAGTGCTGCCCCAGTAACCCAGGTTACAAATCTTAAATGTCTTTTTGCCATTTTAGCCGCATTTGTTCTGCTCGCATGCCTAAATACGACTCCGTCTGAACTTGTGTAGTCAGCATGTATGTGGTCTTTGTACTTGTGTTTTGTTCCACTCGGCAATAAAACAAATACATATCATTGTTTAATTACCTCTTTTTTTAGCACTCAACTCTGATAGGTCACGAATACGCTCTAGCTCTAGATCTAGCTCTCTATATATCTATCTGCCTCTCTCTGTTTTATTACGAACACTACCGCCTTCAGCCTTATCGCTCTCTCTCTCTCTCTTTCTCTTTCTCTATTTCTCTCCCAGTTATATAGAAACACCTGAGCACTCTCTAAGCACATCCGGTATCAAAATCGACGTACAGCAAATAGGTCAATTGTCAAAATTAATCGAATTATATTGGTGAAATTTTCTCAATTTATATTTTCTAAAAAAACAAGAAGAAGAAAAAACAAGCAACAAACAAAAAAAAGTAAGAAAAAACCTAAGCAAACAAAAAAACAATTTTTTTAAATTTTCTTAGCGAATGAAATTAGATTTTCTTTTCATTTCTATATCAAATATCGAATAATCAATATTACTTAATTAAATAATTACAGTCAAATAGTGCAACATATTTTATTAGACCAAAACCGTTTTTAATGTAAACATTTGAATCGAAATTTTGTAAACTTCAAAATACATAATTATATATAATTAAAAAAAAAATGAAAAAAAAAACCAAAATCTGAAACTGCCAATTCACATTCTCAGACAAAAATTTAGCGAAAACATAAATAATAAATATTATCTGCAAGCATATTAAATTAAACAATTTACAAATGAACAATTTCTTATGTATATACAATGCATAAATAATGATTAATTGAAAACAATGAAAATTGCTGAATATTTCCAATGAGTAAACAAATAAAAATTAAATATATATATATATATATATATATATATATATATATATATATATATATATATATATATATATATATATATATATATATATATATATATATATATATAATAAATATATATATATATATATATATATATATATATTTATTTATATATAGAAAATTACAACTACAACTAGGTGTACGTATTTGTATTATTATATAGTTTGATGTTGAGCTAGGAGCAGGTCAGAGATTCTATCAAATTTGATTCCATTTTCTATAGCTATTCGGGAGTGTTCTTAGTTCTCATATGTGTGTGTGTCTGAGTAGGTGTATGTGTGTGTGTGTGTTTGCCAGTGTGTTTTTTTGTATGAGCATATACTATGTGTGAATAAATAGCAGACAATAATTAGTAAATTTGCAAAGACAAAAAACCAAAAAAAAAAAAAAAAAAAAAAAAAAACAAAAAAGGAAAATAAAAAGTAAAAATGAAAAGCAAAAAAGCAATATTTGTGTGTAACAGGCAAGAGGCAGCACTCGCACACCCACACACACATCTACACACACACACCCACACACCCACACGCACAAACACATACAAATGCGTGTGTATGTCTCTAATAACTGAATCAATATAACTGTATTCGTACTCGTAGCTACATATATCTATAACTGTATCTGTATCTTAAGTTTGTTTGTCTTCCACATTTCTTGGGTTTTCGTTTCTCAATTAGTTTTTCCTTAATTTTTTCTTGGCTAGCTCCGAGTTCAAGGCTTTTTCATTTGAACGCAGACAGCAGCTGAAGGCGCAAAGTAGTTCCTAAAATGTATCCAAGGTCAAGATCGAGCTGAAGCTAAACACTCTGAGTTCAAATTGCGAATCGCAACGAGCACCTGCTGGGGCTCTTATTGGTCATTCTCCACTCGTTTCCGTATTTCGCCATATATTTAGTTAGGTGATTTGGCCAGCGTCTTAATATATATGTAATACTTATATAAATGTAGTTCCTTTCTCATTAGCACAATTTTGAAGCATAAGAAAACTGCCTTAAAGTGATTTTCAAATTATATAACAAATTTATAACTAAATAATGTACATAATATAGTGCCCGAATACCAAAACAAAATGAAAAACTTATATTGGAAACAAACATTTTTTTTACTAACAATAATTAGAAACGTAATGTACTTTAAGCATAAGCATGACTTTTAATTAACACCTAAGACACATACAATTTGTACATAACTTAATATACATTTACATATTATTATTATTATTATTATACAATATACAATATATATATATACCATATATATATATATATATATATATATATATATATATATATATATATATATATATATTTATATTTATTTTATAATGAGAACTAGATCGTAATACTAAAGCAAGACGTTCAGCAAAATTACACTTAAGTTTTCCACCTTCAGATGACTTTTGACCGCAGACAAAGATCATATTTAAAGCTAAACCCGAACAGAATAATGATTGAAGAAGCAGACAAAGAGTAAGCAAACGTTTTGTATTTTAACTTGTTTTCCACAGCTCTTAAGTTTAGTCGAACCTAACTTAAAGAACGTAACTTATTAATAATAATAATAATAATAATAATACCTAAAAGATACCAAAAACAAATACCACATATTATAATACAAGCATGATGAAGAGGAAGAATACAAGAAAGAAAGAAGAAAAAAACCAAAGGATGTATGTAAAATAATTGCATAAATAATTTCAAATATATTCGCCGATTGCCTTCAACTAGAGGAATTTTGATTACAAAATTAATAATGAATATTAAAAAACAAATGAAAACTATTAAATATTGCATTAACAAACATATTTATACAATGAATGGCAAACAGTAATACGAAGAGTCTTGCAGGAGGTAGAAGAAGAAGTAGAAGAAATTGAACAAACAGCAGCAGGAAGGAAGAGGAAGATGAGAGGAAGCCCAAGCAGAAAACAAGAACAACAAATATACACAAAATGAAATTCAAAAAGAACTGAAGTAAAAACAAAGATTTTAAAAGCAGCAACAACAAACAAACAAAAACAAAAACAAAAGCAAAACGAAAACAAAATAAAATAAAAACAACAACAAAATGTTCATATTTGTACACAGAGAAAAAAATACGAAAAACTATAAGAGCCATAAAAGAACTTATACACCCACACACCCCACACATAGTGTATACACGCAGCATGCATTCATATGTACATACGTACATTAATACATACATACAAACAGACAAGCCCATGAGTGTTTGTACACACATACACAAACACATACACACTCACAAAGAAGATACAATTAGGAATGCAATTTTATCCGAAATGTAGGCAACAATTTATGAAATTAGAAAACGAAAGCAATTTTATCAATTACGTCTGAGAGCAAACTGATCTCATCAAGATCTTTAGTTTTTATTCGACTTGCCCTTTTTAGAACCAGCGAAAAACGAAACAAAAACGAAAAACGAAAAACAAAACAAATACACATATCCAGCAATCCTTTCAATACATTTGCTTTACTTTAAATCGAATCGAAATAAAAAAGAAATACTTCAGCGATGTCTCACATCTCGGAGCCACTGGACACTGGACACTACGTTTCAATTTTTTAATGCTGCTGCAGCAAAGAACCTTCCTTGGATACTTTCTATATATATACATTCATATATACATATAAATAATATATATATATATATATATATATATATATATATATATATATATATATATATATATATATATATATATATATATATAAATCTCGTCACTTATGCCGACATAAATCACAAGCAGCAAACGAATAAATATATATAATACAAATACATCAAGTACAGTAAATATTACATATAGTTCACACATTTACAACTTAGCATGTAAGCGAATCTTTAATTTGTATTTAATTCTTATAAGCATATAGAAATATGGATAATTGATTAATTAATTAATAAACAATAGCATATTAACTAGTTCATATTGGATACGCAACAGTTGGCAGGTCTGTGAATTGGAGTGTTGATTTTTTTTTTTTTTTTAAATAATATTTAACTAGTTATAAAAAAAAAAAATAATAATAATAATACCTAATATACATTATGAATTCATTATAAATCTTGTGTACGATTATTGTGAAACGTTTCATTTTGTTAATACGAAAATAAAACGCGTGCATGGTTAATAAAGCTTTAATTTGAAGCTATGTATTTATATAAATATATATACATATATATATATATATATATATATATATATATATATATATATATATATATATATATTAGCACACACACACACATGCACATATGTAAGTATGTGCATGCGTGCGTGGGTGTGTGTATATGTATATAATATGAATATAAATAAAGCAAGCGACAAAGCAGCAGAAGTAGTAGAAGATAATGAAATAAACGTCCTCAGTTTATAAATTTTCAAATGAGTGACAGAAAAACCAGAAGAGAAAGGAAAACCAAAAAGAAAAGCAAAAATTGAGTTAGTAAAGCAAACGTAAAAATACTTAATATTAAGGCCCATACAAGTATATTAAAATAAACAATTATTTAAACATCAATTTATTACTGGATAGGCAATGGAACCGAGACCCCAGAAGAGAAGCAAAGCAAAAGCAAAAACAAATTATTTAATATTAATTACTTAGCTGAATAGAATGACACTGGCTGGTTGGGTATATCGGTGGATAGCGTACGTGCTATATACATATGCATATACATATATATGCAAAAGTGTGTGAGCATAGGCATATGTATATATCACATACATATCTGTGTAACGACAACAGTTTTTAGTCTATAATAATATGAATAAAGTCAGAAGCGGAAGCGAAATCGAATATTAATGAGAAATCGAAACAAAAAACAAACAATAAAAACAATGGCATTCAAAACATATGAGGCCCCTATATTGAAAATATAAACGTGAATTTTTAGCAGTGTAAGTAATACAATTATATGACAGACAGACGCAAACACACACACATTAACTTACACACACCACCCACACCACATAAGCCACAACACAAAAGTTAATCAGAATACGTACATAGCCGAACGCTAGATGTCGCTAATACACAAACGAGCGCTAGATGTCGCCCAAGCGTTAAACTAAAAATTCAAAAACCAAAACGGCATACATCACTGTCAGGATCGCGCATATACATATATATGCTGCCTATGACACTTATAGGAAAAGCAAACGTATATATAAATATATATTATATGAATATAATATATAATACTACATAATACCATACCATAATATTATTATACTTCAAATGGAAGGCAAACGCTAAGATCCAATAGCAAAATTAAAATCTAAGCATACATCAGACAAAACCAACAATGATAACAACATAACAAACATTAATTACTTGTAAATAACTCACACACATACACGCACACACTAACTCAACACACACACAATCACACAAAAACATACACACACATATGCAATAATATTTTACATTTGGTTAATCGAACTTGCTAAAGAATAAACAAAAATTATTGCATCGCATTACATATAACAGTAAATGGCAAAAGATTAAAGCGAAAATAAATAAATGATGGAAACGAAAGCAAAGCAAGAAATTAAAATCATATGCATCAAAGTTAAGTAAAAGTAAAAGTAAAAGTAACAGTAACAGTAACAGTAACAGTAAAAGTAAAAGATTAGTAAATACACAAAGGCAATTAAGCGGAGGAGGCAGGAACGCATTAATAGGCACGGTGGAAAAGATGAAGGTCATTGGCGTCAATCAGTCAGATTTGATTGACGGCGCCTGTTGATAATGATGACGCGCGATGGAGCATAAAGAGAATTAAATAAATTACCAAGTAATATTATACAAATATTATTATATATAAATTATTATAATTATAAATTACTATTAAAGAAAAACAAAAAACAAGACAGAAAAAAAAAATAAAAATAAAAAAAAATAAAAAACCAAAACAAAAACAAATACAAAATCCAGCAACAAAACAGATAATGAAACACACTATTATAATGCGAAACAAAGAAAATAAAAACGAAACGAATTGACAACGTTGTATGATTTTGATCAGAAAGTAATAAAAACAATTTTCGATTTGTTACGAAATATACAAAAATTCATCTGTCTTTCTATTTGCGAATGGTTATTTATCTCACAAATGGGTTTCAAACGTGATATTAAGAAATGCAGGAATAATCGCTTGGCCAAGCGGTCAAGTGGCATAGTGGCGCCATCTATATGCTAGTGTGTGAAAAAAATAGAATTCTGCAACCAAGCAGTTTAATTGTCAGCATAAACGTTTGGGAAAGCAGTCTCAATGCACTGCTTGGCTAGTATATACGCAGTGCTGTGTATTGAGAAAGTGAGAAAGTTAAGCAGCTCATTAGCAATTCTAGATAGAAGATTTATCACTGCAAAAAATCAACAGCCAATCGATTATTTATGAAGATGCTGAATGTGTGCAATTGGAAAAGAAATACTTCTGCAGTGTTATAATAATAGCGTGAATATTCTTAAACAGCACACAAAGTTGTGCCATGCCAGTTTTTCTGACTGTCTCTCTATGGAACAAAGTTGCGCAATACCAAAAAAGTCTATATTAATATTCAAAACAATACACTATTCCGCCACGTACCAACTGTTTTGCTTTGACTAACACAAAGGACATATCTGTATTAGTTCTAAATGTTACAGCATACTTTTAGGAGCTGCATCTGCAAGCAGTTCAATAATGTCTATGTTTCTGCAGAGAGAGGCTTGCCTATAAATATATACATTACTTGCGTAATTTGAAGATTTGTTAACTAGCAAATACTTTGAGATCTTCACATATTTTAACATTTTACGCTAGCATAAATTAATGAATTATTTTAAAATTCCTATGCAGCTCTTGAAATACCTTTCAGTCAATTTTTAAACGCGTTATCCGTGCTCAGCCCTCAGGTCTCAGCCCCTTGGCCGAACGGGGCTGAAATGTTGAGTAATATGCGATAGTCATCAGAATGTTGTAATAGCCTTTGCGTATTTCTCTTCCATGTCGTTTTCAATTCATAGGTTCCGCAACTTTGTTGTGAAAATACAAATGCAACATGGGCTAATCCCCCGAGCTGATACTTCCTCTTGGCCGCGACGCCTCGATGATGAGAATCGAGAATCGAGGGTTATCGGACACGCAAATCGCAATTGGTGTAATGAAAACTCTGTTTCAAGATCGCAAGATATACGTCTATGGGTTTTTCATGCGACATAATTAGGGCTGATTGAATTGGCTGCCTGTCAAAGACTGTTGCTGCGCTATTCCCGCACGTTCCGCACATATCGAGTGTCAAAAAAAATAAAGTAAAATAGAACCAAACTAACCGTCGATCAGGTATGCTCTGTTCTGACAATTAGCGCCGTTCAGTTTGCTTAAAGCGGAAATGCACTCGTTGCGAAATAAAAATGGCAGACAAACGTTGATACTAAAGCTGCTGCACCTTTGTTTGCTCCATTTGCTTGCTTATCTTTGATTTTACGCCCCTGTTTATTTTGACAGCCATTCAATGCAATTTGCGAATCGAGAAAATAAAAACTCCATTAAACAGTTGCATTACTGGCAACAGCGACGGCCATTCATTAGTCACCCAGCCGCTCTCTGCTTTGTTTTATTTTTTTGGCAGCTGATGATTTGACGCGCGTCTGTTGATAGAGGCCCCATATCTGGCCAATTCGCAAAAGCTCATGGCATCGGGCAGTAAAAGTTTAAGTTTTAAGCATAATTGTTGAAGTTCAGAGAAAATCGAAAACAATTTAATAAACAGTCGAGTAGTATTGATTGCCTAAGCCTTATAAATCATAGTTTTAATAGATTAAAATTTGTTCTTGTGATATGTCTAGGCTTCTATATATCAGCTGATTATGAAATCATGGTTAATTTGTTTTGTTTACATGCGACTGCCTGATCTCATTCATGTCCTCAGCGCGGCCAGCTTCAACAATTTTTGATGATATTGTTTATTCATTGCCAATAAACTCGTTTGACTTAGTAAATGAGTCTAAAGTGAAAACAAAATTGTTATTAACTTTTTGATATTTTTTATCGTGTGCCAAAATACTTCTGCCTTAAATATTTTCAAATTCAGATTCTTCGACTGTAAATTCTTATATTATACACAAGTTAAATATATAATACGATGATCATATCTTCTCACCACAATTAAATACATTTTTTTCGTAGCCAATTGAAAAAATAATAAACATATTTGCTTAAAAGAGATTTGATCTTGAAAATAAACATATGATAGACATTGAGACTGATTGATATTGCTCTGTGGAAATGGATATAATTAAAGCAGAAAGTCTGCATAGCCGGCTTGCCATAGTCACAAGCTCCAAGCAGTGCCGCAGCTAAAGCTGTGCAGTAAGCAGAGCGCGAGCTAATATATGTGTGTGTGTGCATGAGAGGCTGCTATAAATGCATACAATAAACTCAGAGTGATAGTTATATCACTTCAAAGCATTCAGAGCCGCCTCAACTACATTTTTCTCAAGTGTAAAAAAATATATTAAATTGTTAATAATAAGGAAATTATTAAGCTTTGCCCTCAACTGCTGCAGAGGCAGCGAATGTGAAATTAGCAAAGCATTAAAGAGTTGACCCAATGTAATCCTGACTACGTGTCAGCCGCTACACCTTTGTTTGCCCTCTTTTCTAATTGGCGGCAGGTTTCCTATTTGCATATTTAACGACTATGAGAGTTGATATTAACGCATTAAAAAAAAAAAAATAACAGATTGAAAAATGAATTAAAATCCATATTTGAAATGAAATCTGGAATCAAGCACAGCGGCGTGAAGTTCTGTTGTTATTTACTTTCTATGTTTGCTTTTGATTTATTTATTTATTTATTATTACATTTGACTGATTGCCAAGCGTCGCGAGCTAACTGCCTGCCCCCCTTGCCCCTACTACCCCATGCCTCTGCACTGACATAAGCTCATGTATTATGAACAAGTTTATTGTCGTGTGCTATGTCTATTTATTTAGTGGGAGCCCGCCAGCCCGGATGGGGCATATATGCTATCTCGCAGAGAGAGCGAGAGAGAGAGAGAGAGAGAGCGAAGTATGCGACAGCAGCAAAAACTCGTCAAAAATTAAAAAGTGCGTGCTGAGTTTGGCCGTGTGTAGCTGCCAAATCATATTATGCCATTTGTTATGCAGCAGGCAACCGGGGCTTTTAGTACTCTGAAATCCCATTTTTGTCGGTGCCCAACATTTTGTGAATGACAGCACGTGAAGTAACTTATGCCATTCAAATATAACAGACTTATTTATTACAAAAAAAAAAAAAAATAAAATAAAATAAAAAATATATATATATAACATATAATATATAACATATACATATATATACATATGTATATATATATATATATATATATATTGCTTGTGGCAAGGGAAACTAAACAAATTTCGAGCTAATCTAAGATGAAATGCCTAAATGAGCTTTTAAGCTGCATTAGTCAAAAGTCTGTAAAGTAGTCGACACACAGATACCACACATACACAGCTTAAATATGTTTTGTTTCATAAAACTCTTTAGATTATAGAATTTTAATTAGAATAAAAGCTGATAAAGCAGTAAATGCGGTGAAAGGAAATGTGTATTTGAATATATATTATATATATTTTATATAAATATATAGAAAAATATAATATATATATATATATATATATATATATATATATATATATATATATATATATATATACATATATATATTTATACGTTATATTTTTCTATATATGTAGCTCACCCTTCCCAATACTATAGCTCTTCAGGGCGGTGAGTCCTTTTCCCACGAAGACCATAGACTTTCCATTGCTTATATAATAGTAAATAAATAATGTGTTAAAAATTGTGTGTAAATTCCGCCACGTCTGTATCTGAACTGACATGACACATCCGGGCTGCTTTGGTCGTGCGCTGACTTATAACGTCTGACTATAGAATCTGGCCTGCTTCTACTATATACAAAATGTTCAGTGCTCAACTTAGTAGCCTTGAGAGGCACAGGATGACTCAGGTTGTCTTCCTATATATCGATATATAATTGAGTGGAGCTCTTTTACAGTGGAGCTCTTTTACATTGTATATACCTAAACAAAACTATTGAGTAGAATTTAAGTATATATATATTTAAAAAATAAATATTATATATAATGTTATTTAAATAATTCCTGAAAATTACTTTTTATCTTTTCATTCATTTTAGCATCTTTTGTGAGTCTATGGTCTACAAAATTATTTTATATTTTTATTTCATTTCAACACATTTGAGTTGAGCAAAATCTTAAGCTTTATAAAGAATAAATACAAGAAGTTAAGAACTTCATTCTCATTTCTGCTCGCAGATGCTTAAATGCCTTGCAAAATTTAGGCATTTCAGTAGGTGCTCAATCTAATGTAAATTCTGCATGAGGCAGCATATATATATATATGTAGTTAACAAAATTTATATTTTATATATATATATATATATATATATAAAATTTCAATTCAATTTCAATTTCAAATATATATATACAAAATTTCAAAATTTCCTCAACTCTGTCTATAGTGCAAGTAACTGCATCTGTGTGATCTATGCAATGGCCTTAGTGCAGCTGTAAGAAGAAGAAGAGGTGAGGACAAGACGCTGTTGCCAGTCTGGTGGGCACAGTTCTGGCCATTAGCAAAATCAACAGCAGCTCGCAGAGACATACATTCAAAACTAACAGAAATAATAAAAAGGGCAAATGCTGGCCTGAATTTCATTTAACCTTTCGCTATCTCACTCTCTGTCTGTCTCTGTCTGTCTCTGTCTCACTTCATCATGTCATTCTTTTCTTGTGTAAGCCCCCCTACCCCAGTGCGATTCTTTCACGTGGTCCCTGTCATTCAGTGTGACTGTTGTAGCTATTGTCAACGACGTGGAAAATGTTACGCTACAATTTAATTGAAAGGATAATCAGGCGCACAGCGGCAGCGCGTTATGCGAGGAGCGCACTCATTCAAAGGGGCAAGCATACAAAAAGCCGTGCAATGAATGTGTCTCTCTCACTCACTCTCTGCATCTTTCTCTCTCTTTCTTTGTGTGTATGTGCTGCAAATAGAAATAAAAAGCAAACGCAGACGCGGACACAACGGTGGCAACATCGGCTTTTGTTGTTCCCGTCAAGTGTCCTTTTTGATGACGACGGCAATGGCTTGGCTTCGGCTTTGGCTTTGGCTTTAGCTATGGCTCTGACTGTGGCGATGATGACGTTTCGGGGTTGCTTTGGTAGACCTCGCTTGTGGCCGGGTATGTGAGCCCACAACGTGGCCAGCTTTGCTTCCGTTGCGTCGCTGCGATCCTCGGGCCGGGCCGGGCCGGGCTGGGCTGAACCGTGCCGTGCCGTGCCGTGCCGTACCAAGCCATGGCTGGGGGAGCGCCCGTAGCGCAGGGCGTGTGAAGAGCACAGGAGGCAGCAAAACGCTCGACGGATGGACGGACGAGCGAACGGACTGGGTCGCCAACAAAAGGGGTCGCCAGTGCGCAGGACAAACGCGTCGTCGCGACGACTTCACCGTCGATTGGCAAATGAAACTAAATAAAATTAAATGCGTTGCACAAGTTGCAAATTCATGCACAATCAAAAGGATTCACGCTGCGCGCTCTCTCTCTCTCTCTCTCTCTCTCTCTCTCTCTCATTCTGTCTCCCTCTCGCTCTAAGTCTCCGGCTTTGCACAAAGGACAGCAGCAGGCGGCAAAAAATCAAAATAAAAATGTAATTTTAATCGAATTCATTCCCCCCTTTGATGCATGCGAATAGTTTCTGATTCACATTCTTCACTCACACTTGAACATTCTGCATTCAAGTGCCCAGCCCTTTGCCTTCGGCTAACCTTATTAAGAATCGCCCGCTGTCCTCCATTGCACTCACTGGGCAGCATTCAAGCCCTTGCCCAGCCCTTGCCCTGATTTGTGTTTTGCCAACAATCGCGGATGCGCAGCATGTTCCACTCACCTCAAGCCCAGCGCTCCACGGCATCTGCAATAGCGCAAAAAGCATTCTTCCGCGAGCAATGCAATTAACCTAGGCAGCTAGGCGGTCGGACGACCCAGACCCAGGACGAACATGCTGCCAACCGACTGACAATCTCAGCAGCGCTTACATTGCTAACTAATTAATTAATTAACCTCTGCAATAATCGCGTCGACTGACAAATGTCAAGTCATTTTGAAGGACAATCGTAGATATATGGACGAGGCTATTTATGTAAATACTAAAGAGATAAGCAAAAGTTATTGACTAAATATAAATTATAAAAATTAAATATATATATTATAGAATCAATAATATTATATGAACAAATTATTTTTATTTTTCATTTTCCAGCCGAGCGATGCACAGCTTAACAGTCTAATTGGTCTATGGTCTTTAAAATCTCTTAGAGTTTCAGACCATTTAGAATTTTGAGACTTTTGAGCAAAATTTTATCAATTTATTTTATTTATGATTATTATTATTACTTTACATATATTAATATGTGCACTCAAAATTGATAACTGAAATATTTTTATTTCAATTTCAATTTATGCTATAATTAGTACTCAATTTATTTTAAATATAAGTATTTAAAATTAAATGTAGTGCTCAAATCTTATTATAAATATTATTATGTGTATCATTATAATTATACAATTTTTATAGTTATATTTAAAATTAATTACATTTTCTTACATAATTCCTTATCAAGCAACAAAATAATAATATTTAATTTATTTTTATTCTTTATTAAAGAATAAATTGATTAATTTATAATGAACTGAAAAAGTTATTAGTGTTATTATAATATAAAAATGTAATGTAATTAATAATTCATAAGTTGAACTTAAATTTCCATTTGATTTCTTACTTAATTATTTATTAATAATTAATTTTAATTACCAGTAAATTTGTATATTATTGATTAATTTATTTCGCAATTAATTATTGTTCACAAGAAACTAAAAAATTGTATTTAATCAAGCTATCAATGTAAAAAAAATGTTGTCATCTTTAAATATAAATCTAGTTTTAAAGGAGTTTTAATTTAATCATTTACATAAGGGAACACATTTCGAAATAAAATATTATTAAATATAAAGCGAGTATTATATTTATATACAAATATATTTATATAAAAATCAAAGAACAAACGGAGGCCTTGTAATGTCCATTGTAATTTTTAGTATAATAAATATGAGACGAAAATCTCAAATTATTCATTATAATTCTGCAAAGCAACACTATCGATCGGATTTCGACAGCTCTGAAGACGATAACCTGTGATCTGGACTAGAACTTGGCGCCGTTTGACAGCTGCTCGAAAACTGATTTATGCAGCGACCCGTGGACGAAACGGAACGCAACCGAACAGCAGTTGGCCGACATGCCGAGCAATTAATGGGAAGCACAATTGAGTTGTCAGGATATACGAAACGAGAACAAGTGCGACGGCGACGGCGACGGCGCCTCGTGGCTAGATCTGTTCTACGGATACTGCTGCAGGAGCTGCACACAATATATACAATTTTGCGAGAATCCCGTCTGCTGTTTGTCAGCCTATTAGTTACTTAATCAATGCGCTTCGTTTTTAACCAGAAGTCTCAAGCATCATCTAGCAACGGAGTAGCTGGTGTCGAAAGGACGTTACATGTTTTGACACAAGGCGGCAACAACAACAATAGCAACAGCAACAACAACAACTGTAAGCGGACACTGCCCAAATGTTCTTGATATTCTTATGTAATGTAATTGGAACTGAGACTCTAGTGCTCTCCTTTGTGTATCCATGGGTGCTGTTTCTAACACGCCTTCCTCAAATGTCGAAATGTCGCCTATCGCTACCTGATCTCAGCCTGCACCATTTATAATGAGGCAGTTGCTTGAATGCGATTTCGCTGATTAGGTAGAAGGAAGTCGAAAAGTAGCGCCAGCTGTGGCCAACCATCTTGTGCGCATGAGCAAAGGGTGTCCACTGCCCGCTGTCCAGTGCTAATCAGCTGCTGCACGGACATAACATAAGCCAGCTCCATGTCACAGCTTGAGCTGGAAAGGGTCACCCGAAAAGCGCTGACCAAACGCTTGACCGCTGGGTGCGCGCATGATTGGCCCGGCCGGCCAGCCGGCCGACCGGCTTGCTGGCTGCCTGGCTGACTGGCCGTGCTCTACCGCGGAAGTGACCAAAAGACGCAGGCGCAACGGATTAGCAGTGGCTCTCTTGGGCAGCCGCATGCAACCACCAGCCATGTGGGGCGGGGCCGTTGCCCAGCCATTGTCCGCTCACGAGCGCTCGGGCATGAAAATGAAGCTGTTCACGGCGACAGTGCGACAAACAATGCCCCATTTACGTTTCACGATCCACTGCAAGAACTTGATTTCCCATTATTATTATTATTATTGCTGTTGTTGTTGTACCTCGTAATTGCCGCCCTGAGACCAGGCATTAGTGCCCCGGCACGCAACCATTCCCCTGCATCCGCAACCGCATTGAGAACAAAGTTTTTTTTCTCTCTTTTTTTTTTTGCTTTGAAACTTTATTGAGGCGCTGGGCATGCAAATAGCACACACAATAAAAAAAAAAAAAAACCGAGGCAAAGCCAAGGCACACAGAGGCGCGCACGCTGCTCTGCTCTGTCGGCTGTGTCTGCTGCGATGCGGGATTAAGCGACACAAAGTGGACGCACTTTGCCGGAAACAGATTGGACAAATGAGACACTCGAAGCGCAGACACCTCGTCGAGCTAGCCAGCAGCAGGCAATGCTCTTTTTGACCAACAAAATAGAGAAAAGGAAAAAAAAAAACGAACGGTAAAGGCAAAAGTGGCTGACAGCCCGTGACAAGGCATTGGCAAGGATCTGAGTCGCTCAGTCTGGCATTCGTTTCAGTCTGGCGGGCAAACAAAGAGACAGTTTGTACTTCTTCTTTATTTCGGCAAATTTGATCACATTATTGCGAGAATGGATGGACAAAGGCCGTGGAGTAAGCCCTGATAGGCACTCGGCACGGCCCATCTTGCCTGACCATGAAAATTGCAATTTTGCGCCAGATAATTTCAATCTGTGACAATATCGCACCGTTGCAATGTTGCACACAACCAATTAGCCAGGACAACACATAGAGAGAGAGAGAGAGAGAGACAGGGGGGGGGGAGAGAGACATTCAATTGATTCGATGCGCCATCATCGACCTAGCAGGAGCAGCAGCCGAATTGCGTGGTCGATCGACCGCAATCATTTGGCCACAGCGGGTACTCGTCGACTTGCTGTGTTCCGGTTCGGTTCGGTTCGGCTCGGTTCGGCTCAGCTCGGAACGGATTGACAAGGTTTTTGGGCAAAAATTTGGCTCTGGGTCGAACACAGCTCCATGTGATGAGCGTGGCTAACGCGCCCATTTATGGGCACATTGTGCAGCGCACAATTGGGCCAACGGGGCCTCGTCTCATTGCATGCTGCCGTTGCGCGTTGCTCTGTGTGATCACCGCTGCGACTATTCGCAACGATCGTAATGATGATGCCGTTGATGTATTCATTTAGCTGTGCACAATCCCGCCAGCCGCCGGCATCAATCCCAAATGGCAACGTCGTCATCTGAAGTGCTAAGTGGCCGCGTGTGACCAATTTGCTGGGCACAGCTGCCAATAATGAACTGAGCCGTGCCCACCGGCCATTGTGTCGCGCTGCACACTAAATGTGCCAACGAGCCATGGGTGGTGCTGCCTGCAATGCAGTTACGCAGCTCAGCACCAACTAGGCTGTTGTGCTGCTTGATTTACTTTAATTATTTTGGCAAATGTCAATGCTGATTAGGTAATATTTAAGAATTATTTTAGTCTATTTGATCGTAGTTTGTAGCACAGCTCAACATTGGCTTGATGTATTCATATTTAATCATTGCAGCTGAGAGTAGTCTGAGACTTATGCAAATTTTTAGCCAAGGAATTTGCTGTAAAATCATAAATTGGACTTATTTGTATGCCTAAATAAATATAAATTGTATTTAGCGGATATTGAATTAAGATTATAAATACTCTCCGCTCTTCCCCAATAATTCGCGAAAAATGTTTTTAGTGACTTATGTTTTGGTAATTAAACATGAATGTCATTAATTTGAAAATAGAATTATAAAATTGCAGTTTGTGCCCAATAGCTTAATTAATTATTATTAAATAATTAAGAGCGGCAGATTTACGCTTTGGCTTGAGTTTCTAATTGCACAGAGATTTCGATGTTTCGTTCCGTTTTCGCTCTCGTTTATTATATGCGTGTTTTGCTCGGCTTGATTTGCTCAGTTCGGTTCAAAAAGACACTAAGCCCAAGCTAATGCAAATAAAATTTAATATTAATTAATAATTATGTAAATCGTAAATAAGCAAAAAATACTTGAGCAAATTTTAATTATAAAATTAAAAAATATGATTATTTCAAAATTAAGAATCCATAGTAAAGCCCAAGCCCTGCCGCCACGTAAGCTCTGTGTTTTTTTTTACCATAAATTAAGATTATTTTTAATAATAATGTTAGCTTTATCAGCTCGAAGCGTTCAGTTATTGCCATTAATTTAATATTTCATTTGCTATAAGCAAACAGACAAAAATTTAATTCACTGAATAATCTAAGTGATATTAAAAGAAAATTAATTTTAACATAATTTTTACAAATCTGGAATGCTTAGCACTTTTCATACAACTGACATGGCAAAAACCTTTACAGTTTTATTTTGATATAAATAACTTGCGTGGCAAAACATTTATCTTTATATTTTGTAGGCATTCCTAGCGGACTCTGAATAGCAGCAATAAAGTTTTGATAGCCTAAGACAAATGAAAAGGATCAAGCTGATAAGACAAAAGTAAATAAAAGCGATCAATATGGAATATATATTTTTGAAACTCTTAAGATCTCTTAAATCTACTCACTTACCCCCAGACAACGATCAATTGTCAAGCGTAGCTCACGAGCTAAAAGAGCTGATGATATAAACTTAAATCAACTATAAACAGACTAAATATATTTTGCTCTTCGCATAAACTTTGTTTAGCGAGCTGTTCAGCTGCGCTAATTAGTTTAGCTCATAACAAAAGGCTTTAGTATGCGTTGAGCTGTAAGCAAATTGGAATCAATGCTCACGACTCATGATGATTCGAATGTTGATTATGCAGCATTTGGGTAATTAAAGAAATTTGAACCGGGACATGCTGCTGCTTGAGTTAACACTTAATCAGATGAGTTCGGTTGTTGTGAATTTGTGTTGGCTGGCCGCAGCACAGATGTGCATATATCTATGTGGCTTTGGCAGTGGCTGAAAGGAAATGAAATGGCCGGAAGCTAAATCAAGCCAATTCAATCCATTGGCAAAAATTCTATCAAAACTAAATTGAACGAAAGTCAATGCCCAAAAATTGTATGCCGGCCACGTAACAAAACTAAATACAAATATGTGCTCTCATTGTTGTCGTCCTTCGAGTCCAAGGCGATGTTGCTGTTGTTGTTGTTGTTGTTGTTGTTGCTGCTGGCACCCCTGACGAATAATTCAAATAAAATTTACACCTTTGACCGTTTGCTCTCAGTCGTCGCCATATAAATACGTCGATAGACTTTTGGTTGCCTTGCTGACCGAGGGACGACAAACGGAAATCCTTTTTCAATTTTATTTTATAGCAGAATGCGCACACACATGAATACACCCACACGGACACACACACACACACACACACAGACACACACACACGCAGACTCTCAGAAACACAGCTGCTGCAAGTTATTGCAAAAATATAAATTGAGTTGCCGGCCACTGAAGTTGATTATGGTCTACGCTTCACCGAATCTGAGCCAACAAATTTTCTCAATTCGGTTAAAAAATCAACACCAGAAAATAGAAAGAGATAGCGAGAGAGAGAGAGAGAGAGAGAGAGAGGGAGAGCGCTCCACAAACTCTGGCCAAAGCAACTTCTAAATAGCGCCCAGATTTGGCGCTAGGAAGGGTCTGCTTCAAGGCAAATAAAAAGAAAATAGCGACGCCTGCCTAGAAGTGGCTATGCCTTACTCTAAGTTACGCTGTAAATGGAGAAAATAACATAATGAGTAGAAAACTTAAGCACAACTAAAAAAACAAAGAAAGTTTAATACCATTAAATATTAATGCCAATCAAGCACGTATCAAGCCACAAGACTCGATATACCCCACTGGGCCAATACGTTTTCAGTGGGTATAGCCTATAAACACTGGCTGGCAATTTGAGGGCTGGCCAATATATTGGACAACTACACTAAGGACATATAGACACATGTGTAGTATGAGCGCATGTGTGTGTGTGTGAGCTTCATCATATATATATATATATATATGCTTGGGACTAAGCCCTGCGGCTCACTTATCAGCGTGCATTAAAACAAAGTGGGTATTGATGTAGAGTCCGGGTCCGCACAAAAAAAAAAAAAACAAAAACAAAAACCTCCCCACACCCGCTTGGTAGCCTTGCCGTTGACTCAATTTACACAAAAGGCAAGAAAGGAAATGAATTTTCCAGGCGCCGAACTCCAATTGCCCTAAAACTGTTTGGCCTCGAATATCATGCGAAATATACAAATAATATTATAAATAAATTTATTTGAGTTTTTCTCTTTTATTTTTTTTAATAATTATATAAATCATAGCGAAAGAGCGATCGATGTGTCGTATAGCCCCAATTGAACTAGATAATTGGAGAGGACTTCGATTGGTATCAAGCTCAGAGCGTGCCTGAATAAGAGCATGTTCGGAGCATACGTAAAGGGTCGAGTCTCCTTTTCGGATCAAACGGACAGAAGCCGCTTTCACTTATCAAAGTGGTCGGGGCCCAAATTATTTACGCCTTAAGCCCCAAAGCCGATTTGTCCACCCACTGGGCTCGAGGACGCGCCACAGCTCTCATTTCCATTTCCCCATTTCCATTTCCATTTGCTCACAACACATATGATTTGAAGATATGCAAAACATTCGGACTATTCAATAATGTGGCCCACCGGTCGCTAGTCGCAGCTCCGCTCAGAGTTCCCTGAGGAATTCCCCTGTTGACGGAAGTGTCGGTGCCACTTGAGGCAGAGCTGGCGCCGGAATTCAGGCGAAAGGAGGCTGAGCTCCCACGTCATCTGCAGTGTCAGCTTGCAGCAGATAAACAATGAGAAGGCAAACGACCAGTGCCGTGGCCGGGACACAGAAAGGACAAGTGTCAAAAGTGTTTACGCAACCAGAGCCGTCATGTCCATGTCGTTTGTCGCACTTATTAATTGTATTTCGATAATAATTTCATGCTCGTTAACGATTCCCTGTGCATGAACGGTCCGGAACCGTATTAGTTACACGACCCGCTCTCCCAGTCGTTAAATAGTCGCTAATTAGACGCACATGTGTAACACAAAACCGCATTTAAGCGTTACTCTAGCAGCCCCGGCCAAAGGACCCAGACCCAGAGCCAGGACGACACTGAGTGTGAGTGAGTGTGTGAGTGCGAGGGCAAAGGCAAGGGCCTGGCACGTTGTATTTGATCCGCCACCGACGCGACATTCGACGAGTTCCGGCGAAGCACTAAAACTGTCCCAATTGTAACGAAATTATACACTTGAACTTCTTAACTTTGCCCCAGGGTCGTGCACCCAATAACTGTGCGTGTGCGAGTGCGTGGTTTGTGGTGTTTGCTGCTTTTTATGAATGTGTGCGTGCAAGTGTTTGGTGTCTTTGGTGTCTGCACTTGGCTGGGTTGCAGCTGGGGTTGCAGAGGTGCCCGGGTCACGCGCACACAACACTTTAAGGTGCTTACAAATTATTTTGATAAATATTTTTATATAAATAGCATCAAATTTAAGCTGATTGGAGCATATATATCTATACCTGTCGCCACTTGCTCTGATTAAATTAGTATAGCTTTATTTGTATGCTACTTTCTATATGGAAGACAACCTTATGACTCATGTTATGCATTATTTATATTATTATATATTATATTATTACTATATTATATATAATATATATCTAAGCAATATATCTATATCTATATATAAATCAGACCGATAGATATGCATGTTATAATAAATACCTTTTGCTGTGATATGAATTATATACGATTTGAGATTTTTTTTTTTATTTTGCAAAATATTTATATTTTATTGTGAATACAATATTCTATTTAAGATAATTTTTTTCTTTTTCATTTTTGTATTTTAAAAAAAGTGACAATGCTCTTTTGTGTGCACTCTTAGCACAGTGAAATTTATTTGACTTTCATTCACTGGGCACTTTTTTTAAGGCCTAATTTATTAAAATATAAATTTGTTGCAGTGGCTGTATTTATGGTCTTAAGCACAATAAGATTAAAAAATATTTATCTAATAATATGATATATAATATTTAAATATTGTTTACAATATTTCTTGTCTTCTTTCTTTGTCACAATATATAATTTATTTATTTATTTTATATACAGCTTTGTTTAAAATTGCTTATTAACATTATCGAATTTTTAATTTAATATTTTTCATAATTAAATTGTTATAAGTCAACTTAAATTGAGTTGAAGTTTCGTAAGGCTTGCCAATATTTCCAATGCATATTTTTTGCTGGTTTTCTGTCTCCGTTATCAAAACTTTAATAAAGTCGGCGAACAGCTGGCTCCGGAATCGTGGTCGACATCGTGGTGCTGACTCTGGTTCTGGTCCCGGCACTGGTCCTGGGCCATTGACAAATGGAGCAATCACAATTGCAAATCCAACCCTCTAAAAGCAGAAATCAGCTCCGCTGGCCCGTTGTCTTCATATTTTTATAAAAATTAATTTCAATACTAACTGAATGAGCCACGAGGACATTGACGCTAGCAATGATACGGCTGTTGACGTGATTGTTTTTGTTGCTGTCACTGCTGCTCTGGTGTTGTTGTTGTTTATTCCACTCATCGCAATTCGCGTCTCTGGTCATCTCAGCATTTGCATGGCCCATTTGAGTACAAGTTGCTCTTTATTTATTTATTTTATTGCGGCCTCATTCGCGTTATGAACTCAATGGTCTGTGGACATTATTTTCATAATTGCACTCTACAACAATGCCAACGTCAACAACAAACCCGCCCCCAATACACATGTCCGTCCAAGCCGTTCCCCCAGCCACCCACCTCTACACCCCTAGTTAAACAACATCTTGCTTATTGTTGTTTTCAATTGTTGTTGTTGCTGCTGCTGCTGGGCCTTTCATTACTCGCATTCCATTGATTTTGATGTTCTTTTGTAATAAACTTTTGTATTGTAACTTTTTATATGCTTTCCTGCTCTTTGGCCAATAACCAAGGAAATTATCGCCCAACACAGGCCACGAGAAGGAGAGTAAAATATCAAGAAGAAAAAACAAAAACAAACAAGAATTGAGAATTTCTACCAATCGAGGCATTCCCATCGGCCATTGATAGGTGATAAGCGACCGGAAGACAGGTTGTCTGGAGAGCGCAGAGGCCTGGCTGGTGGATAATCCGCGGCTAAGCTTACACAAATGTTGTGGCCTAATTTATCTTGAGTGGATCAATTCGGTAAAACAGCAAAAAAATTAAACAAAGACCCGAACAAAACGAGATCGATTTGATGATCGATTGAGCCGCTGGGCTCAGTTTAGAGAGGGATCAGATGACGTGCCAGATTCCACGTTTTTGTTGGCCATTGTGGCCGGGTGTGCTTTTGTTTGTCCACTGGCCATTGGATATGGCATGCATGTTTGAGGGGATTAAGACAAGTGCTGAGCCGGCCCACAGTCGGTTGCACAATGCCCAGTTGCATTGGCAGTTGCAAGTGCATATGCCAAAACAAAGGACATGCACGATCGACCTGCGATAAAGGGCTCAGGTCTCTCAGGTCCGTTTACCGACAGCCAGTCTAGCGCGCATCCTCATGCCTCCGCTCATACTCACGCTCATGCATGGCTCCTATTAAGCCTAAGTGCGGATTAGCCAAATGCTAATAGGTTTGCTAATGTGAAAGCACCGGCCACACATGCGTGGCCAGTCCGAGCCAGGCTTAGGGCCCTCGCACAATGATCGCGGCCAATGCCCAGTGGCTTTTATTGTGTGCCGCCCTTTTCATAAACGCAACTCCATTGTTCAATCAATTGCTAAACAATGCTCGGTATAGCGCCGGCGCTGCTAGCCATCCAGCGAGCAGCTTAAGACTTTGTTTTAGGCTCAGCTCGGCCTGAACAAATACAACTGCACGAATGTTTTATATTCTTATAATAATTGTAACAAAAATAACATAGACATTTAAAGAGGTATTCTTTAAATGTTTTATTTATTTTTTGTACAAAATTAATATGTGTAAAATATTTCACACTGAGTCTTAAAATAAAACTTATCATAATCTTCATTTCTCTTAACAATATTTGGCAAAATTAAGATGATGGTCTTGGCAAAAAGTTATTGAATGTTATTTGTTTCGAATTTCGAATTTGGAATAATTTAAGAGTGTACCAATAATTTGAGCTTTGATATTTGATAAATATATTTTTGAATTACATTGATATATATTTTCCTATGAAATGCGTTCGCTTCAGTTCAAGCTGACTTCAGAATTAAAACAATTTTGGAACTCAAGCTCCAGATTCACTCTTGTATTACTTTACTATACGATTTTTAATATTAAGCTCAGCTAGTGCAATTGGGGGAGAACCCTTAGAGAGCAAGCATTAGAAGATCGATCATTGGGAGAGCGTCACTCCAGCTCCAACGCCACCTGCTGCTCTTTACAATGGGAATCGCTTAGCATAGACTAATTTACAATATCATATGATTATCAAAATAAGTACAAATGGAGATAAATGCAGCTACGCAGTCTTACACAGAAAGTTTTCAATAAACAAAGTCATATTTAGCATTTATAAAAATATTATACACAGTATACATTAGTGAAAAGAATTATATTATGAATATTTATAAATTATTATACATAATTTGTTTACATATTTAATCTTTAGGTATTGCAAAATTTTACATAATATGATCAAATATACATATAAAAAAATATAAAATCAAATAAAAAAGATTTATTATATTACAAGCTTCACCTTAAATAAAATATATTTTGAGCAAAATGTTCAACTACATATACATACATATATGCATGCATTTATTACATCCAGTTGCATGATCTTCACTTAAATATAAAAGTATATGGAAAGCAAGAATTTGTAATGAACCCATTGCATAGCTGGGGCTATGGCCGGGCTGAGTTATGGCTCAGTTAACTGTGTGCAGCATAGAAATGTTACATTTTTTGTAACGGAAGCGACATCAACGCGTTCTTTTTCCAGTGTGCCCAAAGTGGCGTTTGTGTTTTTAAGCTAAAGCCAAAAGTATTTTTTGTTAGTATATTTACTTTTCTTATTTTCATTCGTTTTTTTTCGCATGTGTGTCCACTCAGAACCCTTTGAAAATAGCCGAGAAGGGTATAAGGTGCTCATGCAAATATAAGCAACAGGCAGGCGGCGACAAGGGGCATATTGAATGTGAATGTGAATGTAAACATTAATGCCATTTGTCCGATGATATAATAATAAAAATGAAATTATAATAATATAATTTGTTATAATATTGATATAGATGTATAATATTCATATGCTTACCAGAATATTTAGATTTTGTATAAGACAGCTTGGCAGTTGCTACAGCTCCTTATAGAGAAATATATAAAAGCTCTTCAATTTATCTATAATATTTTTCGGTTTAGTTTATCTGTTATCGTGCATATTTCATGTATTTCACTTACTTCCCCATATGTAATAAAGTACGAGTCAATTACTTTGGGGTATTTACTAGTCGAGCAGTGCCACCCGGAGCACTCTGATAGAATTCAGTTTATTTTTAGTGTTGTGCGACGCTGCCTAGTGCTTGGTGCACAGTTTTGCGGACCGGAATCTAGACGGGGCGGCACTAGGTTTCTAATCAGTGCAGCTTCCGTTTGCCGGGCCGTCAGTCAACACTGCGCGATATTTGTCAACAAGCGGAACTATAAATATGCATGAAGCTCTTCTTTTTCAAAAAAAAAAAAAAAAAGAAGAAATATATATCAGGCAGGGCTGGTCGGAATTTTTAGCCCTGGCTGGCCGATGGCCCGTGGCCGGTGCCTGGTGGCCGTGGCAAACGAGCAGGCTTTGAAATTGCACTCAGGCCATACGTCAGAGAGTGAGGCCTGGGTAAGCTTGTCTGTCGAGCATTTCATTTCATTCCTACTTTTTTTCTGGCACTACATCAATTTTTCGGATTAAGGGAAAATAACAAAAATCAACTTGGAAAAAAACAGTAGTAAATTGTGAACTGCAATAGAAAAGTGAATTAAACACATTGAACTAACTAGGCAGCTACATCGACTGCACCAAATTTTCAAGTGGCAGCCTTCAACAGTTGGACTCCCTTGCAGTTTCCTGATAATCGTTACATAGGATGTTGCGTCAACTTCAATTGAGAGCCCCTATCGTGGGACTGCAGCTGAAACGTTCATTGACATACAGTGAGTAGAGCGAATCATTTCCATTCTTGCATATGGATGCACTATATATATATGTATATATATATATCTCTCTCTCTCTCGCAGACTCAAAGCAACTACAGCAACTTGCTGTGGCTAAGAAGGAGCCGGAAATGAAACTGCAGCCAACGGGTGGACGCAATGTATCGCAGTTAATCGTTAAGATTGCCCCAAAGATGGCACAGTACAACAGTAGCGTTCCATTGGGCTACTCCAACTTGCGCATGGAGCTGCCTATTTATGAGAACCAAACAAACATTAGACAATTCAGCATTTGCCTCAATCCGCTCGATCAACTGCAGATTGAGCAGGGCAAGCCAACCCGTAGCAACAACGCGCCAATTGGCTACTCCGATCTGACCGTGGAGCAGCCAAATAGCTCGGCCGTTGCTCCAGTTGATCAATCGCAGATTGAGCAAAATATGAAAAAAGTGAACACCACAAAGCCACCGTCACAGCCGAAGGCACCGGAGCAGCCGGTGCGCAAGATACCCTATTATAATCCACTGAGACGCCGCAGCAATGTTGATCCGGCACGTGTCCAATATATTAAGGATAGATTCAAAGAGCGCAACATGGAGACTGACAACAATAGGCCGCAGGGCAAAAAGTTTATCTCGCGCACCACGCTGCACTCTGGCCGCTTGGACAAGATTGATTAAGCTCGCAGGCTCTCGGCTCTCGGCTCTCCATGAAGTTTTTCCCGATTTTTTCTGATTTTCCCGATTTTCCCGATTTTACTTATACACAACACAAGTCGAGTGTGGAACAACATTCATCTCATGTTTTCAAAAATTTGACTTTAAATATATTTAGTTGCCTCTTGGCCTTTTAGACTCGGCACGAACACGAATCGCCCAATCACTTTTGTATATATATTTTAATGCCCTGAATCCATTGAAAATGGAAAATCAGGGTATAATGGTTTTCATGATTTTTTTTTTTATTTTTTTTAATATAATTTTATATGTTTCAGTATCTGTGTGCAGTTCCCTGGTTACTTAAGCTAGTTGCAGAATTTATAAGCAAATAAAGTGCGGCATTGGAGCTTTATAATAGACAGTTTAAGGTAAGCAAGCATCTTCATCTGGACCTGAAGTCGCTCTTATGGATACACAGAACACAGACTCTCAGCTTGGCCATGCAAGTCGAAATCTGCTAAGATGTTTTTATTGAAAATTTTCTGGCATACTGAAGTTAAGAGTAAGCTGATGGGAAAGATGGACTTTTAAAACTTTTAGTAAGCTCTTGGCCAAATCTAAATACTCCAGGACTTTCTTCATCTTCATCTTCCATCTGCCAGACTTCATCTAGATCTTTAATATTTGCATAACTCACGTGTCGACTGCAAAATTAATTTTCTCTTACAGATTCTTTTAGATCTATGAATTTGAATACCTATAGTGAGTCGAACTGTTGCCAAATATCAAGCACTTGTTGAGTATATATATATATATATGTATTTCTTTTTTATCCTGATTCTTTTTTGCTTCTACCCAAAGTTGTGTGTTTTTTGTTGCTGTTGCTGTTGCTGTTGCTGCAGCCACTTTGATGCATGACTCTGGCTCTGTCCAGTTCCTATTTTTCCTTTTTGCTCGCTGTCTGTTGTCGAGTCTATTCAACTGATTCAACTAAGTGTTCCGCTTTCAGCTCGGTTTGATGTGCACAGCTACTTGTGCAGCTTTTTGCCGGTTACTTCTCACTGAGTTCGCAAAATCACAATCCGGCAACCAACTTGACTCGGATCCATATCCACAGTGCCCGGCGTCGAGTGGGTTGTAAGTGGAGATAAGCATAGAAGCGGGAGGCGCAAATCGGTACGCATACAAATCACACTAAACCGAATACGTCCAGGCAGCAGTAGCTTTGCTCCAGCAACAACAATAACAACAGCAATAGCAACTGCTGCAAGGAGTCAACTTTGGCTTTCCCTTGAGTGCGCCCAACAGCAGCCGGCTCAATATCACAAAAAGTACCCGCAAAAAATCACATAGCAGGGCGCACATGAGCTGAGCTGGTTAGCGGGCGAGGATGACGAGGCAGGCGAAGCGGGCCAGAGCGAGCTATAAAAAAAAAAAAGAAGAAAATAAAAGGAAAAACTCAAAAAACACCAGAAGCAACAACAACAACAACGACGATAACAAAGACCAACAAAAATAAAAAGAGCTGAACAAAAGCTGACGCTGACTACTACAAAACCAAGTCGAAACGAGCGCGCGGCATCGACATCGACATCGACATCGGCATCGGCACGCTTGGCGCTTGAGAGAGCTTGGCTTGGCTGGCTCGGGCGGTGGATGGCTGCGATTGACTTTGACTCCTGCTGTATACATATATCCTGTTTGTGCAGAGATTTAGCTTTGAGCTATGGATATCGCCGGCACTGCTTTGTATACTGCCATCGAAGCTCATCGATTCAGTCGTCGCCGAAGCGCCCAGCGTCAAGCCATGAAGCATGAGGCAGCCATAAGGCATTGGGGCGTGAGGCATGAGGCATGTGGCATGTGGCGTGAGGCGTGAGGCGCTGCGCCACTGCTGCATTGAGGCATTGAGTTATTGAGGTATTGGCATTCGGTTTGAGACTGGCCGGGGCCCCGCTTTCGAGTGTCGGTGTCGTGCAGCAAGTTGTACATGCTGTCAGTGCAACTTTTTGTTGCCGTTTTTTAATTACATCCTCAACGAGGGGTGCATCAAGCATACGCCGTGTATGACGCGCCTTTGGCAATCGAGCAAAATAAGTAACAAAGGCGCAACAAAAAAAAAACGGCACAAAAACAGAAAACGAAAAAAAAATATTGCAAAAGTTAACCTGCCATGACTACAAGTTATACCCAAACGGCGAGCAGCCAGCACAGGGTATGCGCACAGCTCATCTCCAGACTTATGAAATTCTTTCTATTTGAATATTTTTTGTTTTTTATTTTCATCTTAGCTGCAATTTCTGCTTAGCTGAGCACTGGCCATGCATAATTTCTGCAGCGCTTTTGTATTAGCCATGTTGTGGCGTGGGCTTGTGGAGCATGCAAGGTCACCTCTGCCGGTGGCTGTCACTGCTCAACTATCAGCAGCAGTCCGACCTCGTCGCTGGCGTGGCGGGGCGCTAGTTTATTGTGAAATTCCGCATTCGTCTTGCAGGCGGTGGTGGCACAAGCCTAGCAAAAGGTAAACAAAAAACTGCACCACAGCCACACACGCACACACACAAGGACCAAAGCGAGTAACGAAAAATTGGCCACGCGACAGTGGTAGAACGAGTTGCTAAAATACATATATTTCACACTTTCGGCCAGCTCAACTTTGACATTGCTCTACATATATAATACCCATATACACACTCGTACTTTTGTTGAAATTTTTTTTATAGCTTTTATTTGACAAACAAAAAATAAATAAAAAAAAAAACAATTTTATACAAAGAACTTCATTCAATGAAATTTCATGCACAAGTTCAAAACAATAATCCATTGGGGTATGAGAAAAATATATTTTACAAAATGGCTATTTTTTTTTGGATTTTGCTAAATTTGTTTATAAAGTGGATTATTTTTCCTTGGTCAATAAGAATGACGCCTTTTAGCTTATTGATTTAAAAAAAAAAGGAAAAAAAATTTTGTTAAATTAATTTTTAGTCGGTGTAAACTTTACACGTGTAATAAAATTAGGAAACATAATTTTATTAATGTGTACTGCCTCCTTTGCCCTAAAAAACATCATATATGCTGTGCTTCTTGAAGTGATACAGGGAATTTTTGTAGCTCAGCGAAAGCTCGTTTCAAATATAATATAAATACGTCTAATCTATCATATTTGATATTGCTTAAGCTTCCGTCTCTTAGAAATCACTCTGAGCTAATCACATTGAGATCTTGTAACAACAAGAACTAAATGAAATCTTTGCTCATTAAAGATCCCTCTATATGATCTCTGCAGCGTATGCAATTGTTTGAGTTGACTGACAGCGAGTGGCAACAAATCCACTTGACCAGGGCAAACAAATTGACTATTGGCACCCAGGCACTCAGCTCAATTGTTCAAGGGATTGCGACGAAGACTTCGACTGCGACTGCGACTGTGACTGGCGCAGCCAAGGCCATTATCATCATCGTCATCGTCGTGGACCTCGTCATCATCATAGTAGATTGGGTCGACCAAAGTGGGGGCGATTTCGGCTGGGCAGGTAACAGGTAACGATGTGGCGCAGAGCAGTTGTTGCCGTTGCCGCTGCTGCTGTTGCTGTGACGGCATCCTTTGCATCCTCTGCTGCTGCCATTGGTACTTTGGGGATTTTGTGCAGATTTACATGCAAACAATCAAGATATGTCGGGCTTTCAAGCGACGCTATGCTGGGACTGCTGAATCTGAGCCAGCAGCCAAACCCCAGCACACCGGCACCAGCTCGCCAGGTATCTCAAGCTGACAGAGAAGGTTGAATCAGTGATAGCAAAGGGATTGGCGGTCTGTGACCCGCACTGCTGTAATGCCCGGCCCCACTGCCAATGCCACCCCCCACACGCACACAGTTGATTGGGACAGATGCAGTGGCAGTGGCAGTGGCAGTGGCGATGCCAAGTGTGTTTGGTTTACACATTTCTTTACCTTTGATTTGTCAGCGCCTCACATATAGATTTATATAAATATATATATATATATGTGTATGTGTAACCCAGTGTGATTTGCTTTTTGCATGTTATTCGCAATGTTTATTGAATAAATATCTGCACAGCTCGTAATCCTCAACTCTAGCTCAATCAGAATCGGTTGTTTGTGTTTTATTTATTTTTATTTTTTTGTTTCTGCTTGGCATTTGTTCTACGTTATTGGCTTAATTCAATTGATGCTGAATGTTTTGCTTTTGGCTTTGCAATTTGCGTTTACTTTTTGTATATTTAACTCTTTCACGCACTCCCACTCCCACGCCCTTCATATGTGCCTCTGTCGTCATGCTGTGCCTTTGTTGTTTTAGTTCGCGCTGGCCTTGTGCATGTTTAAGGCGCGTTAATTATTTAATGCCTGTCACCCAGTGGCTAACACTCGGTGTTAAATGCAAATTGGCATTCTCGCTGGACAGCGACAGCAAGCGCACGGACAATAACAAGGATATCACACACAACACATAGCTTGAGCATACACACACACACACAGAGAGAGAGAGAGAGAGTCCAGTTAACCCATGTGACACATAAAATACGAGCAGCAGGATAACACCGCGACATCAGCACAGCACATCTGTAAAACGGACTATTAAAAAAGCAAACAGCAAGATAAGAAAAAATGAGAGCGAAAGAGAGAGAGAGAGAAAGGGAGAGAGAGAGAGAGAGAGAGAACAATGGCAACAACAACCGGCAACGGCAACTGACAGTCGAATAAAGCGTGGCGCAAAGTATCCCTTTTGGTAAGCAGGCATCCAGCTTGGCCCAGACAAACTATATACCACTGACCCAGCTCAACAGCCCCACCCCCGCCACACACAAGCACACATACAACACACACATGTAATCATAGCTGCTTTAACTGCGCGTCAGGGTTGCATCTCATTGCGGCTAAGCGCATGAACTCCAATGGCTGGGGGGCGCCAGTGGTGGGCGCTGTGGTTTCTTGCCTTTTGGGGTAAGGCTAAAGTGCGCATGACAAGGCCTCTTTAGCCCAAGGGTAGCATTTTGACTAGAGCTGATAAGTCTATTATAAAATCATTTTTAAATTTATCAAGCAATTAATAAAAATTATCAAGTTGCCTCCCAACATAAGCTAATCTGCATTAGCCTTTAAGCAGCAGCCTTGGCATATATCTTAGCCGTGCAGCAGTCTCGACTGAAGCAGTTTGGTTAATGAACACTTAAGCAAGGCTTGGTAACTCCTAAGAGTTAATCAGTTAACCGCAGCTCAGCCAGGCTACTGCCCTATATTTTCGGAGCTTTTTATTGGTTGGTCAAATATTTGTTTATTTATTACTGTTTACAAATAAATAAAAATACAAATGTTTAAATATTTATATTTATATTTATTTATATAATTTTTTTTTTATTTTGCTGTTTTGTGAAACTGCATATATATAAATAAAATAAATATCTTTAAGTAAAATAAATAAAATAAAAAAAATAAATAGATTAAAATAAATTAAATAAATAAAATAAATGTAAATAAATAAATTAAGTAAAATAAACAAAAGAAATAAAATAAATATGAAAAAATAAATAAAATAAAATATACATAAATAAATTAAATTAAATAAATATGAAAAAATAAATAAAATAAAATATAAATAAATAAATTAAATTAAATAAATATGAAAAAATAAAAGTAAAGATTATATGTAAAATTAACCTGAGCTGACTCATTCGAGTTGCCTTATCACGCCTGACAGGCGGAGAGTCTGGCATCCTTATGTCGTCTTGACTTATGCAAGGTAAATATATATAAATATATATATATATATACATATATGTATATGTGTAATCTGCACAATCTCTGCGCGCAGGGTAGAATAATATTTACGAGTTTTTTGTTGCGCGCATTATCATTAATTAAAGGGATTATGGAGCGCAGACGCTAGACATAAAAACCACAGAATCGCTTGACGAAAAACACTTTCTGCGACAGCAACAACAACAAAAACGACGACGACGAGAACATGAAAGTGCTTTAAAAATGTATTCCTGGTATTTTAATTGAGTTGAACGCATGCCAGGAGTGATAACAAAGACATGTGTGAGCCGCAGTCTCATAGGATATGGACGTGCGCGTGATTTAAGGCAAATCCCGAAAAATTTCTGATAATTGACTTTGATGTTGTCGACTGTCACCGACTGCCGCAGCGTGCAGTGTGCAGCGAGCAACGTGCAGCATGTCTACAAGTTGCAAGAGATGCTGAAAAAAGGGACAAACTCGATCGGCCGATATGGCCAAGACTAAGACTTAAATGTCCTGTTGTTTTCCTTATATCGCACGCCGTATGCTCCTCAGACAGAGGCACGGAGACACTTCATGTGGCAGCCGCCGCGTCGCTGCTTTTATTACACAATGTCAGCAGCGACTGCGACGACACTTGGGTGCAAACGAGCCGATTATTGCCGCCTGATAATGCTCTAATTGCCCTGCAGCGACAACCAGTCGGCAACCAGGGCTCCTACTGTTTGGGTTTTCGCCAGGACAACACAAAAAAAAAATCAACAACAAAATCGGAAAGCTGAAAAAAAAAGGTGCCTGAAATCTGCACACATCGCCTTGCCAGCTCTGGATACCATGCTGTGTGAGCGACGTCTATCTGGAGACCTCTGTCATGGAGTGTAGGTGTTTTATTTGTCATTCTGCCGTTCGCTGCCGTGTTGGGCTGGGCAAGAGCACTTCATTAGTGTCGTGCGTCTGCACATGGCAAGATGATTGCTGCCCCTATCTCTAATTGTCTACAACTATCTTTATCTGCGCCCCGGACCTGGCTCGGCTCGAACCTAGACACAGACCCAGGCACACACATCCCGACCTGGGCCAGTTCTATCACTAACCGCAGTTGGTCAGTTTCTTGGAAGCGTGTCGGCATTTCTTATGTTGCCACAGCTACTATCCAATTGATTTTCCATTTTCAATCTCTGGCTTTTCCCGAATCCTGTCAAAAACACTAAACGCACTTGAATAGAAAAATACATTTGAATCCGATGTGGCCGGCCGTGTTTTGCAGTAATCTGAAGTAGCGTGATTATTCATCAAAATTAATGAAAAACGATTACGGCTCGATAACTTATCGATAGTTGTTTATGCTCTGCTTTAGTTAAGCCCATGAGCCAAGCCCGTTCGTGAAATGAAAAAATTAAATCCGCATGGCTCTCGGCTAAGTAGCAAAGGAAAAATTGAAAAGCCCAAAAGAGCCGCAAGGGGAATTGATCTGATGGGCGCTTTAGGGGCGGCCGTTGGGCTGCTTAAATGTCCAACAAGATTTGATTTTTATCGCAAGTATATTTGAATTTTATTGCGTACGAAATATTCGATACAATCAGTGGCCATAAAAAACGACTGGAGCCGTGTCCACGTCGCCTGCCAAATGGCCAAATGGCCGAATGGCCCCGCCGCATAAGCCCGTCCGCCCAATTGGCCAGCAGAGTGGGGCACGCCAGCAGTCGGAATTGCAAATGGACAGCGAGAACTCTGGGCTCCGGGCTCGGTCCGAACGTCGATAAGGCGGCGACGTGGACATTTCTTGGCCACGTTGGCGTCATTTTCCACGCAATAAAATAAACATTCAAAACAAAATCAAACTAAACGCTGCATGTTGATAGCGCACGGCCTGTGTCCTGGCTCTGACTGTCACCCGGGACCCAACCGAGTCCCCACGCCGCCGCCTCCCATCCATCAATGTAACACATTTAATTATACCCTGCATGAATCATGGGAAAAGGATGGGTATAAGAGCACTTCTAGTTGAAGTTGATGATAGAGAAATAATGTTGTATATACATATAATATAATTCAATTAAATAAATGTTATTAACTTTATGGATGTGAATGCCTAAAACAAGCAACTAAGCAAACTGGCAATTGGCTAATGATGAATAGCAATAATATAGCTTTATCGATGTGCAATTATTAAGCAACCAATTAAGTCTAATAATAATAAATATCTTTAATAAATATCAATAATATTATTTACTTTATCAAGCAACTACACCGAATGGCAATTGGTAAATAATAAATATCAATAATATTATTAGCTTTATCGATGTGAAATTCTAGAAGACAAAACTAAGCCTAATGGCTAATAATAAATATCTATAATATTTTTTAGTTTATCGATGTGACAGCCTAAAATAACCAACTAAGTCTAATGGCAATTGGCTAATGATAAATATTTAAATAAATATATTAATTACTATTAGTATATTAAGTATTTTTCTAAATTGCTTTACCCATTTCATATCCAGTTTATTAACAGTTGGGCAGCTGTTTGTCTTGTCCTTTACTTACAGGGTATATGGCTGGCTGCTCACTTTCGGGTAGAGCATTCTTCCTTCCATTAGCATGATTTTATGCTCATTTTTATTTCATTTCGTATTTTTTTTTTTGCTTTTTTGCTTCTGCTTTGTTTTGCCTATCGTTGGTCAGCATCGGAGGCCGCAAAGGCCAGCCGAATCCGCACCCAAATTCTTTAGCCAACTAATAGTTGGGGTAAACAAGACTCGGCGAACTGAAATGGATGTGGAACTGGAATGATGACTGCGAAGGGGTTGATGGACACTGGCTGCTGGTGCAGAGGACACGCTTCGTTAGCTTTTGCGAGCCTGATTTAATAAGTTGGCCAGGCCCAATCGTCTTTCGATTTCTATTATCTGTTTAAAGGTCGGCCATAGAGCGGGCGGGGCAGGTCACATAAGCACATCAAATGCGTTTTTATTGAGACTTAGAGCGAATGTGACAACTTGAATGGCCACCCACGCTGTGGCTAAGGGCCCTAAAGTGCCTTGGCCACAATGAGTATGGGTCTGGGACACGGTTTGGGGTCGGCCCTGGCCGTTGCCGGACTTATGTTGATGCCCCGGCTCAGAGCAAGATAATCGTAAAACGGCTGAAAGAGCGTTAGACAATAAGACAACAGGAACAGGAAACGACAATGGCGTAAGTTCTTTCTCGCTCACTCTCTCTCTCTCTCTCTCTCTGTCACTCGCTCTCTCTCTCTCTGTGTCGCTGTCAATGTGTGTGGTGACATCAGCGCCCATTATAATTTGGACAACGGACGCAGAACAATTACGATGCTACCAAGTAGGTCCTACAGACAATATTATGCTCGTCGGCCCCTGGCCACAGCTCCTGATTGCTTCATCGTCCAGCAGCAGGAGCAGCGGCTACTGTGCCCAATGTTTCTACGAAACTGTGAGTTATAGGCTCAGTCACAATGGGCACCGACTTGCAGCAGGAACTGCTGCTAGCTTGAGTCGCATCTTTGATTTATATTGCGGATGCGCCTGGCACTCTGCAGCCGCCGCTGACGCTGGCCATAATTGGCATTTTAGTCTGGCAGCCATCAAAGGCAGCCCAGCTGGCCCTGGCCCCGGCCCCGGACCTGGCCCCGGCCCTGGCCCAGCGGCAATTCAATTATATAAATCATAGCAGAGTTTGCTCTGATGGAGGTTCGGGCATATCGCTTTCAAATTGCCCAACGCGCCATGACATATCGAGATCTGTTATGATATAACCCTAAATCGTGGCACAATAAACGATTTTATGTGCGCGCTCATAAAATGAGAGAAAACGAAAATAGAGCCAAATCGAAGCGATAAAAACGGTTAAAATTACTACCCTGAGCTTTGGCTAAACAGCCTCATTCACACGCCTCGGCACACCCCCTCACACACACACACAGACACACACATGCTGGCCAAGGAAATTGTCATTAGACATGCCGAATTTATGATTCTTGTTTTGATTTTCTCCTTTTTTTTTGCCGTAAACCCACAGCCAGCACTGACTCTCCTGTTCCCGGCCCCTCTGCCATCGTTTTTCCATTTTTGGTAACCCTTCTTCAAGCTGTTGTTGTTGTTGCCGCTGCTGCTGCTGCTGCTGCTGTCGCACACTCACAAACTCATAAATTGTATAAATTGTTGGGCTATTATTTCTCGTTGCTGTCAGCGCAATATTGCGGAGAGGCAAGTGTCACAGGCGGCGAGGCGAGTTCGCTGCAGCCAGAGTGGGAGTATATATGTACACTTCTATATACATGCATATGTACATATGTGCCTGGTCAGACATGTATTACATATCATTTGTCATCTTTTTATTATGTGTTGTTTTTTGGGAATTTTTCCCTTTTTTTTTTTTTTTTGGCAATTGACTTTGCAGCCTTGACTTACGCCAAATGACATAATTAAGCCGCTGGTCAGGTAGTCGCTGTCGCCGTTATTGGCTTTAGGGTTAGGTTAGGGTTAGGCTTATACCCCGCTAACCCTAGCGCTAACTCTACCATGTGCCATAAAATATAATTCGCATGAATTCGTGGGCAAATCCTTTTTTTCTCCTTTTTTTTGCGCTGCGCACATTAAATTGTAGATTTTTGTTCATTTATTTTTCGGCGAAATTGTCAAATTTCATGCGACTCTTTGGCTATCGGCAATCGGTTTTTTTTTTTGTCAATGCTCAGTGGGCTGTTTGCATGGTTAGAAAGTCAATTGGTTTATGATGCTGGCAACCCTAGCAAAGGCACCAAATTCAGCTGTCGTTGATCTCAGTGTCAACTGCCACTTGGCTTCGCCTTTTGGGAGGCAATCAAATGAGAAACTATCAGGATTAATACGTTTATATTTTCTCGATTTCGAATGAAAATTCATTACAAAGAAAATCATTTGCGCTCAATTTTCTGCATGTGCTTGACTGCAGCTAAAGAAGACAATCGAGTGTGAGCTGGCAGAAGGAGAACAACAGAAATGATCTAATATAATATTCAAAATATAGATAAGTAGCTGAAATCAAATTAAACTTATAGCCAGGCTAATCGAGCAGACGAGTTAATTCTTAGATGCCAAAAAGCTTGTCAGATTTCTATCTATCTCCTCTCCTATAACGCATCAACAAGATGCAGCGTCTTTGGCCAAGTTTCTGTTTAACATAACGCACCGCAATATCCATATAGTTTATTGTTCGAATCGATGACACTGACAACGAAAAACCGGCCGCAACTTCCCGGTAATTAGACACCAGCCCAAGGGCAGTTTATGGTCGAGTCGGGCTGGGCTGGGCTGGGCCGGACCGGGCCGAGCCGAGGTTTTGCGGGTTGCATAGAGTTGAATCATCTTCTAGGTAAGATCTACCTGCCATTGTCTGTGCCATTGCGTCAGGCCGCTGGCAACTTTATGCAATGGGCTCTGGAGTCAAGGACGTTGGCAGGACACATCACATCACATCACATCTCGTCTCGCCTTGCCGACTACCTGACACGCTTCGAACACGCGGCCAAACTCTTTTCTTTTTATCGCCTTCCTCTGAGACGGCTTTTTTGTTGGCATTCAGGCTCACTCCTTCCATTTGGTCGCTGCTGGCAGTTTCATGCGAAAAAGGATTCGAGCGAAAGGATAACGGCAAATGCTTCGCATTTGGCATTTGGCTTTGGCTTTGGCTTTGACTTTGGCTAAGCAGCAGCAGGGCAATAGAAACGAATATTTTCGAACTGCAATTGAATTGCAGGCCAAGCGAAGCACTCCATTCTCAGTCATTTAACCGTTTTTTGGCCATTTATTTGGCCGTTTATTTAGCAGTTTATTTAGCCGTTTATTTTTATTTTTATGACTGCAGCCAACTGGACGAGCATTCACTCTCCGGCAATTATAGTACAATATATTTTCTCAATCACCTTAAAAGAGAGAATCGAAAATGACCCCTTTGATGGTTCAATTAACGTAGCTTTCGCATTGCTCGAATCGAAAACTACCAAATGTTGAGCTGCCAAACAAGGGAAACTCGTTAAGAGCGGAAATTAGACAAAAATCCTTTAATAATTGCAACTCATTCGAAAATAGCTCAGCTCATATCATGCGAATGCACACGTAGCTTCAATTGTGGACATATAAACAGGTGAGCAGATTCATTCGGTAGAGAAACTCTCAGATATTTGAATTTGTTTACGGTCGAATAAAGTTGCCATTTTAAGATATTGTAATTTGGCATTTGGTCTCATACAAATCTGGGTGTGGTAAGTCAATATAGAAGCTAAAGAAATATACAGAAAATCATATTAATTAAAAAATGACAAGATGACAAGCAATGGCAGCAGACAGTGCACAGCTTTAAGTTATATTCAATTAAATTTAAACTTTGGCTTGGCATTTTAATTTGACATTTGGTTTCATATAAATAGGAATTTGAAATAATAAAATTTAAATATATTCTATTTATTAAGAGACTGTTGAAAGCAGCAGATGGAGTTGAAGCTGTTTCTAGTGTCTCTTTCCCTATGCTCGCGCCTCATATGCTCCCTCTCTGGCTATGCTAGCTGCGCCTAATGTTCGAATTCGTATAGCAAAAGTCATTGAAAATGGAATCTAGTATATTAAGGTTCCAAAGTTGCTTTAAGTCGGGACTCATTTCGACTAAACCTGACCCTTTACATTGGATAGAAGTTGTACGAAATATATATATTTATATACATTAAACTATTTTATTCAATAAATGAGAAAGATCGAGTTCAAAGCTCTAGCAAGCGCAGAATTCCACTTTGGCAATCACTTTAAAGACTTCAGAAAACATGAAGACATGACAGACTGCCCAACAGACTACATACATTCATTTCGCTATTTCTTTGATTGAATCAAGGATCGAATGTAGCTATCTATCTAAAAATCCTATGCATATTGACTAAAATATGTATAATTGACATAATTATAATCAATTCAATTAGCATAGACAGCATTAAAGATTAAACCAAAATAATCAGAGTTAACTAATTTTTATATTAAAAAAAAAAATAAAAAATAAATAAAAAAAAAAACATTTGCATCTAAAAAGCCAATGAAGAATATAATCACTTGTCTATTAAAGTTCTAGATGTCTAGATATAATATATATTACATAAAATTAATCATATACATAAGCTAGCTTTCAAATTATATACTTATATTATTATTGTTATTATTATTATTATTATATTATACTGTTTTAAATATCTATAAAAACAGCCTTAGTTAAAAATTCTCTACAGGCTGCAAAATATTTTATTCAAAAAGTCTACGAAAATAAATATTTTATAGTAATTAGATAAGTTCTTCAAAATAAGAATATACGCAACTCCACATGTTTCTAAAGACAAAAACTCTTGGTCTTCAGCAAATGCTCAAGATTTATTTATGACATAGAATGTAGACACAATGGGCCTAGGTCAAGCGCGGCGTGTGCCGATAATTGTTTAATCAACAAGTAAAATAAGGGCATGTGGCAAGAGAATAAAAGAAAAATTTAATCAATATGCCTCAGTTTGAAAATCAAAAATGCGAAGAGCACAAATAAATGATTTTAATTTGCTCAGGGGATGAATCAATGGAATCAGTGGATCTGCTGCGGGGGCGGCATCGGACAAATGTTGGCTCATTGATTAGCCGTTGGCTCCGGAATCCGCAAACAGCTAAGCATGTTCATTTTGGGGGTTGCCTTCTAATTTCTGATTTTCAGTTTGCCTAAAAATATATATAAATATATATGTATGAGTGCTATATGCCCTGTCAGGAACTGCCCCATTGACTAAGTCCTCAATTCTTCAATTTTGAAGGGTAGTCGGTTTATTTATGTTTATATAAATAAGTAAATATATTTATATCACTGTTTAACAATTTTTCTAATATTTGAATTTAGAATAAATTTTTTTTTTTCATATAATAATATATAGCTATTTAATATACATTTAAGCCAAGCTTTGTTTGCATTTTGATCAATTTACAATTATTTTTGACATTTGGCTATATTATATTTTTGAATAATATAAGACTTTACAATTATAGTATTATATTATTTTAATAATATTATATCCTCTTTTTATCAAGCTTTTTTCCCAAAAACTAGTTCTGTCCAGAATATAAATATTTAGAGATATGATGTCAGCGCGTATCAGAACTTATATATATTTTTGCTAGCTTCCCAAAATTTATTTGCTTTCTTGCCCAATCTTGATAGAGAAATATTGTTATCTATGCAAATACTAAAGTACTTTATATTAATAAGGAGCGGTTGCCATAGCTCTGAAATTAATAATAACAATTGAATAACATGCCACAAAGAAAATCCAAAATTGTCGGCTAACATAAGTTGCTTAAAAAGACTTCAAGTTTTATAAAATGAACTTATAATTCTAGTGAAATTATTAGCTGGTTAATCTTACACTGTAAAGCCTCAATTATAATTTATTATTTTATCTTTAAATTTATTTATGAATTAGTTATATCTTTATAACTCTTGAAGCGAGCATATTTAATAAATATTATAAAGACAATAAACACACTTATATATAGAAAGAATTGAGCTGCACAATAATGCAGTCAGTTTGATGACACGCCGATTCATGCATAAAGTGAGAGCGAGATATAGAGAGAGAGAGAGAGAGAGAGAGAGAGAGAGGGAGAAAAAGAGAGTGAGAGATAGAGCAACCGCAGACCACACGGTGGTCAATTAAGCCTTTAATATACGGCTGTCGACCCGCTTATGATGCCCCAAATGGCAGAAACGAAAACTGATTACAATGTCCGATGTCTGTCATTGTGAATGTTTCGGTGGCTGTGGCTGTGGCTATGGCTGTGGCTATGGCTGTGGCTCTGACAATTGGCCTTGTATGGGCTGCGGCGGCTATTTGTTTAGCTCCAATGTGTCGAAGCCCCCCGTGCGGCGTGGATCGGCTTAGGTCTGCGATTCGGTTTATTGAAACATTTCTGATTGTTTCTTAACCAACTTCGCGCAGGACAATGGCTGTGGCAGTTTTTTTTTTTTGGATTTCGTGTTACTTCTGCTGCTTCTTCTTGTTCTCTTTCATTTTTTTTTTATAGTGAACATATGTGGTTCATAAATCATGTCAGAAGCCGCGCTCGTCGCCAGCTCGTCTGGGGCGACGGGACAAGAGAAAAGTGAAATCAAAACTATTATTGGTGATTTTTACCTTCTACGGATATTTGGTTTTGTTTGCTTTTTGTGCGGTTTGTTGAGGTGGCAGCTCGTAACGTCTCTCAATGACAAATAAAAACATCAAATCATTCATGGCACTTGTTCAACTGGCATTGATTGAGCCAACACACCCCATGATCCTCGATGCGACCAAAACCTGAACACAGCCACAAACCCATATATACCTAGGCAACTATTGAGAAAACGACAATTTCCCTTGCTTTGTCTGTAATTCCCCTGTTTCTTTCATTTTAATTTTCCTTCTTCTTTTTTATTTTGTTTCTGATAAGTTCCCAACCTGTTGGACAGCTTCACTTTCATTCATTCACAAAAAAAAAAAAAAAAAAAAAAAAATAAAGAACAGAAAAATGAAAAGTTTTTTTTTAGAGCCCAGCGATTTATTGTTTGTATATAAATTGGTATATGAAAACATTAGCAGGCTTCTAGCCAGCCAGTTCTCTTGAATTCCT
The DNA here is from genome assembly GCA_035047625.1 of Drosophila mettleri. Classification (NCBI taxonomy): domain Eukaryota; kingdom Metazoa; phylum Arthropoda; class Insecta; order Diptera; family Drosophilidae; genus Drosophila; species Drosophila mettleri. Next base: position 13,927,490 of record JAWNPI010000109.1, read on the forward strand.
ATTTTATTTCTTCTCGCTCTCACACGCTTATTGTTTGATGAGATTGATTAATGCTCTAATCCTACGATTTCTGCCTTTTGATTTCTATATTAAATGCTCATAGTTGACTCTTTTGATCAGACCTGAGCGTTCCCTTACCTCCTGTCGGTTTGTTTATGTGGCTTCTTGTTGACTACGCAGTTCTCTTCTCGCCTTTCCCTTCAGTTTAATTATACATTTCATTTTCACGGTGGATATTCAATAAGCCCCTAAATAGATCAATTTGTTGGCTGCCTGGTTAGCAGTCGAGCTGCTGCGTCACTGTGGGCTCAACGGAAATTGAGATATCAACAAGAAATGCTCAAGATTTTAGCATTCGATGTAATTAATATTATAATTATATTAAATATGTTTCACTTTAATATTATTATTATATTTTTAAAATTTTTATTCTGTAAGCTTCAGAGGCTTCTTGAGGACAGTGTCTGAGCTGCTGGCAATGCTTCTGTAGGTGAACTGATGGGCGAAGTTATATAAAGATTGAGCCCATTTTTCCATGAATTTTAATTTTTTAATTCCAATAGCAAATACTTAAGTTAAGTAACATAGTAATATAGCTTATATATTATATATAATATAATATATATAAATTATAGGTAAGCTGAAATACATTGTTGCCAGAACTTCGCCTGAAAGGCGCACATCTTTCGCTGTCGAGCTGGAGAATATATATACTTTACTACTTTTATTGACCTCTGACCCATATGAACATCCATGCTTAAGGTCGTTAAGCTAAAAGAAAACACTTGATTTAAACATATTTTGTTGAACTTCTTTAGATTGAGTTAACTAAAACTTGCACAAAAAATAAGCTAAACCTTTAGAAATCTCAAATAAATATTAAAAAAAAAAAAAAATTCAAATATTCATAAATTAATAATGCGAGAGATAAAAAATGTTTTTATCTAACTCAGAGAGCTGCAGCAAAATTTACAAATAAGTCTTTTGAGCTATTGAAATTGTTCTAAAACGCTTTACATAATAGATTCGATAATTTATAAATATATTTGATATTTATCTTTTTATATTTAAGTATATATAATAAATATATTTTAGTTGCAATTATTCTTCAATTCTTGTTGTCCTTAAATTTAAATAAGCTGAACAAAAAACATAAAAATTATCTTTTATTTTGAGTTTATATTTTCGATAGGCATTTAACATCCATTAAACACAAAGTTTGACCCGTGTCCAATAGCACTTAATAATGTCCAACCCTCAGGGTCCAATTCTTTCTGCCCACACAAATACACACACACAACACTTAACCTCAGTTGGTCGTTTTTTCATGTTTTTTTTTTTTTTCTTTACAGTTAAATTGTATTTTATATTTTTTGATTGCAAAACTCGGCTTTAGGGCAATTAAAATTTCACGCTTTAGGCACAGGCGGACCAAGCCATGTGTGTGTGTGCGTGCGTGTGTGTGTGTGTGTGTGTCGCTTTGTGCCTGTGTCAATCAACAAATTTATTGTGCAAATTATTGCGGCAGCTATGACAACCTCAGGTGGTGTTTGAGGTGGTTGCTTTCCTTCTGCTTGGCTTTGCCTCCGACCCAAACGCGAATTCAGTTTCAATTTTTGTTTTGCTGTTTTTCGTAATTGTTGCCTGTTGTTTCTATTGTTGATATCCTACTGCTTGTTGTTGTTGTTGTTGTTATTGCTTGGCGTTGCACTTGTTTAAGCGCATTCGCCACGCCTGGGATATGCGAACAACAATATAAATGATATGGCGTCGTCAGGGGTTGTCTCAGCAGCAGCAGCAGCATCAGCATTGAGTTGAGTTTGGCACACCCTCACCTAGCACCACCTCCCCCCACCATCGGTCTGCCTACACCCTGCCAGTTGGGCTGCCGCGAGTTCGGTGATAACGCGAAATAATTGCGTGACAACCATGTAGCGATAATTTTCAATTAAACGGCATTTTCCTTTTCCTTCTTGTTGCCGAAATAAAACGCAGAGCAAGAGAGAAAGAGAGAGAGAAGTGCTGGGACATAGACATAGCCAGAAAGGCAACAACGAACGGCCCACTACGAAATGAGCCAAACAGGGAGCAAGAGCCAGCGTGAAATTCCATATTAAAATCAACTTATTTTCTGCTTTCATTTATTCATGCTCAGTTGCTGTTGTTGTCGTCATCACACGCACTCGCACACACACACACACACGCAGTGCTAAAAAGCAATAGTAACAATTTGCTTCTGTTTCGTGTTTCAACTGTGCAGAGACGTCGCCGCCGACAGAAAAGTGTCACACTTGTGCGTCATTAACGCCGCCAGCCGGTCACAACTGGTGGGTGGGTGGTTGGTTGGTTGGTTGGTTGGGCTTTGGTTGGGCTTTGGTTTGGGTTTGGGCGGCTCTGCTCGGTGGGCATGCTGCTTCAGTTTTTATTTTTTGGGGTGGCCATGGCGGCCATGTGGTTGCCGCCTTTTTTGGGGGTTGCTGCTGTGGTTGCCAGCAACATTGCCAACCATTTTTCTGCGGCCAAAAGACAACAACAACATCACTGCCAACAATTGCTGCAAACACAACAACAACAGCAACAGCAAGAAAAAGCTGAGCGCATGTTAATTTGATTTGCGCGCTTTGCAATTCGACAATAATATTGTCATCAGCTTGAAGCTTGAAAATCGCACTTGGCGGCGACTCGACGTGCGTGGCCAATGCACTTTTAATTGCCTTGCAGCAGCCACGCGATCCATGCGGCCTTCAAAAAGAAGAAAAAGAAAAAAAAACTATTGCAGGCCATGTAAAGTCGTCCAGGTGTGCAACTTATTGACCTAACAAATTCAAAATCTTTCGATGATATAAAAGATATTTGTGTAATTATATATTATATTTATATACATACATATATAGCAATACACCTGATACATAAGAGACAGTAGAAGCTATATTTATATATGTATATATATTTATATTATATTTATATGTATATGGGCTTTGCTCATAGAAACTGCTGTTTCTTAGAGTATAATACGAGTCAATTTTCGAGCTAATATCTGATAAATTAACAAACAGAGAGAGACTCATAGAGAGAAGGAGATAGATACAGAATGGAAATGGAGTCATATCTCTAATTCTGTAATTCTAGCACTTCCTTTTTATGCTTTAATGCCTTTTCTTTGCTTTCCTTTTCTCTGCGTACCTTACACTTTTTGTCTCATTTTATATCTACCTGATTTCTTATGTCGCTCTTTCTATCACACTCACTTTATTTCGCTCGCTCTCTTTCTCTATCTTTGTCTCTCTCTCTCACTACATATATTTCTGCCCTAATCACTCTCTCTCTCTCTGTCTCTCTCTCTCTCTCTGTATCTCTCTCATTATCTCCTCTTCACTATATCTCTCACTAGCTAATTTTCTATTTCCCCCTCTTTGGCATCTCTTTATTCCCACTCTATAGTTTTTCTATCTCTTGTCGTTCTTTATGTGAGCCATAACTTTCATTTTCTTCCGCTTCATCCTCTTGCCTTATTTTGTTCTTTTCTCTATCTAAATGAAGTTTCTAATCTTATAAAGACTTTAAGAGCTAAAGACATTCAATTCGGTATGTAAATCAAACACAGAACAAGAGGAACATGGAGGATTTCTAACTGGAGAGCCTTTGCATATGTGCGCTCTTCTTAGGCTCCTTAGACCTCAGTCCTAATGCCCTGGCCATTGACTTCTTGCTCGATATTATTAAAAGAAAACTCGCAGAGCAACAATGCAATGTGACAATGGCTTGGCTGTGTTGCAAATTGGCGCGGAGTCCGACGGATTACGGAAGACAACTGTCAGTTTGGCTGTCAATTTGGCCACGGCAACCACATCCGGCTTATGAACAAGCCAAGGAAATACGAAAAAAAAAAAAATTAAAATTAATTATTAAAATAGAAATTTCTCGAGCTGGAATATTAATCATCAATAATCGAGATGGGCTCAACTTATAATATTTAAGGCCAGCTTGATGTTGGCTTATAGGCCCGAAGCTGGCCGGAAAAACTAGTTCGTGCCTTGGATAGGCTTGAGCTAAACGGCAAATGATGCCGATGCCGTCGTCCTCGTTGTTGCCGTCGCCGCCTGTTACCATTTATCAAATTCAAATTAACGCTGGCATTGCGTTCGCAATTGTTCAGCAATAAGTCCTGTCATTAACAATGAGTCCTGACAAGTGAGTAACAGCAGCAGCAGCAACCACCCCTTTTTTTGCGCCTCATTGAGTGGCATATGCGTTGTGAATTACGATTATATATATATATATAAATATAAATATATATATGTAGATATGTGTGTGTGACGACTCTGCTGCATCCTGGCTTTGGTTCGATGCCCGGCTGCCTTTTTAATGAGTGCAACGTGTTTTTTGTTCGCATTCTTGTCGACTCTCGCGCACCCACAGTCCGTCATTCATTCCAGTTGAGTTTTCAGTTCAGCTTTCGCCTTTCTGTTTTCTGTTTTCTGTTTTTGGTTTTTTAATATTTGCGGTTGTCGATGGTCCCGTTGTTAAGCATCCGCCTGCCGCCACCCCAGCGCGAATTGCCAAGCCAAACCATCAACCATCAACCATCAACATCAACTTAAGTTCAATTAAAATCCACATCAAACAATAAGCGGGCACGTAGCTGAACCATCAACTACTTCAAAATTGGCACAACAATAACAACAATGCCCGTATTCATACTCATACTCACACTCACACCCACATTCATACTCAAGCATCGCATTCATGCGGCAATTTGCCAGGTTGCGCATGGACGCCGCCTCGCGGCTATTGTGGGTGGTTGATTCCGTTACTCACCGCTCGTGCCTCGGCTTAAATCTCGCCCAAAAAGAAAGCGCACACGTGTCCAGCAGGCGACAAACTTGTTGCCCTCCTGCACCGCTTCACACGCCACACTCAACCCACCCACCCACTCAAGATCTCCTTGTTAAGTTGAAAGCGATGTCCTTGTCTTCTTTTCGTCAAGCCACACTCCCCATGCCGCTCAGCCCGCAACATGTGTATATCTAACCATGTGTCGAGCACACATCGCCCGAAATGCGTTTAAGCTGCCCTTTCATACTTGAGCAAGCTTCCTGGTCATGTTATATAATAATATATCAGCTAATCAATCAATCTTTAATCAAATGCAACTTAAATATTTAAAGACTTCAAATTAAATTAAAATTCGAATAAATAAAAAACTTAATCATGCTTCAATTGGTGTCACAATAATATATATATATATATATATATATATATATATATATATATATATATATTATGATATAAATCAAGGAAACAGTAATGTATAGCATTTAAATTTAAATAATATTTAAGTAATATTAATTATATGTTTAAATAATATATATTTTATATTAAAATAATATTTATTGAATTAAAAAAAAATAAAAATTTAAATAATATTTAATATATTAAAACAGAAAAAAAATTATTTAATTTTTAAATAATTATAATATTAGCTAACATAAGAATATTAAAATAATATTTAATTATTATTTCAGTAATATTTATATAACGTTCGAGTAATATTTAAATAACATTTAAATAAAATTTATTTATAAATTTAGCAATATTTATTATTTATGTTTTTTATATAATTCTTTATACATATTTTGTTTATCTGTAAATCCATATAAATTTATAATAAATTTACCAAATAATTTACATGAACCCATATAAATTTATAATAAATATAAATATATAAATTTATAATTTATTTACAATATTATAATAAATGTATTTATATTTTAATTTCAAAATATATATATATATTTAAAAATATTTTTAGCGTATTTGATTTAATTCTGCTGATTTTATTTTATTTAAGCTAATTAAAAATACAAAGAACAGCATAGAAATCTAGTCTTGGCTGTGCGCCTAGTCCATGCCCAGTTGGCTAAGGGTAACGAGAGCTTTGGCCAGGGGCGACGAGCCAACTGCTGTGGTGGAGATCGGGCACGCAGAGCCAGTCAGCCAGCCAGCCAGCCAGCCAGCCAGCTATGCGGGGAATGTCTGTAAGCCAATTAATGCGTCAACTTATTAGTTTGTGTCCAGCACTCAGCGAAGGGCGAGGCCAAGGCACGACGTTGAGCTAGAGGCTGACTCTGGATGCTGTTTATCGAACGCAGCTGTGGCTCATGCCATTCCGCGTGCTTTGTCAGTGGGTGCAAAAAAAATTGAAAAGCCCATCAGGCTTGGATGCTATGGGGGTGCTGCTCCTTTATGCACACACACATACACATATATAGAATTGTGTGTGTGTGTGTGTGTGTGTGTAAGCGGAAATGGCAAAAGAAGAATGCGAGCGAGCGGTGGCAGTGGCTTCATTATTAAAATAATGCCACAATGCCCGGCCAGGCCAAACTAACAACCACGAGAACATGCACAGAGATCACATCAAAGCAGGGTTCGTCGTGGACCAGCTATTCGAGAACGGTGGCTGTGTTTTGTGGCCAATGCGGCACCCTCCGCAAGTTCAAGCCTAAAAAAAGGAAGAGAAATCAACCAAGCCCACCAAGTGAATTCCGAACAAAAAATAAAAAAAAAGGGGGCAACGGGCAACTGGATGAATGCAAACGCGAATGCGAAATGTTAAGGAGCAGCGGCACAGCACAGCTTGGGCCGGTGCGGGGCGCAGCCGTTCGATTTCTCAGGATGCCGCTCTTGTGGGCCCACACAAGAGGACATCGAGGACATGGAGTGCAATTAATGTTAATGTTGAGATATTTATGATGCACTCCCCTTACCTCGGCGCCCTTTGTGAAAGGTGGTGTGGGCCACCCTTTTTGGGCTGAATATTTGCGTATGAGCTTCAAGCGTAATTTAAATAACCCCGGCCGTAGCTGCGCTCCTTGTGCGCATCATAGTCATGGGCATTGGCATCGGTCCACCCTCGATTGACGTTGCCATGGCCACAAAACAACATTTCAATTTCTGTCAAATAGTTTCGTATTGTCGACGGACTCAGCAGCGTTTCGAGGATTTGTCAAATCAAAAACTTATGTTACAGCTGGATTAAAATTATACATGTCACTGGCTGCTGGCTGCTGGCTGCTAGCTGCTGGCTACTGGCGACTGAGGCGGCAGCTGAGCCTGTCTGCTTGTCAGTCATTGCCTACTGCTGCTGCTGCTGCTGTTGTTGTTGTTGTTGCTGATTTAACGCATCAGCGCGCCAAATAAAACTTTCAAATGAACAGTTAAATGCGCGCTAATAGGGGTTCAGATTTCAGCAACTTTAGCCCTCAACAAGAGCACCCCTCACCCCCTCAGACGGCGCTCACCCCTTGCCTGGCCTTGGCCCTGCCGGCTGTTGCGCCCCTTGCGCAAGTTTTGTAACCAACCCGAGCTAGCTCCTGGCCACATTGAGCTCGCGCTCTATTGTCCTGCCACGGATTGATTGTGACATTAAGTAGGATTTATTTATTTATTTACTCCTTTCTTTGCCGCCTTTTTTTTTAATTTCAATTTTAAACACAAGATGCAAATTATGTTTTCAGTTTGTTACACTTTCGCCGAGCTCAGATCGCATCGCATCGCATATTGGATAGAATCGGATCGGATCAGTTAGTGCGGGTTGTTTGCCGCAGCTTTTAACGCGTTCTATTTGAGTTTCGCATTAAAACGACTTAAGTTCACAAATTCTAATGCCTATGCAAATATTCAAACGGCATATGCTCTATTTCAACCCGAACTTACAATTTTTTCTTCTTAAGCAAACTTTGATTTGCAAATTAAAATATTTTGTCAATCAAATATTTTGTATACGTTTATCATTTGATTTAGCTTAGAGCCTAAGATTCAAATTTCCATGATTTAATAATTTTCTAAGATTTTTAAACAACTAAAATATAATATTTATTAATTAGTAATACATTTTTATGAACTTTAACAAATAAGTTAATGAAATTAAAAATAATTATTATTCAGTATAAAATTAATAAACAAAAATGTATTCATTTTACTACTAATAAAAAGTCTTCGTCTTTATTTTATACAATATTTGCCTCAGGAAATTCTTCTAAAGCTCTCAATTGTTTGTTGCGGAATCAAATGTCATCATAAGAGATTACTCTTAATGTTGCGGTCGCTGGGATCTCATTCATCCACTCTCCCGTCTGGCTAGGTCGTCAGCTGCGACTGCTGAAGGTCTACTTCGCCGACTTTGCACTCCGACTCGAACACTTGCATGCCATTCAGACAGCATCTCACCCTCAATATAGTTCGCATATGCCTGAGATAGAGTCTGTTGAGTCAGCTGTAGGCTTCTGCGCCGCCAAGGAATGCTAAAGAGCGCATCCATCGACTCAAGGTACAACTAGAGAGCTGCACAAATGAAGATCTTTGCGCTTATCAAATATTGCAATTTTTCAATTGCTAGAAACCATTTGACAGGTGCTCGTAAGCTCCAAAATAAATGCCACCAAAGTAGCGCATCGAACTGTAAAAATCTGCCCAAAATCGACAGCAAATATTCAAACCAAAATAAATGCTAAGCCAGAAGCAGAGCTAGCTATAAAAAAAAAAATAGAAAAAAAGTTTAAAAAAAGAACTAGTAGAATATGCATATAGTACACATATATATATATATATATATATATACAAAATATCGGTAGAGGGAAAAATGGAAGCTGTTCTCTACTTTTTGCCGTTCATGGTTTAGTGATTCAATTATTTTTGTGCGCAATTTAGATTTATTGAGTTTACAGTTGACGCTGTTGCTGTTGTTGTTGGTGCCGTCATTGTTGTTGCTGTTGTCGCTGCTCGTGCAGAGATTTGCAACAACAACCTGCATAATCAATACTGAATACCGAAATGCGAACGTGTTGTGAAGTTTGCCATTTGGCTGAAAAGTAAATAAAAATGCATCAGTCGCTGTGTGAAGCTGCATGCTAGCTGAAAGGAGGCCCCAGGGCGATTGAGGTGGGGGCAGGCGGCAAGCGGCGTGCGACATGCGGCATGCGACAATCGGCATGGGGCACGAGTAACGAGAGGCGAATATGGCCGCTAAAAGCTTAACGCTCGACAACAACATCGACGGCGACGGCGACGACGACGGCGACTGCAACGTCGACGTCGACGTCGACAAGCGCTCGTGTGTCACGTGACGCATGCAATTCGCATCCGTTTCCGGTTAAGCACCGTACATAGCGTACAGCGAACAGTTAAGGTGGGCATCAGCAGAGTGCGAGAGCGAGTGCGCAAATGGTCGAGACGGTTGCTGTAGATATTGCACAAAGCGCGCTGCCTGCAGGGTTAAAAATCATTTTAAAACCATAAAAATAAACTCGCGTGTCTGCCAAAGTAAATAAATAGTAAAATAAAAGGCGAAGCATACACACACACACACAAATTTCGAAACATTTGCCAGTTTATTTCTGTCTATTTGTGTTTTGTTTTAATTTTTGTTTAAGCTTCACACATTTTTGTTTTAAAATCCTTTCACTCAACACTTGATGCCTGTGTGCGTGCGCGCTTAGGCAAAAAATGCAATTTAGAATATTTGCAATTCCCTTTGGCAACAACAAATCTGCCACCGATTACCCGTTTCCGCTTCAGCTTCAGCTTCTCATTTCATTTATTTTCAGCCTCAATCTATATCAAATCAAACAAAAAATGTTTGCAAAAACAAAAAAAAAATCAATGGATTCAGGGTATAAAAAATTCAAATAAATCTGCGTACATTTTATAATATTTATTGTGCTAAGCCCCAAACAATCTGGCAAGCAATGATATCATAACATAGCTGTTAAACCTATAGCAGCGAACAAACTATTTCTTCTCATTTTTCGCCCCTCTGTTTGAGCGAAGTTTCAAATAATTGAGAAAAAGCAATTTGTGTCCTCTGACCATCAACTGTGTGCTTTGTTATATGTATTATCAGATATAATTACTCTTGACTCGATGTATGTATGGAATATGAGTAAGAAATAAGATTGCATCTTCGATTTGTTGATCTATATTATTTAATTAAATTCATAGAAGTATAATTTCTATTTGTTTTTATAATATATAAATGTATTTATCTAAATATATATTTTTCGGATCTAATAATCAACAAAGCTCATTTACGTTAAAAATATAAATGCTCTAAGAGTTCCTAAATAATATTTTTTAATTTATATAATATTAAAAATATATTATAAATAATAGTAAAAGAAATGTTTAGAAATAAGTTATAAATAATTCAAAAATAACACTAAATACAGAATTATTATAAATAAATAGAAAATAATTTTAATTAATAAGAATTAAATAATAAGTAACAAATAAATAATTAGAAATCAAATATAAATAAATAAAAAAAAAACAGTCTAATATTATTATACTAACCTACTATTGCAAAGAGATAATTAATTTCAAATAAATTAGATAAAATAAGAAACAAGTAATTAGAACTGAGTTTTTGATAATCAATTAGTAAATAATTATTTCTTATTATTATTAATTTATACTAAGTAATAAATATATAATTATAAATTAATTATAAATAATAAAAAAAATGGTCTAATATTTTTATATATTATAGTAATAATTATAATTATTATTACAAAGAGATAAATAATAATAATAAATTAGAATTAATTGGAAATATATTTGAAATAATAAAAAATAAATAATTATAAATTAATTTTAAATAATAAAAATATTATTTTATTTACTAAATTAATATTCAAAATCAATTTTAAATAATAAAGAAAGAAATAATTGGAAACAAACTGTTAATAATAAAAAAATAAATAGCTAAGCAATAGGAAAATAAAAGTTTAATAATAAATAGCAAGAAATAAATAATACCACTCTTGAGCACCTTCAATAAAGCTAAGGCAACTCTATAATAATTATAATTTCTACTTCTCACATACTAACAGAATTCATCTATCAATTATATATAAACTCGTCTCAGCTATTGACACTCAATATTTGGGTGCTTCCATTGAGAAGAGTGTGAGGCGTTATTGTCTGATTATCGTAGCACGCTGCTGCTCACTCCTTGCCGACTTAACTGACCTTTTATTATTCTATTTTTTGTATCGTTCAGATTTCATTATACCTAGTGCTTAATTTTTCAGTACAACATCAACACCCTGTACGACAACTTGTGAACATGACAAAGCAATTGAGCACGGCTGGGGCTGTGACTGAGTCTGAGGCTGAAGCCGTCGCGGAGGGTTGACTGCGTTGCCACGATCCAGGGGTGTTGCGGGGCCATTGATTATTAAATGTTTGAAGTGAAGCCAATGCCGAACCCTTTTTTCAAGACTCATCTGGCCCATCGCCCAGCGTCCATGACCCATAATTTGGACTGTGTGCGTCAAATTTATTGAAGTTAATATTTGTCGCAAATGGAATGGGTAGGTGGACGCAGGGTTGGGCAAAGCAGACAGTGAACAAAGCTGTTGCCAAAAAAGAAAAAAAAAATAAAAAATATAATTGTGTATAAGAATATGTGTATATAGATATTTTTGCAAAAAGGGCGCAAGAGCTCTCACCATCTCTCTCTCCCTCTTACCCTTTGCTGGACTTCTCAATCCATTTGTCTGGTGCGAAACTGCTGCAAGCATAAATCATGCAATATATTGCATTATCATGCAGCTAGAAATGTCCCAGCTGGAGGCAGGGCGTTGCCAGATTTGTGCTGCCTTCTAATGGATGTAATAATCGGAGCAACTAATGGCAACTCAAACGGGTTGAAAACGGGGCGAAAAATACTGAAACAATAAAAAAAAGTGATACAAGAGAAAGACAAAAAAAAATGTATAAAGAGAAAGCAAATTTTAGGAATTGGTGTAGGAGGAAAACTGAGTTTGGCAATTGATTCGTTCGCTTAAGACAATGAGAATGAAGGTCTCAAGGTCATCGCAACCTTTCGACGCAATTTGCATAAAGGATTTTCGGGGAAAGCGCGTCCACAACATTGCGTCGTCGCAGGACATTTTACGACGCCTTTTGCCTGATTTCACCGCTCAGTTTTATGATGCAATCCGAAAAGTAGAGCATTTCACATTTCACATTTTCCCAATTCACCCGCTGCGCCGGTTGCCTTCGGCTTCACCGGAACGTGAGCAACACGGTATATGGGATAGGGATAGGGATAGGGCAACTTGTACAATAACTGGGCATTATATAAAGTTGCGCATACTTTGCATTTCAGCTAACAGACAGCATAATGAAAGACGCGAGCGGGTTTTATTTTCGCCTTCGTCCGCCTCTCGCTCTAATTGTGTGGGTTGCTCTCGGCCGCGAGCATTCTATTGCATTTGCTTAATGACAATTTTTCTGTCGAAATCTTTTCGAAATGCTTGCCTTGCCTTAACTCCTCGTGCAGCCCTTGTGCTTTGTTTTGGCCTCTGAGGCCTTTCACTCGCTGCTTGTCCTTTTAGCCGTTTCGGAGTTGATCTAATTTTCAATGTGCTCTCTATGCAAATATGCAAACGCTGCGCCATTGTTTGGCCAGCCCGAAAATGTAAATATTGGTTATTAGGCCAGCCATCTCGGCCTTATTCTTATGCCGTTTCCATTTCCATTTCCATTCGCAATCCCAACCACGTTGTCCCTTTTGTCGCAATGTTATACAAATATGCGCCAATCGGTTGAGTCTCGGCTCGGGTTTTACTTGCTATTGATGTGTTGCCCCGCAGCGGTTGCCTTGCCTCATTTGTTCGGCCTCCGCGTCTTTTATGTGGCATCGTAAAACTTTTGTGGCTAGCTGGCAATTTTTCAGCTCAACGTCAATTGCAGCCCGAGTCCTGTTGCCAACCTTAACTATTTGCTTCGCAGAAATGTGGCAATCAATTTCCTCTTTTTGGGCAATTCAACAACCAACTTGTTCCTGGCTTCCATCAATTTGTTATTTTGCAATACGTTTATTTGCAGAAAAAAATTATGTGCTTAACAATAAATAAACTTATTTAAATATTGATGGTAAAACAGATAACAGAAATCAAATTAATAAATAAAAAAATAATTTTAGAGCCTTAAAAAAGGCAGAAAAAAAAACTTAAATTAAATGAATATAAGAAGTGTAACCAAATATAAAAGATTTTAATTTAATATTTATTGGCAGTCATAATAACAAATTAACAAAGCATAACATTTTTTAGTATAAGAAATAACGTGAAAAAGTAATAAAAAATTGCATAAAAAATAAAAGAAATATTGCTATTGCTTTGATATTAAAGGTGCTCGAAGTTTGATGAAATATATTAAAATAAAATATAATTTAATAAAAGTAAATAAAACTAGAATCATAATATTTAATAAAATCATAAAATTTAATAATTTACAATAAAATATTAATTTATTTTAGTTTATTTTTGTAATTCAATTTATATATATTTATATAAAAATGTAAACGTTTTTTTCAATTTTATTAAAAATTTAAAAACTAATAAAATTAATATGACTACAATTAATTAAAATTATCTAGCAAATAATATTTTAATTTTAAAATTAGGACTAAGCGCAGAAGCAGCGTTTAGAGCAGGAAATACTTTTCAAAATAATTAATAATTAATACAATTGATAATAATTTAATCATAATTAAAAAAATATAAAAAAAAATTTATATTATTAAAAATAATAATAAAATATATCTATTATATTAGTTGAGACAAACATATAAATGAGATATGCGATTTGTGTCATTATAAAAAATTAATTTAGAAATCAAAATGTCTTTCAAAATGTATTAAAAAAGTTGAGAATAGAGCACAAACAACTCTTTTTTCGCCTCAATGAAAAGAAAGTAAAAAAAAAAAGAAAAACAATGAAAAGCAAAAAGTGAGCACTAAACAGGAAACATGGGAAAAAAGTGATTGTCACCTTCGGAGCGTAAGACATACAAACATTAGAAACGCCCATTTAGACAAAGGGTTTCAATTTGGACGATGTTGGATGTGACCCATGTTGGTTACGGCGGCGGCTTGTTAATCTCTTAATTTATCAATTGAGGCGGATTCGTGCATGGGCTGCAGCTTCATTTGGATTCGGACGCGAACTGGAATTCGGTTTCAATTTCAATTTCATTTTCAGTTGCAAATTAATTTCCATAAATGCGCGACGAAAAAGGCAAAGCACACAAAAACTGTCGGCGCAGTTTGTGCCAAGGGGGTAGGGGTTAGAGCTCTGGGGGTTGCAAAAAAGGGTTCGACAAAAGTTATGTTTACATAATTAATTAAACAACACAATGCCATCGAGGAGGCTGGAGACGGCGAAGGTAACACATGTGCAGCAGTCCAGCGGGCTGCGGACTACGGACTACGGACTACGGACTACGACCTAACGAAATGCAATATATTTCATATGAATTCACACAATTGTTAAGTGAAAGAGTTACGGCAAGGGTTGCAACACGTCTAAGTTTCCACGAACAACGAGCACATCTCGGCAGATATATGAAGAGCCTTCGCGTTGCGTCGCCGCATCATTTACTTTGCTTGGTAATAAACTCATAAAAAGCCAACCAAATGGGAACATTAAAACAAAACTAAAATGTCATCTCACCCTAGAGTACGGCAGCAACGGCAACAAGGCGGCCGCATAATGGGGCAACAAAAGGCGCGACAATCCTTGAATCCTGCCCTAGCCAACAAAAGGGTTGCGCGCGCTCGAGAGATGCGTCCTCATCTGCGCATTGTGCTCATAAACTATTTGTCACACGCACAAGCAGCAAAGTGGGCGGTGGGCGTATACATTTGTCATTAGCATTGGCTAAGGGTATGGTTAGCCGACGGCTGAAAGGGGGGTGGGGGTGAGTCGGGGGCTATGAGCACTGCATGTCGAGACCGGACAAACTGGTTCGCCAAGGAGCCAGCCTAACAGCTAACGGCACGGCATACGCATAAATGACTTTTTGATTCACTTGCTAGATGTGTGCGTGCGTGTGTGTATGGGTGTGTATGGGTGTGTATGTGTGTGTGTGTGTAGCAGTGAGTCCCAAAGGAGCTACCGCCCGCACAGGTCCGCATGCAGCACGTCCAGCCCCCTCCGTCGAATTAGATCGCCAGCATTTGGTGTCGCCATTTTATGGCACATTTGTAATCCACTTCCAGTTGGCCGGCCACGCACCAACGAGCAGCCCTCAGTCCCCCATTTAGCCGTGGCAACCTGTTACCAGGTGTTAAATTAGCGTAATTTTCAAACTCTGCTCAGACGGATGAGCAACTGGCGCTCCAACCAACCAACTGCTGGCCTGCCCTGCTTTTCATTTACTTTAGCCAGCCAGAATTAATGACGGCTTTTGGCTTAACTGCAAGACTGGCCTAGATTCGTGCTAGTGTGCTAGCTGGTGGCAGCTTCCATATAACAAAGATGTATTCATTAAGTACCTTAATGAGCTGCGGGCAGTTCAAGTGTATTTACTCAGTTGAAACTTTGATTAAATAAATGTATTTGCTATGAATTTATAAATAATAAAAGAATAAAATTACTTAAAATAAACGATAATTTTCTAAGTTAAGCTTTGGCAAGAGTTTAAGGCAATTTTGACATTATCTCTTGATGAGCTCATAGTGCATTTTCTAAATAAAAACTCACTCTGATCTATTCTTATACATATTATATTCCAAATATTAATCAGTGAGAATGCGAGAAACTTGCAAGTTTTCCATCAGCTAAAGAAAAAATCGCTTATTTATCAGACTTCATTAAATGATGAATGCAAAGCAAATTTCTTGAATGAAAATTAAATATCAAATAGATAAATAAAGGCGTCTACAATAATGCTAAAAAAACACAAAAAAAACTCAAACTTAAATTCAGTTAAAACATGAAAAAATTCATGCATAATAATTGAAAGTTTTTGCCAACTAAATTGCTATATTTGACTAGTTTTATATGTTCTCATAAGAGTTTAATAAAGTGTTTACAATTATGCTTTTAATGACTTGAAATCAAAGCTCATATGAACTTAATTGCGATGTAATGGGAAAATGTTAGAAACTTTGTAGTATTTCATAGATAGCTCTTATGATTTAATGTAAAAAAAACTATATTAATACGTATATATAGTATTTAAATATATATATAAATATAAATATATATTATATATTTTATATGAACGAGACTTCGTCTTTAGTTTTATAAGAGATTTGTCTTGGACCTGGTAACTTTGCTATTTGTAATTCCTTTACTTTGACTTTGAACAGTAAATTTAGTAAAAGGTTTTTATTGGCTGCTGATAGAAATTCAGATTAGGCAGTCTCATTAATCTTAGCATTTGCTGAGGAACTGTGCTCACATTATGTATGTCAAATTGTTTATGTGTTTGCCATTGCAAGTGTTCAGTAGTTTATGAAAGAAACATTTCTTGGCCACATATATATTTCTCTTAAGAAGTCAAATCTAAGATTTGAAGTGTGAAATGTGTGTATGTGACCTGGCTCTGTGCATTCGCCGTATAAATCATCATTGAAGAAAATAAATAAATTTAAATATAGCGATCAAATTCTTAGCTTAAACTAAGAGAAACTCAAGAGATGAATTTTCTAAAAGTGTTTGCTATCGAGTGCTTAATGCTTTAAATACATAATTCCATTTAACTTAATTAGCAAATTTTAGTGCAAGTTGAGTTTGCTTTGCATAGAAATCAAATTCATGTCTCGCGCCAGTTTAAATTCCATTTAAGCATTTCTCTTGTTGTGTTTGCAAGTTGAGTTCTTAAGTACTTAAGACCAGTTCTTGGCGTGAATCACAGCTGTCAACTATTGATGCCGCCCACACAAAGCCTACTCCACTCTCTCTCTCTCCCAACGTTCGAAATGCTTAATATCTTCTGCTTAGAGAACAATTATCAAGACTTTTTCAGATTGTGCCTAAAATTAGGCACTAATCAATAGATGGCAGCATATTTCATTCACAGAGAGCCCCTCGCGCCGCCCTTGGCTGCCGTCAAGGAATCACTTAATGCCACACACACACACACACACACACACACACACCAGCAGTGACGAGCAGCTCGCCCGAAACCCACTGGCCCAGCCCAGGAGACACGTCGTCTATTTGTTTTGTTAACAACATTCTTGAGATGCTTTTATGAGGCATGCTATGCCTGAAGAATCGGTAAATCACATGACTCCCCCAACCCAAAGGGCATTTATAAGCAGAACCCCCAGCCCATCCACCCGTTGACACTATTTGTTGGCGCGTGAGTAATGCGCATGGCTTAATTTCAGTTTGTTGTCACATATTTGAAAGGCGCCCGAAAATACGCCCAGGCATAAATATTTATAGCCCCGTCAGCCCCTTCGCAGATTAGAAAACGCTTAAGTGCGACTTTTAGCTCGTGACTTGTCTTAAGTGTCCCACCCCCATCTCCGCACACACACACACACACAGACACAAATACATGCATTGCTGTCGCCTATACTCGAATGTCAACCAAAGACACCGATGACGGCACGCGTCATCTTTGGCTGTCGTCCTCCACTCGCCGTAAATACTGCCAGCATATGTTTAATAGTTGCGCGACAAATATGAGCGACTCTTGAGGCATTTTTAAGTAGCTGTCGCCCCCTCAACAGTCGCCTCCCTTCCATCCCCTCGCCCTACCACGCCCTTGCCCCTTCTAGTTGCGCATCTGATCTGCGCTGTTTGATTATGTTGTCGCACGCGCTGTTTAATACTGTATATGAATATGAAAATAACACCACCAGCACCACCCGTGCCACCCGTGCCACCCGTGCCATCCGTGCCACCCGTGCCAGCCGTGCCACCTTCCCCTGCCCTGACGGACGGCACTGAGGGTTGCTGCCAAGACGTTGGCGGCTTAATTGAAAAACTTAAGTGCCAACAGTCGCTCCGGATTAACCATATTAAAAATTTAATTAATGCCACTTTCGTTAAACTATTTTGATATTCTTGCCGTTTAGGCAGAGCCCATAACAAGGGGGCGTGGCCAACACATAAAAAAGGGGCCCTCCACCAAAAATATATGTAACTATATGGATCGATGCATGTGTTAAATAGAAACCCAACATTTTCTCGTCGACCCGTAAAGACTTTTTCTAACGAGGCATCTCTGGCTGCCAAGAGCTGACAAGGCATTAGGATTATTTATATTGGGTGTCAATCAATCTATATGAATCTTTATGAGTCTATTTGAATCTATGTGAATCTCTGTATGAATCTATATGCATCATCTTAAGCAGTAGAAGTTTTTCCTTGCAAATTTCAAACTGTAGGCGACAGAAAATACCTAATCAAATGAAATCTTGTCTTTACTTAATATAATAAATTTTAATCTTGAACGAAATCTTATTTAATATAGTCAGTTAATATATAAAAATCTAAGTTTAGACAACATCAATAAGTGTAATCTGCTTTAATGTGAATTAAGATAAAGAAATCGAATATCTTGAGCCAAAAGCTGTTAATTAATTAATTTGCAAACAAATATATAATATTACAATTATTTTATTTTTTAAAGAAAGTCATAAATTGAGCCAATTACCCATAAGCTGAAGACAAGCAAAATATCTTTAAATTGTCTGATCTTTATTATAATTATACAAGCACCAGACGAAATAATAAATAAATGATAAAATTATGAATAAATAAATTTAAAAATAAAGTGAATTTATGCATTGAAATTGTTTGTATTTTATTTATTTAATTTTAAACGATTTAAACATTTTAAATGTTGGAAAAAACATTTTTTTAATAATATAAAATAATTTGTATAGAATTTGTTTGTTTCCATAAAATTTAAAAAATATATTAAATTTGTTTATCTTATTTTTTATTATATTAAAATGTGCTCATATTTATTATTTAAATGTGCTAGGAATTAAGAAATATAAAGAAAAGACCATAAGAAAAAAACTCTCAAGCAAGTTTTTATAATTAACAAATAAAGTGCCAAAGAAAATGAATACTCGAAACGAACTTTTAGGAGTTAGAAAACAAAAGCATTTGAAATTCCAAAAATATTGTAATAAACTCATAATGACATAAACAAAGTATGAATATCAATGCAGTAGAAATTGAAGCGTCATTAAATTTACATCAGTCAGCATACCAGTTACTCGCACACACACACATGCAAATGGCATATGGCATATGTGTGTGTGTGTGTGTGTGTGTGGAGATATGCAGATGGCCACAGGGCATTTTGCTTATACATATGTAAGTAAAACACTTTTGGTAATTCATTAAGCTACGGAAGTTGAACTCAGAACTGCAATTTCCCCTAGAACCAATTATAGAAAAATTTAAATTCGTTTTAAAAGCAGACCAAACGCATGTCCCATGTCCAGCGCTTGGCCCAGACAGACGACTGCGACGACGACCATGACGACTCATGCAGGAATGGGAAGAAGAGCCAAAGGCAGCGGCAATGCCATTGGTATGAGCGAAGCTGTAGATGGCCACTGGCGTTGCCTCTGATGGATGAATGTAATGCCATGTGTGAATGTCGGGCAAGGGGTCTGGGCATGTGGGCGGTGTGCCCAGCACGCTGGGTGTGTGGGTGTGTGGACAGCGGCATGTTCATAAATTGAAATCACTTCCATATCCAGGGGAAAAGTTTGGCAACAAAATAGAGTAAAAGCGTACCTCTACCCAAAAAAAAAAAAAAAAATTAACAAAAAAACAGAAATGAAACATAAAAAAAAAAAAACAAACGACAGTAAAGAGCAACGAAGCAAAGCGCAAAAAGAGAAGGAAAAAATGCGCTGAGGCAAGTACCGAGCTGCGCCACCCACACATCGGGCATGCAATGGAAATAAAAAATTCTGTTTTTAAATCGCTGGCATTGGAGCTGGAGCTGGAGCTGGAGCAGGAGTAGGAGAAGGAACAGGAGCTGGACCACCGGCAGCAGCAGCACTGGCACTGGCAGCAGTCCAGGACCAAGTCAGAGTTGGCCATGTACGACAAGTAGGCAACACTTGACACAGTTGCCACTTTCAATTGCCAACATTACTCGAATGGCGCTCGCTAAAGAATGGGCTGCTGAGGTAGCTGTGTTTGTGTGGGGGGGCGGAGAGGGCTGGGGAGGTGTCATGGCATAAGCCGAGCAGCTGCATAGTTGAGGGCGGTGTTTTGTCTGCATATAAATACCGCCTGTGGCCATAAAAGTGGAGACCAACCAACCAACGTGTAACAAGGCCAAAAGAAAAAGCAAAAAGGATAACAAAAAAAAAAAAAGCTCGTCCGACTGCAGCAACGAATTGCCAATTCCAACGAGTCCCACCCACAGCCCAAGTCCGCACTAAAAAATGGCTAACCGAATGTGTGTGGGCGCGGCTGTGGATGCTAGCTCTGGACGTGGCTGCGCGGGCATGGGCTATGCATGTAACCCTGACTGGGCACTTGGATACTTGAGAGGTTGTCACATCAGAAACTGCAGCCCAGCGCCCCGTCACACCCCAGCATGGACAACCTGGTCAGCGGCCAGATACACTCTATGCGACATGTCTTAACACATTATATATGGTCTTTAGCCAAATTATGATTATTTTGAAAAATATTTTAATTATATTTACGGACTATACTATATTATAATTATATGATAATGATAATGAATTACAATCCCAAACTAAATTAATATTTATGAATAAATGTAATATTTTAATTTAAATAAATTAAGCATCAAAATAATTACAAATTGTTTGTATTTTATTTATTTGATTACTAAAAATCAATAATTTTATTTTATATTGTATATATTACACAAATATTATTTATTTGGTTATTTATATTTACATATTTTATTTATTTATTTTATTTTATGTTGAAGAAATTAGTTTTTGTAGTATTTTGTGTAAATTTTTTTTTTTTTTAGCAACAATAATTTTGAAAAATTTACTTTTTTAAAATGATTAATTAAATTTGTTAAGTTTTTAATATTAATAATAAACAAAATTTTTATTTCTTTTAGCAACAAACAACAAATTTAATTTTTTTGTATGTATTTGAAATAAATTGTCAAATTCTTATATTTTTTGTTCGCATATTTTTAAATTTTTTAGTAAAATAAATGTGTCAAAATGTTATTGTTATTATTAAAAAAATTATTATTGAGAAAAGTAAATAAATATAAAAATATGTAAATCATGCCTAGCAGTTTTTATATGATTATTACAAAAAATATTACTGAGCAATTTAAGTAATACAATTTTATATTTAATTCATTTTTAATTATTAATACCTTTTAATTTATTAAAAATTCTGAAATTTTTATTTCATTGATTTGCTTACATTTGCGTCACTTAAATTAATAAATTTTCTGTTTATTTTTTTTTATAATTAAATTGACCTTTTTAATAGGGTATTTGCCTGGTAACTGTGCAACGAGTGCAGCTTTGGTCGTTTGATCTCTTTTTGCTTTTGTCCTCAACTTGTTGTGTACTCTTCCTTTCTGCTGTTGCCCTTATCACATTGGCATCGCATCGCATCGCATCGCATCGTAGCGCATCGCATCGCTGCCGTCCAGTGTCCTGTCCTGTTGTTTAGTTACTTTGGTAGTTTCGTTATATTTATTGGCCCACATTGGGTGAAAAATGTTCAACGCTTTGGCAATTTAGTTGAGTACCGTTATATGCTGGCGGGTTGACTCTCTAGCACTGGCAACGTCCGCTTGCCCACCTCCCCATCAATGCTGGGCCTGGGCCTGGGCCTGGGCTGCCCGTCCGCTTGGCCGCTCTGGCGCTCCAGGCTCATAAAATGCGAAAAAGCTAAAGCAGAACAATGAATGCCAGCACCAGAATCAGGCTCTCCACCTAGACAACTATCCGTGGAAGCGCGTCTGCACGGAGCGGAGTGCGGCCGGGCGCACAGGGTGAGCGCGATTTACGAGTTGCCATTTTGCTGCTCAACTGGGCCGTGAAGCGAAAAACGAAAAATGAAGGATCACCGTCCACCCACACACACATCCACCCGCAAAGAGTCAAAGTAAAGAGTCGACGCTGGGCTTATATCGCAGGCGAAGTGGACATACCCATAGCACTCACCTCCAGCTCATATGGTGCACATCATCCAGGTCTCATCGACTCGCGCTTTATTTCATATTACATAATTGGGCGAATAATGAGTCTAATTGAGTTTTTATGTTTTTGTCGACAAAAACGCAACTGAAGCTTACTTTGCTTGTTAACTATGCACTGTAAGTACAAAAAGCAGGGCATATTCGCACCTGCACCTGAAACGTGAAACTAAATTAGCAAATCGCAAAGATATGTGTGTTTTTTCGAATATTTATTTATCGATCTATATATACATCGATCTATATATATATATATATATATATTCAATTTTCACATTCCCTAGATATCTGAAATCTGCTAACAGAATATCGCTCAGTCGCTTATGCTCCACATAATGTTGGCTCATTTTTTTAGTGTGTTTTGTTCAATCCCTGTTGTCGCTCGGGCTAAATGAGTTGGTATTTGTAGCCGCTGGTCATTTGGGCGACACGCCCCCCCACACACACACACACAGAGATAGACATACGTCTGGCCCATTTTCGTGTGAGACACTAACTCAATTAACGTCGCTGGCACCATGTGTTAATATCCTCTGTGCTTCCGCTCGTCCCCAATTTGCACTCTGGCTCCGGCTACAGCTACAGAACCCGGCCCCAGCCCCAACCCACTTGTGTCTAATTGTATGTAATTGCAATACAGAAACAGTTAAGGGATTTAGGCCAGGGGAATAGGCTTGGCTTGACTCGTCAGTCAATTGAAATTCAGCTTAGAATTTGGCAACTCGGCTCAGATACAGGCAACATTGAGTTGTCAATGAATTTCGCTAGATGGCGCTAATGGCGATGGCCACGCGATTGCATGCCCAAGTGAGCTCGCTCGCCCGCCGCTCCTGCTGTTCCGGCTTGTTATGTCCTTGAGTCCTCATTTAATGCTAATGCAACTGTCGGATGCAGTGGGACCAACTGCTGTGCCATGTCCTCGACTGTTAACTGCCCAAAAGTCAGCGATTCGGCTAGGATCCGTGCACCTTCGCTACCTCTGGCCGAGCCTGCGCGTGCACAGAAGCTGCCCATCCTTTTCTGCACCTATTGTGATTGCGCTCGCTCGCTCCCTTTCCCTCTTACACTTTCTCAAGCCGTCTTGCTCGCGCTCGCCTGGCCGGCCCGTAGGCCTTCAGCGACCTTCCTGTCGCCCGCTGAGCTGCGCACGCGAATCGCAACGTACGCGTTGCCCCGAAAGATAGCGGGGCAGCGCGAGAAAGAGAACGAGCTGCTGTGCGACAGAGACCGTCCAACTGTATGTATGTGTGTGTGTGCGTGTGTGTATATTTGCGTGTCCCGTTTACAACTTTCTACGAACACTGCGTGCGCCTGCAGCTTTACGATGCTCGCTTCATTGGAATGCGCTCCGATTTTTGGGTGAGCATTCGGGATATTTGCAGTTAGCATGCGGCACTGGGTGCCCGATTCGCAGCTCCCTGTGGGCAGAGCTGTCTTGCTGTGCCACTGCTGCGCTAGTCGCGTGCTGTGCCCGCGACCAGAGCCAGCCAGACGCGTCAGACGTGTCATGCAAAGCGAAGGCAGCCCGAGAAGGAGCGACAGAAGGCGTTGCCAGAGCACGCTTCCTTGCCTCACCTATACGCATACGCATATGCACACCTCATTTGCAATACTTAAATGCCATTCGATCTATTGTTCCCAACTCACATTTAATAGGACCTCATGCGGTGCAATTGATTCGCCCAGCGATATTCGAACTCGCAGCGAGCCCAAAAACAAATTTAGCTACAATTATTTATGAAATACCACCAAAAATATAAGTCACGTTTACTATCAGCTATAACGCTGGGGACAAATAGCTCCAACTATATCTCTATATCTCGATATCTATATACCTGATTAGACTTTTAAGTGTCAATCGTTGGTTAAGCCAACTCAAGTTTTTGACTTGATCTTAAGAGACTATTTATGCGGCAACTAAACATTTTATTTACTCTGCTCACACTGCACATCAGATGCTCAATTTTTTGTTTCTTTTTGTTAATTTGTTTTTTTTTTTATTATTTTTAATTTCTTTTTATTTATTTTGATCATCTAATATTGAAGACATTTAATAATATTTTATTTTAAACTTATATATATATTATATAAATATTTAAGTTTAAATATATAAATAAAAATATAAAAACAAGTAAATGCAACATATTTTTATAAACTAACTTAAAATTAATTAATAATTTTATTTATTTCATTATTTTAATCTTTTAATTTTGGTAATCGAAAAGTATTGCAAGAAATCCACCTGTGGCAAAATTTTGTCAAACTATCAAAGCACGTTAAAAACTAATTTTTTATGATCTACAGCAACCTCGTTCTCGTCTTTAATAGTTTATCCACTTCATCACGTGCTGTCTTCATAAGTCTCCTCAATTTCGTGCTCCAGAAAGAGTCACATGAAATCAGCTCTGCGGTTGCAGCTTCACCTTTGTCGGTTGGCTTGGAAAAATTTGATAAAAATTCTTTGCTGTATTTTTTGGAATTTTTAAAAATTGAAAAGAGTTTAAAAAACTCGTTGCTGTATTATTTGGAATTTGAATTAGTCATAAACACTTTAGCTTACAAATAATACTAATAATAATAATACAAATATGATAAATTGAACAAATACTAAGATTAAAATAAAATAAAAAATTTATAATGTTGTTGTAATTGCTAAGCATATTATGCCTAGTCACTTGCAGGAAAACCGCTGTCTATTCATTGCCAAGCATTATTATAACTATGGCTATGATTGTGAACGGATATAATTCACACTATAATACAGATTGCCTGCATTGAATTTGATCAATACTCGAATGAATGTTCGAGTTTGGCCTGGAGCCCTGCGGGTATGCAAAACAAACTGCAGCAACGAGCGAACAACAATTGGCAACAGGAACAGCATTAGCAACAACTAGAAGCATGGCAATTCGCTGTTTCAGTGTCTGCACGAGCCACAATGCAGCCAGCTACACGCCTTTGGCAAGTGCTTTGTCAGCCGTTCAATAGTGCATACTCTGCTCAAAGGGGGAGACGGGCATATTGGCGTGATTGGATTTTATGTCGTATTAAGCATATTGAAATGGGGCAAGGGGTAAGGAAAGAAAAATATATTTATTATTATATTAAATATTAAAAAAAAAATTTAAGTGAAATCGAACTACTTTTAGCGAGAGTTGAACTGATTTTGAGGTAGAAAATGAAAAGTATAAATATTAGTAGATAAAATATAAAAAAAAAAAATAATATATAACAAAATTTATTATATTAAATATTAGAAAAAAATAATGCAAGATTAATCGAACTACCTATGATGAGATTTGCACCTATTTTTAATTTATTATTCATTTAAGGCATAACAGGAATTTATTCTTATATTAAAAATTGGAAAAAAATAATTTAATATAAATTGAAATACTTTTAATGAGAGTTGAATTATATATAGTTATTATATTAAAGATAAACATTTATATATTATTAGATAAAATATTAAGAGATAATAATTTAAATTTAATCCAACAACTTTTATAGAGAGTTGAGCTGATTCTGAATTGAATTAGATGCACACATGGAAGCCGCTGACTTCAGACTAAATTTTTGATAAGTATTATGCAGTCGGTTGCAGCCGATTGCACAATTTTTCTTACTTTGTTTTCTTCTACTATTTTTTTTTTGCTTTATGAAGCAAAATTTGTTTGGTTTTTTTCAGAAACAGCAGCGACAGCAGCAGCAGTAGTAACAGCAGCAGCAGCAGCAACGTCAGCGGCATCAGCCCGCTTCTGTTTTCTGTAACATGCTGCAATTGTCGAACTGCCCAGCCTCCAGCTTCATATCTCGACGCGCACCCACGCTCCACATAGACATTTTTTTGCGGGTATCCGATATAGTTGGGTCAGTGCTTGTGGCCAGAATGGTTCTGGTTGCGGGTTTCACAGTGCCGAGTGGGCGCTCTTCAAACTCTCTCTATCTCTCTCTCTCTCTCTCTCTTTCCCGGTCTCCCGCTCTCCTTCTCTCCCTCTCCCCCTCTCTATCACCCTTTCAGTGTGTGAGTGAGTGCGTTATTGAGTGCAAATAGCAATTTCGCAACAATTCTGCCCAGCAGCAGCATCTGGAAATTTGTTCGTTTTTCCTTTCAGCACTTTAGGCCCAGAATTGAGGGTTGAGAATTTCAAGCGGATAAGCCTGAGCACCCACGGGCATGGGCACGGGTCGAGGCCCAAACGCGCTTCGACGTTGCATTGCCATTAACTTGGGCTGCTGTTGGTGCTATCTATTCATTTTGGTGATGGGGCTTGCATGGGTTTCCCGGGCGCATTGTAACGGATTTCTGGTAACTGTTTTTGGTTGCCGTCGCGTCGATTTTTGCTGCTTCAACTGCGCACACACACACACACACACACACACACACGCACACACACTCGCATACAACTGTCAAATCTTTTTGTGTGTCCGTGTCTCGATATTGTCCAACGGGGCGTGGGTGGCGGTGGCTTAGACGGCATTCCTGCAGTCGATTTTATTGGATTACGGTTTAGATTGCATTGGAAAAAACTGCAACTGTAGCAGCAGGCGCTGGCATTCATGTTGTTTATATTGCTGCTGCTGCTATTGTTGTTGTTGTTGCTGTTGCTGCTGTTGTTTAGAAAACATGCTGCATGCAAAAGGAATAAAGGCAGCTCGTCCTTGCCGCCCCCCGCACATTTTGTTATACTTAGTTTGAGTTTGATTCTTTTATTTTTTTGTTCCTTTCTTCGTCTTCTTCTTCTTATTTTTAGCATTCGCCAAACAGCAGCAACAATAACATGAAGGCGTGAACGAATTGAAATTTGTTTGTTTGTTGCTGTCGTTTTTGTTGTAGTTGTTGGTCATGTTGTTGTTTGATGTTCGATGGCATGCGCTTCCGTTGCGTTGTACGTGCAACGCGGCGCGACAATGTCCTGTCAATTGAAAACAGCAGCTTAAAAGGGGCGACTGCGCCGCCAGCAGCAAGCAGACGATGCCAATACTCTGCAATTTAGATAAATATTATTTTTATATGTGCCAAAATTTTGATAAATTTATTTAGAGCTATCATTTTTGATGTCTTATAAATATAGATCTCGATAAATGGGATTCACTCTAAAGTCCTAAGAAAAGCTTTGTAAGAGCTTAAATATATTTCACTTTTTTTTTGCACTAAAAAGACTTAGCAAATTAAATAAATTAAATGAGTTAAGCTTATATTTCTACAAAAAATTAACTTATGTCAATAATATAAATATAGCTTGTATATATTATATTTATATATATCTAATATATATTTTAGTGCTTTATCTGTAGTTTTCAATACATTTTTATTCAATTTATGTATATATTAAATTTCTGTTTATTTTTATATTATATGATAATAATTTTTTATTTAAAATATTCAGTCGCTTGCAACAATGCAATGAAAACGTAAATTAGTCAATATTAAGCGATCATCACTGTAAAGAGCAAAATGTGAAGTTAGTGCTGTGTGAGCAGAAGCGTCACTCTGCCTATGATCGCTCTCCATATGCTTGCTCTCTCATACGCATAAGTAGTTAAAAGTGACCAAGCACTCATGTTGCAGTCCTAAAGTTGCATTTAATCTGAGACCAGCTTGGACTTGATCAAAAAGTCCGATCATAGAATATTATATTAAATTTATTTAAATACATATTTATGAATTAATTTTCTGACAGTAAATTCAATAGATTGATCATTTTTATATTTATTAAAATAATATTAATATAATATTAAGAAGTATATATTTTTTATATAAATATTGCATTTTTTTGTTAACAAAATGTAGTAATTTTATGACATGAAAAAAGAACTTTTTTTTTTAAATTTATATTTAACTCTCATGTTATTAATATATAAATATACATTTCTTAAATTTATCGCTATGTCATGATGTATATATTTTTTCTTTTATATTATATTTAATTTATATCAAATATATTTTTTATAAAATTTATATAAATGAATACTAAAATAAATTTTTATTATATTTATTTCTATTTCATGACTTTGAATATATTTTCTTTTATATTATTTTTAATTAATATTAAATAAATTTTAAATATGTACATATTTTACATACTTCATGTATGTATTAAAAATATATTTTCATATAATTCAAAGATTTCTGCAACCAAAAATACTTGTCATATGCCCAGGTTTATTGTTGCACTTGTTACACCTATTTAGAGCATAGTGAATCATATTGTAGAGTGTATTCCAGTGACGTACTCCAGCTAGCTCTGTTTATTTTGTATGCAAATTTTAGATAGTTTGTTAGCCTTAAAAAACAAATCACACACATGCACTCGCACGCATAAAAAGTGGAAAATGTGCTTCGGTCTGGGCCTTGGCAACCAGCCTCCTTTCATTATTGTTGTTAAATGTAATGCATTTTGGATGGTTTCGTGCATGCGAATTGGTTTGAGTCTGCTGCACTCACTTGCTGTCACTTGATGCGTTGAAAGCCGATTTTCAATTATTGGATTTTGTTTTTGGCGCTAGGTTTTAGCGCCGCAATTGTCTGGAGCGCAGCGAGCATCGTCTGCACAGGCCCCAAGCCAAACGCCACCGAGTCGCAGTTGGCGCCTTTAAATGTTTGTTTGTGTGTGTGCTCGACGTGCCCAGCGGGCGTGGATGCCGCTCGGCAAGGGTTATGGAGATTAGTTTCACTGCATGCATGTGTGTGCGTGTGTGTGGGTTGACGGAGTGTTGTTAATAATGGTGCTACATGCAGCGTACATGTTTGGTCGTTGTCAAAGGATTTTTTCGGACTGTGGCCCAATCTAAGCTAATTAAATTTTGGCCACGGCGCATCGGGTTGCAGGCAAACAGCTCTAAAGCGAAAGCGCTAAAACAAGGCGAAGCAAAGGTCAAAGGCCAAGGGCCATAAGCTAAATGAGCTGCAGCGCGGCAATTTAATTAAAAACTTGCTTGCGCTCACCCGACGTCCCCAAAAACAGGATCAAAGGATCAACTGCTATCGCTGATGCGGCAACGGCGACCACAAGCTGCTGCTGCCGCTGCTGCTGCCGCACTAGACTAAGCAGCAACAGCAGCATAAAGACGCACTGAAAACCCTTTTGCCTAATGCGCTGTTAATGCGTGCAATACACACACGCCCACATGGCCACACGCCCACGCACACACATGCCGCCCGCACATATACTAAGATAATCCCCATTTTAGACTAATTAAATTGTCAAATATTTGGCCGTCGCTGCTTGCTTGCTTGCTTGTGGGCGTGGCTGGCCAAGCAAAACTGTTGAGCGCTTTGACTAATTTGCAGCTAATTAAATGCTCGCCAGCTGCGCGGCTTCTTTCCAGGATCAGCACCAGGCAAAAGACATGCCAACGTAGCTAATGAAACGGGTTAACATAGTCAGGTAGCCCGACGCATTGTGCATTGTGCATTGTGCACGGGTTTTTGGTCAGCCAAACAATATGCTAACCGGGTCAGAGGTTTATGGCCCATTTCCATGCTCCTCAGATCAATGTCAGCGAAAAGAGTTAAAAGGAGTGACTCGCCGCGCATCGACTCATAAACTATATATGTATATGTGTATATATACATGTCTATGCGTAAGTGTATCCTACTCCTGTTGTTGTTTATTTATGCAGTCGGCGCATTGTGTGGCCAAAGCAAACGGTGATTGCCTTGCCCTCGCGCTCGCTACTCATCCTTCAGGCTTTATGGCCCCTTTTCGGGCCGGCTTGCGGCTCCTAACGGCAACCCTTATATTCATTGGAAATTTTCGGCTCTGCCGTCCCGGTCAGCTACCCACCGGCTACGGCTACGGCTACGACTCTGTGCTGTGCACACTTCCCAGTACTCTCGCTGCTGCGCTTTTGCAACTTGTCAGTCATTTGAACAAAACTAATTTGCATGTCATTTCTTTAGCACACTTGAAAATTTGAGCAATTTGCACGAAGCACCGGCAGAAGTGACACGGCCCAAAACGAACGCCGCGCCCCCTTCGCCCGGCTGTCGCTCGTGGCTGTTCGCAAGCTTTGCCTAGGCGTATTGCATCGGTAAACAACTCTGCGAGGCCTCTAATTGAGCCACGGAACCTCAAGCACCTTGTGTTCCCTTCGACGCCAGCAGACAGCCCGAAGCTGCTGTCACTTCAGTTTCCACAAAAACACCGAACTTCCAAGAGTTTTCACCATTTATTTACATAACCATTTTGGGCTTTCGTTTGTCTGCAGAAATTAAAGATAATTTAGTATAAAAAAAATATATGTATGTAATTATTAAATCTTAAGTTAATAAAAATAAAAAAACTTAAATATATAAAATTAAATTTTTATATATATATATAATATAAAGTTTATATATATTTTAATGTAATTAAAAATTTAGTTATTGTACAGTATATATAACTAATGAAAGACCCCAGACATTAACAATTCGATTATATATTGTATACTTTACGATGATTTTAATACATTATTTTCTAATCTCTCTCTCTCTGTCACTAAATCTTTTTGTCTACACAATTTCACTCTCACTCTCTCTCTCTCTCTCTCTCTCTCTCTCTCACTCTCTGTCTCTCTCTCTCTCTCTCTCACTCACGCTGTCAGTCTACTCTATCATTCTCTCTCTTTCTGTCTTTTTACTCTATCATTCTCTCTCTCCTTCTCTCTATCTATACCACTCAGTCTATATACTCTTTCTCTCTTTCCTTTATAACTTCCGACTTCTGGTCTATTTTTGTTTAATTATCTTCGGCTGTCAGTCAAGCTTTATTCCGTAAAGTATATACATACAATCTTGGATCAGGAAGATGAGCTGATTTGAGTTCACCAACTGTCCGTCCGTCCGTCTACACATCCATCCGTCCGTCCGATTCATACATTCGTCTGTCCACACATCACATCCGTCAGTCCTCTTGTACGTCTCTCTGTTCGCCCGTCTGTCCGCCCGTCCATCCGTTCGTCCATCCGTCCGTCCATTGGTCAGTCTGTCCCTCCGTTCGTCCCTCCGTTCGTCCCTCCGTTCGTCCCTCCATCCGCCCCTCCGTCCGTCCATCCCTCTATTATTTCGTCCATCCGTCTCTCCGTCCGTTCGTCCATCAGAAGACACTGCTGAAAGGTAAGTTGAGTTTTGCCTAAAAGCAAGATGAATGCACTGAGAGCTTCCCTCCTCGCTGGACAATAAAAGTCGTTTGGATTTCTTGGAGCGCATACATTTTACTTGCTTCATTTGGGCGTCCAACGATAACACATGCACTTGAGGGCAATTTTGGATTGGAAAATGAAATTGTTAATTAAAATGTGCAAACAAAATGAAACACGCCGACAATTAGCGAATTTTGTGCGAATATGTGGAATAAATTGAGATTGAGAGAAATTGGGCGTCTCTGGCAGGTGGCATTGCCAACTGTCTCCAGTTAAGCCCAGCATGCTCTACTATATGACGTCGCCATCGGGCTCCGGGGATGACGATGACTCCGCATCGTGCAGGATCAGTTTGCGCTTGTAGGCATCAATCTGGGCGGCAATGGTCGCCAGCTGCTGCTGTATGAAGTCGCAGAGGCGCAGTATTTGTTGAACGCTGCGCTCGCGTCGCTGCTCCAGAGTCTCACGTCTTGGCGGCTGGATAACTCGTCGCGGCTGGGCCTGTGTCGCCTCACCCTGCATGCCATCGCCGGCGCCGCGATGATGCGGCGCCAATGGTGCCTCAAATATGATCTCGGCATCGCCGCCACCCATGTGGGCCATGTGATTGGGTGGGGCGACGGTGGGTATGCCCACCACATGATTACTATCGCCAATGTTGCCAATATCACCGGCGTGCCCCTCATCCCCCATCAGCTCCCAGTCGTCCAGTTGCCGCCTGTCCCACGGTGGCAATGGCTGTCTCGCATAGCGCTCCATTTGGGCACGCATCGGCATCGTCGCTGGCATTACCATTGGCCTTGTCATTGGCATTGGCATTGGCATTGGCATTGGCATCGTTGACGGCTGTATCATCGGCATATCCATGCGTCGCATATAGTCGAATATGTTCTGTCTATGGCGACGACGTCGGTTGATCACAATGTGGCTGATATTGTAGTTGTTGTTGTTGCTGTTATTGATATTGTTAATATTTGTAGAGCTCTCAGTGTTTGTGTTTGTATTTGTGTTTGTATTCGTATTGGTGTCAGTGTCGGTATCGGTGTCGGTGTGAGTGTCTGTGTCGGTGTGGGTGTCTGTATCTGTGTCTGTGTCGGCATTTCTGTATGTGGCGTATGTGTCTCTGTAAGTGTTTTCATTGAAGCTAATGTTGTTAGTAATGTTGTTGCTATTGTTGCTATTCGACGCCATTGCTATTTTGTGGGCGTTTAGAATTTTAAAACCGAAACGGAAAAGTTTTGCGAGCGCCAAGCGAATTTCTAAAAGTTTGAAGCGTGCTTGTAACCCGATCTGTATGCCGATGAAATATAACTGAATACAATTGACAAACACTGTCATCAGCACGCCTGAACACGGAGCACTCGGGCCAAGCCTACTCACATTCTTCCCAAAAACATTTCGTCATGTGAATCGAACAATTTTGTATAGATTTTTAACTATTTATAAATTTATTAGCTAATATTAACTCACAAGCCTTACTAACAACTATAAGTGAGAGTGCTTTTACTATGTTTATAATGTAAGGAATCGATTATAGTCCATTAGGCCATTATTATTTATTATTTATTTAATTTATTTTACTTACTAATTTTTTTATTTATTTAATTTATTTTTGAATGTATTATTTATTTTTATTATATATTATTATTATTTTCTTTTTTTTTTTTTATTAATTAATGATATTCATTGTTCTGGCTGCAGCCGGAGCAAATCGTGATATCATATAAGGTATTACAGCTTTTTATATACAATTCATAAAATATCCCTTTCAATTACCATTAATATCAAATTTATAGAATATCCATTTTAAGTCCCATTAGCTATGGAATATATGCACACGTTCCTGGGCTGTTCCTAAAAAGTATGCAAATGTGCATAAATAAGCTGCCAAATCGAGTCTTTACCTATATATTTTTATCCACCCAACAAATTTACATAATGGAACTGAAAGCTTTATCTCTATTTTTAATAGCTCTTTGGATGATATTAAATATTTTAAGATAAATTCCTTGACAAAGAATATTTACAAAATAGAAAACGCTAATTTCTTTTATATAACCCGGACAAGAAATTGTCATAGTCGCATTTATGAATGAAGAAGCTTCTATATAAAAATGTTTTTCAATATTATTAGAAGAACTCCAGGATGAAATAGATATGAAGAAGCTTATATATAGAGTTATTAGCCAACTTTTCCCAACTCTTCGAAATTTCTACATAAATAGATTATGCAATATATATTTAAAGTATTTGATATAAGATATATATAAGATATTATCCCATTTCAGGTTGATTTGAAGTAGTTTCTATATTGAGAGATTATGCAATATTTTAATACAATAAATATTTCAAAATAAAACAGAAATAGAAAAAACTGAAAAAAATGCAGGATAGAACAGATTCGAAAAAGTTTTTATGTGAAGGAATTATCCAAAAAAGTTTAAAGTATTCAGGCACAAATTCAATCAAATTTATTCAGTGTGAGCAATCGCCTGATGTCTATCGGCTGAACTCTGGTATATATATATATATATATATATATATATATATATAAATATATGTATATATATATATATATATATATATATATATATATATATATATATATATATATATATATATATATATTTATATAACATAATACGTATTGATATAGTTTTATACTAACTCAAGTGCAAATCAACCCTCAGAGCGAAGACACACTCTCACACATCTCACACATGCACACACTCTCACACCCGTACACCCACACACATACACACTCGCATAACTGTTATGTTAAGCTTTAGAATATTATGCATGCTTTTTGGCAGGACATCGTCATAAAAATGGCAGACAGACACGGGCAGGCCGACAGGTAGAGACAGAGCTGAACAGGACAGGATAGGACAGGACAGCGGCAAAGGATACTGGAGATATACCCAAAAAAGAGGCCAAACACAAATCATATTACAAAACTTTACACGCTTAAGAGCGCATGTAATTGGCTTTTGAAATGTGCGCGCGGCAAAAGGTTAACACGTTGCTGGTAACCAGGAGCCGTCGGTCCGCAGTCGGCAGCCAGGACCCAGCTGTAAATGCGGTAGCCAGTGGCCAGGACAATGGCATGGCCGGACGACAGCGGTGCGAGCATTGCGCTTTAGCCCCGAATGTGCTAATAACAATAAGTGTCCTTTGTGCCAGTAAAATGTCGCCGTGTCAGTGTGTTCACTTTTGAAATATGAGTAGACCAGGAGCAGAGACAAAACGAGCGAACGACAAGGATCCAGGCAAGGACAACGGCTGGCTGGCTGGCTGGCTGGCTGGCTGACTGGCTGGCAACCCCTTGATGCCACTGGCTAATTTTCGACGCCGCCAACAACTTAGCGTGCATTGTTGTTGCTGTTGTTGTTGTTGTTGTTTTGCTGTTGGCGTTTGGTTATATCCTTGAAACTTTTTGGCGCTAGACATGTGCTCGTTTTAGCTGTGACGTATATTTAACATGCCACACCGCAACTCCAGCTCCAGCTCCAGCTCCAGCTCGAGCAACAACTCCAACAGTCAACTGAACAATAGACCGACACCCATCCCAGCCACGCCCCCCAGCCCGCCCATGTATATTACGATTTTTGAGTGTTGGCATGTTTGCTGTCAGAAAATTGTCAGAATTTTATGGCCCCATTGGAAGTACATTTCGCTTGATTCCAATTTTTCTTCGCTCCCTTGCCCCCCTCTGCATTTACTATGCTCAGTTGTTGTTGCTTGCGTTTTAATAGTGTTGCGCTAGAAATTTCAGCGGGCCCCGATGATTGCAAACAATTGACAGGCCTCTTTGGCCAAAAACAAAAAAAAAAAAAACAAGTAAGAAAACTCTAGTCGGCGCGCCCGACTAGGGGATACCCTAATCCCACCCCCCCTTAGTTTTCTTAATATAGTCCATAACTCGTATGTGCAACCATATCACGCGACTTAAATCTATGCCTATGGTATTAAGAATGTCGATCAAAGAGGAATTATGCAAACAAATTCGACACAAAGATTGTACCAGCACACTTTTGCAAGCTCACAAGAATTGTTCCGTTACTATTAAAGAAGAAGAATCGAAAACATATTCGCACAGCGACACACAGCGCCTGCGACTGTGACACACAGCGGCGAGCGGCAATTGGAAGTAGGTAGCAAAAACAATTCAAACACAATTCGACCCAAACTCAAAGGCAATTGCGGTTCTTAGAAAATTTGTTCGCGAGCATTTGCATGTATGTGTGCACATGTATACAAATTGAACATGTATAAGCGCCACATGGTCTGTGTGCGCTTTGCAGTTCAATAGCTGTTGATCTAGCCAAACATTTTGTTTAATAACTTTTGTGTTTATTAACGGATTTTGATGAAACTTTCACCATATGATTTAAATAATTGATTTAGTTTTCAAAAAGACCAAACACCATATATATTGCAACTGAAAATAATTTTCAAAATTGTGGGGAAATTTGGGGCCGGTATCCAAATGTAACAAAAACCGAAATTGGTAAAAATTCACATAAAGCTACATGCGAAATTTGGAGTCTCTAGCTCTTAAGATAAAAAAGATAAAAAATCATAACTGATTTTTCATATGGTTTTAAATCGATAACAAATATTCAGGAATAGTTATCGATTTTCTGAAACAAACTCGATATGCGCGCCCAATATACGCGCCTAACAAAAAAAAATTCAAGTCTCTAGCTCTTATAGGTTCTGAGATCGACGCGTTCATACATACGGACGGACGGACGGACGGACGGACGGACGGACGGACGGACGGACGGACGGACGGACGGACAGACAGACGGACAGGGCTCAATCAACTTGTCTTGTCGTCCTGATCAAGAATATATATACTTTTGGGGGTGTGGCACGCCTCCTTCTGCCTGTTACATACTTTTAACAAAAACATTATACCCTTTTTTCCCATTTTCAATGGGATCAGGGTATAAAAATAATGAAGAAAAAAGACCAAATAAAACGATCGCTCTATGGCAATTGTTTTGCCAATTGTTTCGCCTAGGCAATTGTGCAATGTTCACATATATGTATATATAAACATATAAATATATAGATTATTATATAAATATATAGATTTTAATCTAATTTTGTTATTTATATTGATGATGTTATTGCTAAAGCCTTAATAAATGCAGTATATAAGAGCTCTAGAAATATGCTTCCATAACTAATTTGAAGTTGCTTAAAGTGCTCAGCAGTGTTTTAGCTTATAGTCCCGCAATGATTATGTTATGATTAAGCTAGGACAACTTCTTGCTGAAATTTCCACAGAGAACAAGCCTCAATTGAAGCTTCTTATCTAAGTCTAACAGCAGCGAATCGCAGGCTTTGTGATAAATTTAATGATAATTTGTGAGTCAAGACAAATGCATTTAATAAGCAAATTGTGAGACTCTAAATAAATAAATATCTAAATGAATAAACATCTAAATAAATATTGTAAATATTATATTATATAATATATAACATACCAAACGTTGAATGTTATTTCAAGCCTAGCCCCCTTCATTTAAAATACTTTTGTATAAGTCAAGCACAGTCTTTGCCTGCAGATTGAAGTTGATTTTTGTTCCTGTATTGTTGACCCTATAAAAATTAGTTTTAGGTAATAATAATAATATCTAAAATTCATAAAACTCTAGTTCATACAATTTATACATTATATTTTACAAGATATATAGATATAGAAATTGGAGAAGATAAATGATATTATATAGTATAATAGAAGGAATTGATCTCATGTTTTTATTGTTTTTAATAAATTAAAATTTAATATTTAAAATAATTTATAAGATTCGACTATTTATTAGTAAACAGTAAATGTTAGTGAGACTGAAAATAATTTGGAATACATATGAAAATTGTTTAAGTCTCAGAATGGTTTAAGTTTAGCTCGGAAATTAAACAGTGCACAAAGTGAAGCAAGCATGTAGATGCTGTATATTTAGAACTTATATTTATATTTAATATACTTAATATACTCTTTTCTATCTAGAATTGATATATTGTATATTTTAATATTTTATGTATTTTATTCTATTTAAATTGGTTGTATATATTAATGTTTATTTAATATATTTTATTGCTAAACACTGTCATTAGCAGGTCTCGCTGCGGCCATGCTTGAACTTACAGTCTATTCAGTGATTACATTAATTATATTTACCCCACATTATCACTTTCATATCGATTCATATTTTATTATATTTCATATATATTTAAATTTTATATATTAGTTTAGTTTATTTTATATAATTTTTTAAATTTATATACATAAGGTTTTTCTAGTATGCTCCATGTATGCATAGGCAGACAATAAATGCCAAGCAAGCTATAAAGTCAAAAGTTAATAAATATAATAATTATATTTTATAATATTTAATAATAATAATAAGATATATATATATATATATATTTCACCATAACCTAATGCTATTAGTGCGATGCTCCACCATGTGCTAGCCCCAGTTGAAGTCAGCGGCTTTTGTATCCTACATCTCATCAGACTTGCCTGTAAATAATCCCCGTAACATATAATAAATTGCTTTATAAGAAGTTCCAACATTTGAGTACATACTCATCTCTATATTAAAACATCATGTCGATGTTAAATTGCATATTGAATATGCTCTTTGCACTTTGTGAGCGAGTGTAGGCAGCAATCCGCCTGCTCCAACTTAGCCAAGTTGATCTAGTTGGGATGACATTATTATAACACATTTACATTGGGTCAAATGCAGAGTCCTTCTGGAGCACTCAATTCAAATGCAAATTGAAATCCAAAGCTAAAGCCTTGACATACATTCAGGCAATGGCCGCCAAAGGCTGGAATCGCGCGTCTCGCCTCACCCAACAACACGCATTTTAATGATGGCACTCAGAGCACTCTCACAGCGCTCGGGCAATGGCAGAGCCTTTCGCCTTTCGTGTTACGCGTTTCGCGTTTCTTGTTTCTTGTTTCCCCTTTCCAGCGGCAACTGTTTTTGCATCTCTAGAGTCAGAGCTGAATGGGTGCATGTGTGTGTGCCGCCATTGTTTGGTTATCTAATGCTCGCCAGGGGGCCGATCCC
This sequence comes from Drosophila mettleri, assembly GCA_035047625.1. Lineage (NCBI taxonomy): Eukaryota > Metazoa > Arthropoda > Insecta > Diptera > Drosophilidae > Drosophila > Drosophila mettleri. The sequence goes on from JAWNPI010000109.1 coordinate 13,965,716, forward strand.
CGGAAAAATACATCATAAGTCGAACGCAGTGAGTCCTTATTCTGCTCGACTGTCTGCATATGCCTGATAATGTTATTCCCACCTCCATGCACGATCTCGTTAACCCAACATCACTCCTTCCCTCCCGTACTGCCGACCGTGCTCGGGCCACCCCGACTGCCCAGGCTCTAGCCGGCGCAACCCCCTTCCATGTGGCCATTGCCGTTTGAAGTGGTTGTACGATTTGGATTTTGATTTCAATGCCACTCAACTGGCCGCTGCCGCCCTGGGAAAATCGCCTTAAACAGTCCATTTCGAAAATGCGAAAAACGCGACCGACTGCAACCCCGAGCCAGCCGAGGCCAACCGGGGCTGGGGCTGGGGCTGGCGCAATGCCCGAATCGCAGGGGGCTGTTGCTGAGAAGCCGAGTCGCATCAGTCGACCCATTGGCCATGCACGGGGTGGTTTTTTCATTATCATTTGCCCAGCACATAAATTATTTATTGTTAGCGATTTTCCAAAAAAGATAACAGTAGCAGCAGCAGCGGCAGTAGCTAGCAGCGAGCAGAGGCTGGCTTTTATTTACTTTAGTCGCGAATCTGGCAGGACGAGCTAACGGATGCCAGGACACTGTGTCTCACTTACGAATCTGCTTTACATACACACGCACACACATGTAACCACTCAATGCTTACCACTCGATATAGTTGCTGTTGTTGTTATTGTTGTTGTTGTTTTAACGGTTTGTATTCATTCACCCTAAATCGACACCCCGCCATTTCGCTCCGGCCCGGATACACATAAATATTTATAAGTTTATGCCTTCGCCGCATTACGCGTTACACTTACCATACATGCCAACCACATTGATATGCATTTTAAGTAAATAGCAAATGTACATACATATACAAATATAAATATATAAAATATAAAATATGAACACAAACTGTGGCATATTAACTATACAAATATGCAAGCACAAAATACTTGTTTAATCCTTGTTTAAGCGCCAATTCAGTATCTGACATATCAATTAACATATGTCACAAAGTTGAACATTCCTATTTATGTTAAAACACGTTTGACTTTCGACTCGACAGCTACACCAAACTCGTGTTAAGCGTCACTAGAAAAAATATATGCTTGAATGTGTGGGCAGACACATTATGAAAATTATTAAGTCATATAAATGTAATAACAAACATCATTAGAATTATTATTATTATTTTTGATTATTATTTTTACTAATAATTAGTACTTTTATTATTATTTATTATTATTATTACTATTATTATTATTTATTTTTATTATTATTATTATTATTATTATTATTATTTATTTTTATTATTATTATTATTATTATTATTATTATTATTATTTATTTTTATTATTATTATTATTATTATTATTACTAATAATTAGTACTTTTATTATTATTTATTATTATTATTATTATTTTTATTTATTTTTATTATTATTATTATTATTATTATTATTATTTCTATTAATATTATTATTATTATTAATATATATTTATATATATATATTTTTTTTCATTTTATTATTTATTTAGTCATATAACTGTAATAAACATCATTATAATAATTATTATTATATTATTATTATTATTATTACTATTAATAATATTATTATTATTAGTATTATTATTAATTATTATTTTTACTAATAATTAGTAGTTTTATTATTACTTTTATTATTTTATATATATATATATATTTTTTTTTTTCATTTTATTATTTATTTTTTTGCTGTTCTTCTTCTTCTTATTTCTCTGCTTTTTAGTAATATATTCAAAAATAACATACTTAATAAAGTTTCTTCTATGTTGAATTTATGCTTGAAAAACTTTGATTCTCATAACATTTTATGTAATAACATTACGTTAACATTTCAGTTGCTGTTGTTGCTAATACTATTGCTACTAGGTGAATACATTTTGATCCATAACTTATATATAAATGGAATTGCTAACCCCCCATTTTGCATTATTCAAAGTGACTTTTTCGGCAAAGCAATATGAGAAAGCACTACAAAGTCTAAGCAGGTTATGTCCTGGAGTGATAGTTGCCTTCGTGCTTAAAAAAATATAATATTTAACATGACAACCATTAAGCTGAGCCTTCGCTCTCTGTCTATCTCACTCTCTACCTCTTTTTGTGCATATTTTACTTTTTTTTTCTGTCTATTCATACCCTATGCCTATTATGCTCTCTATCTCATGCAGCATCTATTATCTATTATGGCTTCTCTCTATCTATATATGATCGATACAGATGATCATTCCTTATCAATTATCTATCATATATCGTCTACCACTTATCATGTCTTTCCCACTCTCTCGCTTTGCTTATCTTAACTCAATAGCTCTCACTTCACATTTCTTTCCCTTCATCTTTAATTTATTTTATCTTCTCTCTCGTTCAATCTCTCTATTTATATAATCTCTCACATATTCTCTCTCACTTTCTCAGTCTCTCCCTCATTGCTGCTTCCATATATCGGTTCCCTATCTCTTATTCTCTCTCTTTCCTCCTCTCTCTCTCTCTCTTTCTCTCTCTTCACCAGTCAACAAAAGGCAATTGAGCTTACCGATCTAAAAACACGCGTTTGCCTGCATTTCATGTTCTGGCTTTTCAGCTGTAGGCTGTAAATTTGTAAAGAGCGCATTTTATATTTTATGTTTTTATTGAGTGTGAATTTAAATAAGAAAAAAACGAGAGCGAGCAAACACAATAATCTGCAAACGTCTGCCCGAAACCGCCAAACAACGCCACTACATTAGTAGCTCCAAAAAAAATCGACGAAAACAAAAAGAAGAAGAAGAGATAAACAATTGGACAACCCCGCCCGGAATTGCAGGCTTCTGGCAAATAATTGGATGCAATGCCCAATACACAATGTCTCTCGCTCCCTCTCCCTCTCTGTCTCTCTGTCTCTCTGTCTCTCGCGCCCATCTCACTCACACTCTCACGTGACTGCCCGCAAGAGCGGAAGTTAACTTGCGTGGCAGGCCAGAACAGCCACACCGCCTACAGTCCCTCTCTATCTCTATCTCTCACTCTCTCTCTCTCTCTCTCTCTGTCTCTGCGTTGCGTTTGTTGGCGGCTCGACGCGTTCGGCTGTGGTTCAAATTTAATATTCACTTGCGCAAATAATCCAGGCAGTCGGACAAGGGACAATGGACACAGGCAGACAGAAGGACGGACGGACGGACAGACGGACGGACGGACGAACAGTCAGTCAGACAGACAGGCTGGCAAACACAATGGTAAAATGGCGCTGCTAAGCTGACAACAAACTTGGGGCGTGGGGATTGCTGTATGAAAGCCCCCGTAACAGCCACGCCCTCTGCGGCCGCAGCTGCCAGCTATGCAAACTGCAACTGCAAGTGAAGTTTGTCTGCGGCAAGCCCCGCGCCTATCCCTGACTGTAGCTGTGACTGTGACATTGTGAATGCATGTGTGTATATCCGTGTGCGTGTGTGTGTGTGTATGTACGTCTGCCAATCTCAAGTTTCCTATGCAAATGCAAATGCAGTAAGCTCTTAATTAATATTAGCTGACCCCAAGCCATCCGAAAGCCGCAGATTTAAGAACAAAAATAACTGCGATGGGTAATTAACCAAATACGTGAGCTGAAGGATTATTCAATAAATAAATTGAATAAACTAAACTAAATATACTAAGTGAAATATACCAAGTAAAATATACCTTAATTTATTGACGGATGAACGGATGAATGATGGAGGGGGAAACAGACGGACGGACGGACGGATGGATGGATGGATGGATGGACGGACGGTCGGTCGGACGGACGGATAGATGGATGGATAAACGATGGTTAGACGATGGATAGACGATGGATTTACGGATAGGCGGATTGATGGGCGGACGAATGGATGGACGGATGAAAGAACGAATGGTCGAATTAATGGATCGACGGACGGATGGATCGATGGACGGATGGAACGAAAAACAGACGAAGTTATTAATTGATGGAGGAATGCATGGAGGGAAGAATATATATATATAGACGGAGAACAAAACAAATAGATAGACGAAAATCTCTCGATAAAACTGACATTAATATATAACTCTGACGACTACGAAACGTAAATGACTATAAAAGAAGGGAACGTGAATAAATTAAGCTTAGCTATGTTGATGACTCCAATATAATAAGGCAATGATCGAGTATGAATCGAATCGATATTCGATTTTACCAAGTCTATAGACAAAATGAGAGTAAGAAATGAAGTTTTGCTGCTTCTTTCAGAAGGGTCCATCTCATATCCTATGATTTTTTAGCTTAAGCAGTGACTTAAGCGTGAATCGATGTCAAATGCTAAAAGCTCTTCGCATCGGCAGTCCGATTCATGGTGGCGAACAAAATGTATTGTCTACTTTTTGGGGTCGGCTGTAGCTGAGGCCAGGCGGCTAATTGATGCGCTGGCTTAGCAAACCAAGCACTTAAAAACTTAGCAAGCTGCACATTGAGTATACGCCATGTATTTAGGCACTTAAAATTTGATTTGCCGCAGTTTGTTGCATGGAATGAAACCAAAAACATTTTAGTTGCCGCTGTCAGTGGCTGATCATCAGCCACCGCCGGACGTGTTCGGTCAACAATTAGCAAATGTGAATGACGGACGTGTATGTGTGCATCTGTGTGTATGTGTATGTGTGTTGGCCATAATTTGACTTGATTTTACAGCTGAGTGACCAAAATCAAAGTTAGTCGGCAGCCGAACCGCAGTCCGACTCCAGCTGCAACACGGACTGCATCAAGCCCTCAAGCTAAAGAATAGAGAGAGAGAGAGAGAGAGAGAGAGAGAGAGAGAGAGAGTGGAAAAAAGAAAAGAAGAATGGACAAAAAATGGCATAAAATATATATAGTTTGCTTGGCCGCCGCCAAATTGCAACTGCACGCTGACTGCCCCGAGCGCTGATCCTTGTTGTTGTTGTTGTTGTTGTTGTTGCTGTGGCCGTTTGTTGTTAGTGTTGCTTCATTTCACTCGTTTGGTTTGTGCCTTTTTCGCACGACGCGCGCTGCTCGTACAACTGTCCAAGTGACAGCTGCCGCCGTGCTTGACAGGCAGGCGAGTGTAGCAAACCAACCAAGCTCCCCGTCCCCCTCTCCACCGCTCCGTCCACTTCCACCCCTCCATCAATGCAAGCCCAGTTGCAACCCGAGCCCCGTGCCCCGTTCCACCGACCCAATGCGCAATCAGTTGCAACGCAATTTGATTTTGTCGCTTCATGGCTCGTAGCAGTTGCCAACTCCCAACTCCACTCAGTGCAGCCCAATCCATTCTCCCCCCTCCTTCGTCCCCCACCCAGGCTTTAGTTCATTCTCTGGCAATAGCGTCCATCGCTTGGCCGCCATAAAGTGCACATGTCGCATCGTGTTCGCAGTGACATTCATTCGCCGTTACACTGTTTTCTTTTTGGCTCGCAGCCGCCGCTGCCCGCCGCCTACCGCCCGCGCATTGCGCATACGAAGCGTGGTCCATAAAAAGTTTGCCCTGCAATCTCTGGCCATTGCGATTGTATTTCACCTCTGATCCCCATCACCTCCCGCCCGTCATTTCCAATGCATTTGTTCTTCCGCTTTTTTTTTTTTTTTAGACAATTTATTTGACGCCAGCTTCAAGTTGCCGACGTTGCTGCGGTTACAAAAGTGCATTAGCCGCTGCCTGTCATTCAGCAGCAGCAGCAACTGAATTGGGGAATTGTGGAGCTCGTGCTGCTAGCAGCTCCGACCCTTTGTCAGAAAATCTGCAAAGCAGCGTCAAAGCAACATTTATATTTTGAGAGTCTTGAGCTAATTATGTATAACTATATTATAGTATGTATTATTTCAGTTATTAAAATTGAACTTGGCAATTAAAGTCTTAATTAAAATCTTTTCCATCACTCACATATTTGATATACGCCGCAGTTCGTTAAAATTTGTCAGCTTGAGCTGACATCATGCTGCACTGATACCCTTCCATTGATACCCTTAAATTTAAGACCATTAAAAACTTCAAGAGGTTAGGGAACAAAATTTACTTTTTTATGAATTGAATGTTAAAAATAAATAAATTTTCTAACATCTATATTTAATTTAAAATTTTAGATAAAAAATTTCACAATAATGGCCTAAATATTGTTTAAAAAAAAAAACAAAAACATATTTCGACTCATTTGAAATAGATTGATAATAATTATTATTTTTATTATTATCATTATTACTTTTATTAATAGCATATATTATTAAGCAATGAAAATCAAATCGTCCGTCCCTGAATCCATTGAAAATGGAAATTTCAGGGTATAATGTTTTTGTGCAAATGTATGTAACAGGCAGAAGGAGGCGTGCCACACCCCATAAAGTATATATATTCTTGATCAGCTCGATGAGCTGAGTTGAACTAGCCCTGTCCGTCCGTCCGTCCGTCCGTGTAAACACCTGGATTTCTGCAACCACAAAAGCTAGAGACTTCAAATAAAAAGCAAAATGCTCGATAATACCATACGCTGTACGAGTTTATTTTTTTTTTTCGATAACTCGTCCCATTACTTTTTTATCGATAACTATCGAAAATATCGCTTTGTTTTTGAGGTCTGGCGTGCACACCGTTAAAGATAGAATCGTGCACTAAGTTGTGTTTGATTGCTATATTGGATCCGCACATTTTGTCATTTTTGGATTTTTGATGCCACGCCCCTTTCGTCCACAATTCAACAAAAACGATAACTCACGTATATCAAATACTAGAGACTTAAAATTTGGCAAATAGGTACATTTGAATGTCATAATCATTCCCAGAAAATTTCATTAAGAACGTATGTCGAGAAAAAAAGTTATTAAACAATAAAGTTTCCATAGTACAGCCTCTGCTGCAGCTGCAAAACTGTGCATTGAGCATATTAAGTGCATACATATGTTTGTGTGTGTGTGTGTGTGCATGTGTTGGGTACTATTAATGAATAAATGAAGCTCTTAATGATTGGTATTACAGCTCAATGGATTCAGGGTATCTCTTAGTCGAGCAGTCTCGACTAGAGTTTCGTTACTTGTTTTTTTTTTTCATTTTATTATTAGCTGATATTTACATATCGCAGGCTTAACAAATGCTATGAATACTCGGCATCAAAAAAATTATGTAATTTGTTTAAGATTTACAAATTTATAATTTATTTATTTTTATAATAAAGCTGTATGCTAATAGGGTTTTAATTATTATTATATAATAAATTTATTCCATTAAATTCATATAATATAGATGTATGCATCATGAAGAAATTTCTTGATGGGGACTTTTAATATTTTTGTCTTTTTTTTTTGTATTTATATTATTTATTTGTTTTATTTATTTAATTTGCTTTATTCATAAACATTAAAAGTAATTTAAAAAAAAATGTGATATAAATACTTATACTTTTAAAATAAAAATTTTTAAATTTATAAATTGTATTTAAAATATTTGAGCTCACAATTTTTCATTGAATCTGTGGTCTCACTGTCTCAAATTTTCGCGCCTTCTTTTCTCTCTATCTGTCTCTTTTTCTGTCTACTGTTTGTTTCTCTCTCTCTCTCTCTCCCTCTTTTAATGTCCCTGGCTCTATATTTCGCGCAACTTAAATTTGTTCTCTAATAATGCGCCAGCCACGCCCTATACATCAATAGATCAATAAAAAGAATTTTATTAAAATCAATTTCGAGCTTTCGTAACGATTGAAGCTAAAAGTTCAACAGTTTCCAAAATGTTGCAATTTTCTTATTTTGGCAACTGCTGCAAGCTTCGAGCCAGTCTGTTAAGTATCCATATTCTGTTAAGTATCCATATTCAATGCTCCAGGGAGACAAGTTATATGGACGACTGCATTTAGATCCAACCTGTTGTCTCGCAACTCGGGCTGCTTAAACGTATCATTCGAGGCAGCACTGCGCGGGTCATATTTTTCGCTCAAATATACTTCTGGCTTACAATCAGAGTCAACAGTGGCAGGAGAGAGGGCGACAGGGCAGCAGTTGGTTTGCTTTAAGGATATGCTCTTAAAAGCTGCGGACGAGCGACTGCGCTGCAATTTTATTTTACTGTCCGGAGCGTTAACGACAATGGCACTTGTTGTTATTATTGTTGTTGGTTTTAGCACTCAATTGATTTTTGGCTGCCCTTGTTTTTGTCGCTGTTTGCTGTCGTGGTTGTTGTTGTTGCTGTTGTTGTAGTTGTTGTTGCGGCATTATGGCCGAAGCCGCCAGTGTTGGCCATGTTGGCCATGTTTTTGTTTTGTCGCCTGCCCACACTTTTTTTCCCTGCTGCGCGAGGCATCGCTGGCAATGCCGTAGCATTGCGGTCGCCATATTGCGTTTGCATGCACGCCCACAGTCAAACACACACACGCACACACACACACACACACACGCACACACATGAGCTACATTGACGTGGCCATATTGATGGCCATGTTTCATGCGCCGTTGTCAGCCAAATTTAATGCGCGCCGCAAATATGCAACAAGCCCGCCCCTCGGCCTCTTCGAGCCGTGAGCCCAACACAATCCGCGCGCCCCCCCCACGGGCAGCATCCACAAACGGCTTTTTACAGGACGCTTTTGGAGCCGGCTCCATTGTGCGGCACATCGCTGGGCAGACAATAAGCGCGACTTTTCATTTGGCCATTTAATAAAATGCAGCACAGCCGCCACATGAGCCGGCTGCACCCGATTGTGGGCGGCGTGGGTGGATGGGGCTGAAATTGTTGTTGGATTTATGGCGGCATTACATGACATGATTAATGGCCATTGGGCGAGCCGGTCGATTGGGCCGGCCAAGCGCTGCCAGCTTCAGCTTAACTGCCCATCAAAGCAGCTGCCACGATTTTTGGACAAGATGCGGCGCCACGGCGAGCCAGAGACCCCTACCATCTCTCCAAAAAAAGCTGAGCGGCAATTGAGAAGCGCACAATAAGGTAAAGGGCTTAAAAATAATACTCAATGCCGACAAAAGCTGTATTTAATATGCTTTCTCCTGGTTTATTTGTACCTCTACATAAATTGACGGAATCAATTATGAGATAATTCCAATGGCTATCCGCTTGAAATACTCCAAAGACTATAATAAAGTGGACTTAATTGTGTGGGTGGGCCAACGAGGGGCAGTGGCAGGTGGGGCATGGCAGCTGTTTGAATAGAGATAGAGAAAAATGATTGAAAAAGTCAGAAATTTGTTGATATTGATATTATATATATATATATATATATATATATATATATATATATATATATATATATATATATATATATATATATATATATATATGTATTTAGTGTCGAATTAATATCAAGTTGGTCTTCTAATTCCTAATTCCTATCCGCTTCTCCTCCTTATCCATAATGACCCAACCCAACAAAGCCTTCAACTACGTTCAGTAACAGCTGTCGTTGTCTCTGTCTCTCTCTCACTATTCTAACTCTTTCTTTCATCCTCTCTCTCCCTATCTATCTCTCAACAACGCCTGCAGCCACTTTCATTAACAGCTATCGTTGTCTCTGTGTCTCTCTCCCTCGCCCTCTGACTCACTCCATCTATCTCTCTAGATATCGCTCACTCGGTCCCTGTCTCCCTTACTCTCTCACCTTCAGTCTTTCTCTCTAAACCTCTCTTTATCCCTCTCTATATCTCTCACTCCATCTCTCTATATCTCTCTCTTTTTCTCTCCATCTCTCTCTCTCTCTCTCTCTCTCTCTCTCTCTCTCTCTCTCTCTCTCTCTCTGTCTAGATATTTCGCACTCCTTAACTGTCTTACTTACTCTCTCACTCCCCTTCCTTGACTCTCTCGCACATATGGAGACTTTGAAAAATGAGAAGCAATCAGCCAGGACGCAAATTCTTTCGAATAATACCTAAGCAACAACATTATTCAAGCTCTGAGCCTCAATAAGGTATATTTATAACATAAATCTATTATACTCCCTATATTCAGTCAAGAAATTAGTTCGGCTTAACGAGTTTGAAGAACATCCATCCGTTTGTCTGTTCGTTCGTCTATGCATCCACCCTGCATATTGATCGTAAGTCTGTCCGACTGATCGTTCTCAAGTGCGTTCAATAGTCCATTCGTCGGTCCATCCGTATGTCCATCCGTATGTCCATTCGTCGGTCCATCCGTATGTCCATCCGTATGTCCATCCGTATGTCCATTCGTCGGTCCATCCGTATGTCCATCCGTATGTCCATCCGTATGTCCATCCGTATGTCCATCCGTATGTCCATCCGTATGTCCATCCGTATGTCCATCCGTATGTCCATCCGTATGTCCGTCCGTTCCTCCTTTAATCAGTTAATTTGTCCGTCAGCCCATCCATCTGTCTGACCATCTCCCAAATGCAAGTCGTTTCACGGCCATTGAAGCTGATAAAATATCAAATTTTTCCGCATACGCAATTTTTCGCCACGAAAGATCAAAAATATCAACTCCTGTTGGTTGGCGGCAAATGACTGCAAAATTCTATCTAGTGAGAGATTCTTAAATAAGTAAATGAACTGCAGAACCCAAGCACCGGCTGAGTCGACTGAGAACTATAGCAGAGCGAACAAAGTTTATGGAATGAACTGAAAAGCTGCCTTCGATTGTGCAAAGTTGTATAAAGTTGAGCCAACATTTGTGTTCAATTGAAGTGTTGTGTGTAATCGGAGGAGCTGGCAGTCGTAGCATATCATGGCATAACTTGTCAGCATATCAGAAAGCCGCAACATTCACCTAGCCTGCCAGTGCTAGCCAGAAATCTGCTCAAATATGACACCCATGCAGAGGCAGAGGCACAGAGGTAGAGGCACAGGCACAGGCACAGGCACAGGCAGGTGAGCTGTGACAATTAGCTAGAGCTGCAGATGCAGCCACTGTCAAAATTTTGAAACTCTGGCAAGCCAAACAGAAAGTCAAACCGTAAGCCCCAACCCAGGCAGTGCTCGAAAAACCCAAACCAATTCCCAATTACCTCAGTGCTCGACGTTACCTACGCTTACGATTCGTTTATTCTGTTGATCCATCAAATTAAAAATGTAATGCTTCAACATTTAAACTGCCAACTGGCAACTGGCAGCTGCACGCTGGCGCCCTCTAATGCAGCAGCAGCAGCAGCAACGGGTCAGGTGGCATGTCACTAATAAGTGCAATCAGTGAGGACTAAAGCTGACTTCAGTCGACTCCCATGCAGTTACGGCAAATCTCTATTGCCTGCTTCCTAGTCTCCATTCTCCGAGGCTTCGTTGTCATTTGTTGGTTTTTTTTTCTCTTTTTTTTCATGTTTTTTTTTTTTTTTTGGCTTTCGTCGTCTCCTAATGAACTGAGCGCGCAACAAGCAGTCAGCAGGCAGTCAGCCAGCCAGCCAACTGATGGGTAACATCGGCTGGGGGCAGGCAGCCAGGAGGCAGCAGCAGCAGCAGCAGCAGCAGCAGCAGACCGTGCCGCACCATCAAGTGCCATCAACGTTGTCATGATTTCTGCTTGTTAACATGGCTACCGTGGCATGCCCAATTCGAATATACCCTGAGCTTATGCCCATTCCACAGCCAAGCTCTGGCTCCGCACCGGGCATCGGCCATCGAGCATCGGGCATCGGGCATTGGGCCAGAGCTTCATATTGGTTTTGCCATCTTGCGAATTTTGAATTCAGAAAATTTAACTCTTAACGTAAAATGTTAGCTCGCCTTTTTGGTTGCTATTGACTTTGAGCGAGACAGCGGCGCAACGTGTCCCTAGTAGCTCTGGCTGCAGCCAGCAGTCAGACGCTCTGCCATAATTCGCCGACGACATGTCAACAGTGCGCATTGCTCCACATCCGACTGCATGGTTTTGCGGCAGCAGAGAGCGAGGCTGAGGATGCCAGTTGGCTTAGCAGATGGAGCGCGGTGCACAGAGAGGTGGAGGTGGAGCGAGCACACACACACACCCACACACACACACACAGAGAGAGAGCAACGGAGCAGCCAGCGTGTTAGTTCATTTTGATTGCTAATTGGTTTGTTACACAATGGCGCAATGGGTTTTAACGAATTGGCCAAAAATTTATCAGCGAGCGAACAATTTTGAGCACAGTTACTGAACGCAGAGTGCAAACAGCTTGCGACAAAGAGCTAGAATGGAATTGACAATACATAATATATATATATATATATATATATATATATATATATATATATATATATTTGGGTGATGGAGATAAGGTAATAGAGTGAGGAGCGGTAAAACACTCAATGACAAGTCAGATGAACAAGCATTGCCAAATGCTTTGTAGTTAAAGGATTAATTAAAAGCCCTTTAGGAAAATTTTATTTTATTTTTTTATTTATTTAATTTATTGTTTATTTTAGCTAACAATAAAATAATAATAAAAAATTACGTAAAATCTAGTCGAGCATCTCTGCACTCTGAGCGGCTATGCAATGGAAACTTAATTGTTCAATAATAATCTATTAGTTGTCAATAACATTTTTTAAAATAATTTAATTAATAAGATTTTTACAAATATTTTTAATAGGATTTTAAAATATTTGTAATATTTTTTAAAATTTTATTAAAACTATTTTTCATCAAATTTTTTAATGATATAATATAATAAATAATAAAATAAAATTTCAAGACATGTTTATGATATTTTCACAAAATTTAAAGTCTCTAGTATTTATTTTAGCTCACAATAAAATAATAATAAAAAATTACGTAAAATCTAGTCAAGCATCTCTGCACTCTGAGCGGCTATGCAATGGAAACTTAATTGTTCAATAATAATCTATCAGTTGTCAATAACATTTTTTAAAATAATTTAATTAATAAGATTTTTACAAATATTTTTAATAGGATTTTAAAATATTTGTAATATTTTTTAAAATTTTATTAAAACTATTTTTCATCAAATTTTTTAATGATATAATATAATAAATAATAAAATGAAATTTCAAGACATGTTTATGATATTTTCACAAATTTCAAGTCTCTAGTATTTATTTTAGCTAACAATAAAATAATAATAAAAAATTACGTAAAATCTAGTCAAGCATCTCTGCACTCTGAGCGGCTATGCAATGGAAACTTAATTGTTCAATAATAATCTATTAGTTGTCAATAACATTTTTTAAAATAATTTTAATAACATTTTTAAAAATATTTTTTATAAGATTTTTACAAATATTTTTAATAGGATTTTAAAGTATTTGTAATATTTTTTAAAATTTTATTAAAACTATTTTTCATCAAATTTTTTAATGATATAATATAATAAATAATAAAATGAAATTTCAAGACATGTTTATGATATTTTCACAAATTTCAAGTCTCTAGTATTTAAAAAAAAAAAAAATTATGAACTCCCATAGAAAGGGGATTTTTTTATAAACTCCAAAATTTATAAAATGTGCGAATTTATTATAACAAGCCGCCACAGCAAAGTGCATGTTTGTCTTTGGTAGCATCTTCAAGCTGTTCCTTAAAAAACGAAATCAAATTATTGATTATTACAGGAAATAAGAAAAAAGATAAGCTAAAGATAAAGTTAAAAGATAAAATAAGCTGCGCTACGCATACATGAAAATGCTGCGAAAATTTCAATCTCTATGTTTTGTGGCTCATGAGATTGTAGTGATGAGACGCACCAGACTAGTTTGACTTAGCCCATATCTGTGATCAAGTAATTATAAATAATTCCATTTTCATACAGCTGAACATAAAAATAAACGATGTAGTATGTCTCGTATGGTATGGTTATATGTCTCTTTAGTATTTTTTCATATTCTGCTATGTTTGACGTGATATCATGTCGATCATGGACAAAGCTCTAAGGCAAATCACATATTTGAGCATTGGACTTTTAAAGATGTCTATAGAACTGTTTATATCATATTTATATAATATTTTTTTATATATCAATATATTCATTATTTTCAATAACTAAAACTCTCTGTTGAATTTACTTGCATTAAAACTGATGATGACTGATTATGAGATGTGTCTTAATCAGTTATCAATAAATTTCTATTCTGTATCTCTATCATCTAATGAACTTCTTATTTATTTATATAAAATAATTTTTTATATTGTTATTTTGGACTAAGTATTAAAAAAAAGATTTATTTTTCAAAAATGATGCCTAAGCAATATTTTATTTTACATAGCTAATAATATAAAAATAATATATAATAATAATTAAAAATAGATAACAAATTTGATATAATTTTTGCAATTTCTCTAAATATAAAAAAATAAAATTTAGACTAAATCTTAGTCTCTGTGTGATCAGTTTATATTTATATATAATTTTTGCAATTTCCGTAAATTTAAAAAAATTTAATTTTGACTGAAGTCCGAGTTCTGTTTGATGTTTATATTTATATATAATTTTCGCAATTATTCTAAATATAAAAAATAGAATTTTAATTAAATTATTAATTTCTGTTTGATCACTCTTGTCTCGAACTGCAAAAGCCCAGTTGAATGCGAACCAGTGCTCTTTGCCGACCAAGTGTCGCCTGTACAGGTGGTCAAGTGTCAATTGGTCTGGGCTGGGCTGGGCTGGGTTTTTGGGACGCGCAATTAAGTTCAAGGACGCGCGCAAATTTTACAGGCTAATTGCCGGCAGGAGACACAGGTAAGCTTGGTATGCTCTGTTGCAAATGAATCGGTGCAGTGGCTATGCCGCAATCTGCAACAAGTGAGCCGACCGCATAATCCACAGCAACCACAAAGGTCACACACACACAGGCACACATTGATACACACGCACAGTTTGGCATTAATAAATTTGCAGCAAAAAGCTGTTGGAAAATATTGAAAAAGCGATCTCTACACAGGGTCCATAAAGAGAGATAGGGAGAGAGAGATAGAGAGAGAGAGAGAGAGAGAGCGGGGAGAGGAACTGTTTGTTGTTTTTCATTTTGCGACCACAGCAAGGATTAAAGTGGACAGTGCAGTACAAGCGACAGCAACAACATCGCAGATGTTTATTGTTGTGACAATGTGGCAAACAAAAGCAAGCAACGACAATGGCAACAACAATGCTGACTCGTTGATATTGACAACTTTTTAATCACTTAATAAATTCAATAAAAATTAAATGCGGTCGCGCGTCAACAAGGACAACAGCGAGCAAGGCGGGCGGACGGATGGACGGACAGGATACAAGCTGAGTGAGCAAAAAACACAGTTCGAACAACAAAGACGCCAAGTCAGCCAGTCAGCCAGTCAGTCAATCAGTCACTAAATCAAGCATTTGACAAAAACTCAAAGCTGACACTGAGCAAAGCGACAGCAGCAAAAGGGTTCGCACCGCGCGCTTTTTTTTGGCTCGTTTTTTTATCCTCTCAACTTTTTAGCTCTTCACTTTTCACTCGGCGCTCTAAGTCTCGCCTCGAGCGGCGAGCTGCCAACTTTTTGATGGGGCATTTTGTGTTGCTTAATTAAGTTGGCAGCTCTTTAGCTTTGCCAGCTAATGACACGGCTCAATAACGCCAATGGCCCTTTTAATTAAGCCAAAGGCCAAACAAAATTTAATAACACAAAACTCTACAATGTTCACTTTCAGCTCGTTCCGCTGTCTGTCAGAATTAAGAGTGGAATAAGTCGGATTGGATCTACTTTTAGTTATTATATATATTATATTAATTATTATATATATTCTATTTTTTTAAATTATATTATTTACTTCGTAAATTATAACTTGCTTTGCGCTCTTTGGTTAAACAAGTTGCGAATTACAAGACTTAATCTGTTGTCAAATGAGGAGCATAAAGTTAGACATTATGGATTATATTTTTATAATAAAATGTGGGGTATAATATGACCTGAAAGGCAGCAGAAGGTGCGACTGATTCTGTAAGGCAATTATCAGATTAAGCCAGTCTGTCCGTCCATTGAAACTGTTAGATCGTCCGTCTCTCTGCTTTTGCTAACGTCTTTTGGTCCGTTTGTTTGGCTTTCTGCCGACCCGTCCGCCCGACCGTTGGACTCCCTAAGTGTGCGACCAACATTCTATTTATCTGTTCGTATGTCCGTCCACCGATCCATCCGTCCGTCCAAGCCATCCAAGAACGAATGCATCTTGAATGCTTGAAGAGCAACAACTATGCAATTTGGTAGAATTTGAAAAAAAAAAAGTTCTAAAGAAATTCATCCAAATATTCATACGATTCATTCGATTTGATATACAGATCTATGAGCAAACGAAAGCAACAGACACTGTTTAGTTGTTGAATACCTCAAACAGTTCTCCTCGAAAAAGGAAGAACGCATATGTATGATGGCATATCCTAGTCAGGCGCTATTAATTCAAGCGCTCCTCTCGTAGCTCTGAGCTCGTTTAGCCTATTTAATTATAGTTTTAAATATTATAATATATTTATCTAGGCGGATGCCTGGATGATATCACTAATTCTAGTCGCATCAAATCCATTATCTACCATCTATAAATATTTATGTAACTTTATGTATGTCTATATACATATATTCATATGACCTTTGGCCAAGTCTCTATCGTTGCTTTGGTTTCGAAATTGAATGTCATTTAATTAGCGTGAAATATTTTTTACATCACTTTAATTTGCGAAATGAAGTGGTTCTTGAGACCCTTTGTGAAATGGCGATGACTTTTAGCAGTGACTGTGCCGCTGCCTAAAGCTGAAACAACGAGCGAATCAAGGGGAGCGGTGGGTGCTAAGGGTTTGTTTTTGTGTTTTTTTTTTTGTTTGGGGTTTGGATTAATTTGCGATGTATTGCAGCTAATCGTATCGATATCGATATCCACTTCGTAGCTAAACCAGCGAAGAGCGAATCTCAGCTATTGAGGATTACGGCGCCTCTACCCCACACACACACACACACGCGCACACACATACACACAGAGGCAGCTAATTTGCAGGTCTAAGCGCATTAGAAGAAAAAGGCAAAAAAAAAAATAGAAAAATTGAAAAAAAAAAACACACACAGACACACAGTTAATGATTAAGAATGACCAAACTCAAGGGGTAACCGCGAGCCCATGGGCGGCTTGGTCAGTTTTGTAGAGCCGGCTACACCTGGACGCGCCACACCCCCTCGGCTGTCGCGCCTAGTGACAGGTTACAAATCGGCAACATTGGCATTTAAATTGTAAACCGGACAGCTTTAAAGCTGCCCACACAATTGACTTCGCTTGCGTGACATGCGGCCAAAATACACTTCATTTTATCAGCAGGCAGAGGACGTGGAGGCTGTGAAAAGGGGCGCTGCCAATGGCGCTGGAGCTGGCGGTGGAGTGGGCTGGACTGTGGGCGGCGTGCGAGTCGGGGCTGGGTCAAATTGGTAGGCAGGACTAGGCCACATGCAATCAGCGTGGCCAGTCGCATTTCATTAGCGCTAAATAAGGAAAAATTCAAACCAAAAATGCAGAAAATACAAAGCAAAAAAAACGTTTCAGAACATTTATAAAATTTTAACTGAAAGAAAACGAATTGTTTATGCTCTTTCAAATTAAAGAAAATAGGAGAAAAAAAAAATATATATATATTATGTTACAATAAAAAATTGTATTGAAGTGTTTAATAGAAATAACAAAAAAAAACGTTTATAAAAGTTAAAACTATTTTTTATTTTTAATTAAATAATAATTATTAAGAAATAATAAAAAATAATTTATATTTGGTACTAATTAACTTATTAGTTTCCAATTTTGTTCAAAAATTTTGAAAAGCTGCAATACAATTTTAAAATAATTAAAATTAAATAAAAATTACTATAATAAAAATTATGGTGGAACTTGTAACTTTTTGAATTAATAATAAAAATCTCCATATTTGCATCTTAATAAATGTTTATTTATCATATTAATGATGCCACTAATTTAATGTAATAAATCAAAAATATAATATTCACTATTAAATATTTTTAAAAATATAATTTTTTGTATTTTCGATGCCTTAAATTTTGCAATTAAAAAAATAAATAAATAAATACAATAAATTATCTTGCGTTTAAATCAGTTTCTAAATTTAATTAATTTTTTTATCCCTTCCAAAAATATTATTAAATTAAATAAACTAAGAATTGAGTTACTAAATATTTTTATTATAATATATATATATTCAAAACGTTTTTTATATTTCATTTATTATTATATTTCATCAACCAAAAAGATGCAAATAAAAAATAAATAAATAAATACAATAAATTATCTTGCGTTTAAGTCAGTTTCTAAATTTAATTAATT
The DNA here is from genome assembly GCA_035047625.1 of Drosophila mettleri. Lineage (NCBI taxonomy): Eukaryota > Metazoa > Arthropoda > Insecta > Diptera > Drosophilidae > Drosophila > Drosophila mettleri. Next base: position 13,983,941 of record JAWNPI010000109.1, read on the forward strand.
TTTTTATCCCTTCCAAAAATATTATTAACTTAAATAAACTAAGAATTGAGTTACTAAATATTTTTATTATAATATATGTATATTAAAAACGTTTTTTATATTTCATTTATTATTATATTTCATCAACCAAAGATGCAAATAAAAAATTTAATTATTTATATCATAAATTAATTTAAAATAAAAATAGAAAAAAAAATAAATTTTTTTTTTTTTTCATTTTCTTTTTTGCATAGAAATACAAATTTTTAGATTGATGTAACTCAGATGCATGTATATATATATATATATATATATATCAATTTTTTTAAATAAATATATATTATTTTATCTTCTATTAGTCCGCTAAGTATTGTATGGCATGGACTGCTGTGATAATTGGCAAAGTTAGTGTAAATATAATAGCAAATAGAACCTATTGCTGTAGTGCGATTGCAATTCATTTTCCAATGCCCGAAAAACTCTCTTATTTCGTTTGTAATTTGTACAGCTTCATACATACATACATACAGATGTACATATGTCTGGCTGGCTGGGCTGGGCTCGGCTGGGCTGACTGGCTGACTCTTGTGGATGGCTTGCACGGGTTGCATGGGCATTTCGCGCATTTCCACCTCTAACCGTACTTTCGCCAATTTCCACTGATGCGCTCTTTGTAATTTCTGGCCGACCATTTTCCATTGCAATGCTTGGCCAAGTTTTTTTTTTCGTTGTTTTTTTCGTTTTTTTTTTTTTTTTTTTTTTTGTTTTCAGTTTATTTTATATATTTTCAGTTGATTTCTTTCTTTTCGTTTGCGTTTCTCGTTTTTGTTGCACGTCGCGTTGCGTCGCGCGGTTTTGTGTATCTCAATACGAAAATATTTGTATCTGTTAATGCATCTCCACATGTATCTGTCGCTCAATGGACACTCTTTCTCTCTGTGTGTGTGTGTGTGTGTGTGGGTGGGTGTGTGTGAGTGTGTGTGTGTGAGCGTGGCTGAATGAATGTTTGGGTGCGTAGGCTTTTTTGACTTTCACAGTTTTTCGCTTACCGCCGCCAACAATCACACAGTCAACCCCAGTTGTGGCGGCAACCGAGCAACAACAACAAGCAACAGCGGCGACAACAACAAATGCTAAATAGTCAAATAGTTTTTCATGTGCCGCACTTTACAACAACAACAAAGAAGCTCAACCAAATTGCAGCGAAATGTAGCAAAATGAAGAAGAAGAAGATGTAAATATATATATATATATATAAAATATATACACATATAACCAAGCCCCGGAAAAGTGTAAAACACATTGCGAAAATGTAAAATGTTCCTTTTGATTGAGGCCCAAATAGGCGCAGCAGCCACAGCCACATGCCAATGTCCTATGTCCTTTGGTTACAAAAAATATTCACGTCAGAGTTCCTTCTACAAGACTCATATCAAACTGCCAGATAAGAGATAAGCTTGAGTTCAATAAAAATCTATTGACTCACAGAACTCAAGCTTAAGCAAAGCTGAGAGCATCTGAGTTGACTTAAAACTTGATTTATATTTTACTTTATAGACTTTTAAGTGAGCACGCTCAATCGAGGCGGTTGGAGTAGGAGTTAGGTTGAGGCCTACAAAGAGCTAAAATAGCTATATACATGCCCACATTGTGCCCATAATAATTAAAAAAAAAAATAATAATAATATTTTAGTGCTTTGAATAAATGTATTAATATAATAATATATTTTAATAGGATATATAAAGGCGCATGAATTATTTTTAGCTTAGCATAAATTATTTAAAATTAATATAAATAAAATTTAATATATAAACAAGCTTTTTGTTTATAAATTGTATTTTATTTATATTAATTTTAAATAATTTATGCTAAGCTAAAAATAATTCATATTTTTTGTATTGTATTGTATTGTACTATAATATCCATTTAATTTAATGTATTAAAAAAGCATAAATAATGTATTATTACTTATCATAAATTATTTAATTACAGTTATAATTTATTATATAAAAATATATAAAAACTAAACACTGAAAGTGTCAAAATACTTATGACACCTACAATTTGGAACTTTTTTTTTTTCAAAAAGGTTATTCTCATTTTAGGAAAATTAACAAACAAATAAAAAATAATAATAATAATAATAAAAATATACAATAAATAATAGATAATCATATGTACTCACCTTAATAATTTTGTTTTTCTTGCTCATTTAGAAAAGTTATGAAATGATGTGTGCTTAAACACATATATATATTTATTTGTCAAAATACTTATGCCTTGTACTGTATAAAGATCAAATGCTAAATGATCTAAGTTTCTTCTAAGCATGAATACAAATGCACGCGCGCTGCTCACTGAGTTGCCTAAGGCGCTGTATGGAAATAAGAAAAATGTATTCAAGAGATTCCAAAAGACGTCCAAACAAGCAGAAATAAAACGAGCATTCAAAATATTCGAATATTTTTGCATTACTGAGAGATGAGCGGCGGCAATCAAAATTCCAAATGCGCTCTGTAACTCTGTAAGCACACCTCGCATATACCTATATATATATATAAATAAGATAACTGCATGGCATATTAGCTTGTTACTCATTTGCTACGAGGTATACCGACTCAGTGGCCGGGCCACCCTGGCACCAGTGCGAACAGGGTATTACGATAATGGAAACATGAGCAATTTAACGCAAGGTTATAGCCCTGTCAACGGGCGAATTGCAGAGCCCAAGTATGCCTAATTGATGGAACATCTTTATGTTCTTCTTCTCTTGCTCTCACTTTCTCTCATTCTCTCTTTGACACTCTCGGTGCGGTTAATGGGCTAACGGCATGGACTGCTGCGTTGTCCTTGGGCCGCGCCGCAGTTGAGGTTGTAATGCTAATTAATGCTACAAATGCATTAACTAGGCACATGCCGATCAGTCAACGGGTGTTCCACACATATAGAAAAAGAGACAGAAGCAGAGAGAGAGAGAGAGAGAGAACGAAAGAGAGGGGCATATAGAGTGAGAACAAAAAACAGACCACAGGCCTCGTCATCTCGAATTATGCGTTTTAATTTCCATTATCGATTCGCATTGTGTGCGCTGCGGTTGCCAATGACCTTCGGGAGTATCTGAAAAGAATACCTAAAGGGGCACCAGCAGAAGAAGAAAAAGCAGAAGAAGATGTTCAAGCAGATGAGGTGCACTTGACCAGCAGGCGATATTTTCAGCACATGGACCAAGAAATTGAGACACAATTGACAATTAACCAAAAAAAAGAACATCTTGTAGCAAGGTAAATTTTGTGACTCTGTCGGGTATAAACGACTGCTTGAATTTACTTGTTTTCAGTGACGCTTCAGGTAGAAGACGTAGAACTATTTTTACAATTTTTTGATGTTTCAATTGAGCATAGCTCAGTTTAGGAATCTAAGAATAGATTTCCTACAACAAAAATTTGCTTCGACTTTAGTTTGAGCTCTTGCAAATGCCTTGGAGGTTTATTTTTGGATAAATATGAAAATTAAATATTCTATAAATAAAAAAATCTAGTTATAGTATATACATGTATATATCTATATTATTTATTGATTT